>SSNR01000397.1:499080-515339 GCA_006937965.1 Callopanchax toddi
GCTTTTGTTGTTGTGTTGCAGCTTTTGTTGTTGTGTTGCAGCTTTTGTGGTTGTGTTGCAGCTTTTGTTGTTGTGTTGCAGCTTTTGTTGTTGTGTTGCGGCTTTTGTGGTTGTGTTGCAGCTTTTGTTGTTGTGTTGTGGCTTTTGTTGTTGTGTTGTGGCTTTTCGTTGTTGTGTTGTGGCTTTTGTTGTTGTGTTGTGGCTTTTGTTGTTGTGTTGTGGCTTTTCGTTGTTGTGTTGCAGCTTTTGTGGTTGTGTTGCAGCTTTTGTGGTTGTGTTGCAGCTTTTGTTGTTGTGTTGCAGCTTTTGTGGTTGTGTTGTGGCTTTTGTGGTTGTGTTGCAGCTTTTGTGGTTGTGTTGCAGCTTTTGTTGTTGTGTTGCGGCTTTTGTTGTTGTGTTGTGGCTTTTGTGGTTGTGTTGCGGCTTTTGTTGTTGTGTTGTGGCTTTTGTGGTTGTGTTGTGGCTTTTGTGGTTGTGTTGCGGCTTTTGTGGTTGTGTTGCAGCTTTTGTTGTTGTGTTGCAGCTTTTGTTGTTGTGTTGTGGCTTTTGTGGTTGTGTTGTGGCTTTTGTTGTTGTGTTGTGGCTTTTGTTGTTGTGTTGCGGCTTTTGTGGTTGTGTTGTGGCTTTTGTTGTTGTGTTGCGGCTTTTGTGGTTGTGTTGTGACTTTTGTATTTGTTGGACCTTCTGGGCCACCGTAACTTTTAGAGCCTTTAATAAAATTGCAGAAAAAAGCAGCAGCTCCAAGCTGCAGAAGGTAAATTCTTTTGAGCGTAAAACCCTGAGTTATAAATAAAGAGAAGAAGCTAAAGAGGACAGAACACCAACAGGCTCAAAGATGTCCTCGTGAATCAAGCTGTTAAATTATCTCACTCCCACAAAGGATGGAAATCAAACCTCACATTCTCTGAAAACTAAAATTGGACTCCAGACAGAAACTGCTTCAGATGATTTCAGTTTTATGAAAGAGTTTTAAATCAGGAACCCAAAAAAGCGACTTTATAAACTCCAGCAGCAGTGCTTGTTTCTAAATCACAGATTTTATGAAGACCCAGAGGATTGAGGAGATCTTTAAAGTCACTTTTATTGTTTTGTTTGGGTCGTGAAGCTCCAGCTGCCTCAGAGAAGACCTCCAACAAATAACCTGTTCAGCCTTCTCCAATCGAGTCTCCAATACAATAAAGTTGCCAAATTTTACTTTTTTTTTTGTAGTTAATGACTCTAATTTTAGTCCTGAACTGAAACCCTGTGGCACTTAATGAATTTGGTGATAATTACTTGTGATAATTACTGTAGACGAACAGGTAACAAGATTACATTCATTATCTGCACTGTGGCGGCTTGATGTGACAAAACTGTAGGAGAGGAAAAGCCCAGACAGAATTATTAATGATGTACTGGGAGCTCGTCCACTGGGTTTACTGTAATAGATCATCATTAATAACAATAATATTAATACAAATAAAACCCTGGGGCGCATGTTTTAAAGGAGTGTGTGTTTGTGTGTGTAGCTCCTACATTTTCATTTAGAAACTGATCATCAGATTCACCATCATTCCACAGGCTGACAGTAGCCACTAGGGGGCAGTGTAAACCACCCCTTAAATGAACTCGTCTTGACTTGAATGTCACATCAGTCAGCTGATTTTATTTAGTAAAAGTATGATTTTTAAAATAAATATTATTATATAAGTTCATGTTCATCTGCGCACTCATTAAATATAAAGTTTTTTACCTGATTATTAACTGTTCCTATAAATTTGACTCTTTTTAGTTGTTGATTTTTGATGACATTTGCTTCCATTTAAACTTTTGAAATGAGCTCTGATGAGATGTGACTTAAAGAGGAGTCAAGCTGTGGGAAAGTAAAGATGTTCTTTTGTTTTCATTCATAAATATTAATAAATTAGTAAAAGTCAGATCGTTAATAGAATACAAACAAACTGCCAAAAGTCTTAAAGGGATCATTTGGACATTTTTACGTTTTATTAGGTATCTGTCTACAATAAAGGCTCTTGTCTAGTTTATGTTGTTTATTATCCTGTAGCAACAGTAGCATCATCATTCTGATCAAATCAAACTTTATTTATAAAGCGCATTTCATGCATAGCAATATAAAGCACTTCACAGCAGATATAAAATAATCTAGGATAAAAAATATAAATTCACACATTACACTGTCAAATTAGTGCACACTCATCAATATACTGTATGTGCACATACTTTCAACACACACACATATGAGGGATTAAAATCATCATTCACTCTCACACTAACATGCACTCACACACATTTGCACACACAGACAAACACAAGATGTTTAGTTTTTAAAAGTTGTTCACTATTATGAGTTAACACAATGACCCATGGGGGGCTGAGGAATCAATCATTATAGTAATAATTGAAATAAAGTTTCTTGAATCCACAACAGGGATGTTAAACAGCAGAACTTTAAACCAGATCTGTTCATTTTCATCCTCCACAGGGGTGTAGCTAACAGTTTCAGGGTCCAGGGGGCCTTATAGGATCAGTTCAGTATAAAACATGTTGGTTTTAGTTTGGGCAGGTGAAGTTCATTTAGTTCAAAAGATGGCCAATTTTGACTGTCTGTGTGTGTTTGTTGTGTAATGTTAGTAAAATATCTCATGATCCAGAGGATGGATTTTAATGAAACTTTCAGAAATATTAGATTTCATGTATACAACTACAGCTGTTGTACTGTTGGAGTCAACTAACGAATCAAGATGGTCACTACAGAAAATCAACATCTGCAAACATAAAAATGGCTCAAACTCAGTCAGATATGGAGCTACAGCTCAGTGTGGTAGCTCAGAGTCATAACATCCTCTGAGTTATTTTTTGTTATGTTTTTTTTTTTTTTGATTTTATAAATTTTTTGAAACGGGGACAATATACAATAAATGTACTTGACATTTACATCCTCTGAGTTCTAACACGTTGTGCAGAATCTTGCAATATTGTATGAAATCAAACAATTTTTACAGATGTGACCATAATGATTATAACTCATCATCATTTAAAAACTCTGGCCTGACAGACAATTTTTTTTTTTTTTTTAAAGAAAATCTTTAATTTCTAACAATTCTGTTCATCCTGGAAGGGACACTTCATAATTAATGTGTCCCTTCTGGGTTACCATGGTAACCGTGACAGAGGGTAGTAAGCTTTATTACATTAGTTTGCACAAATTGTGCACAAGAAACTCAGGCACATTCCCTGAAACCTGAACATGCAGAGAAGTAAGTAAAAAGAGCACCGAAGCTGTAAAGACTAACAGAGTGAGAGTGGAGCTCGTAAAACTGAACACTGTCTTAATATTTTTTGTAGAGAATGTTTTTTTGATTTTCATGCTTTCTTGTGTTCGTGCTGCTGGTTCTTTATAAAAAAAGCAATAAAATCCTTTTCCTCCCGTGTAGCTGAGCAGCTCTGCAGATGGAGATAATTAAAACATGTCTCTCCTGTGTTACATTAAGTTAAACATTCCTGATTTAATATAATTAATGAGGCGTATCCTAACAAGTTTCAAATTAAAAGCTCCTAAAGGAATCCTAAATCAGCTCCAACCTGTTTTATATCGACGCTGCAGACGACGGATGTTTTTTTGAAGTTAGTAATGGATTTTTTTTTAGTATAATAAAAATGAATTCAGACTCTTTAAAGGCTCTTTAGCTTCACCTCATTGCTGCATCAACAAAAAGAAGTGAAGTTTGTTCAAAGTGTTTCAGAATCGTGTGAAAGCATCTTGTTTTGTCTGAATGCGATCATTTAAAGACGTCTGATTGGTTCCCGGTCTGTAATTGTTGTCGGAGCTCCTGCTGTGTCTTTCCTCACTCCTGAACCTCGAGCTCATCTTGTCTTTCCTCACTTTGAGCTCCACCGGTTTTTACGGAGGATGAGTCACTGAATTCATCTCCATATTTCCCCGTTTGCGACATCTGTGCTCGCAGCAGGAGGCGTTTGATGTCTGAGAGCAGATTCTGTTCAGATCAGCTGATCAGGTTAGAATCAGCTCCCTGTGATTAACAATAATGTCTTTCACTTCCACACTTTTCAAAAATATAAAAGTAATAGAGACTCAGCTGATCAGGACTGTATATATTCATGATAGACTGGTATTTACAGCTGTACTGTATTCATTCATTTCCTACACATTTGTATCCAGACCTTGTGGAGTTGGATCCAGTTTAATTATTATATTAACTGGTATTGTTTTGAGTTTCAAGAAATGTTGTATAATTTTTTAGTTGACTGGCAGAGCAGTATATCAATTTATTTTTAAAATCAGTTTAACATTTTAATAAAAGCAGCACAATTTTTGCAGCTTTAAACTGGAAATATGTGTGTTCAAATTGATGGTGGAAACAAATATTTTTCATCTCATTGGGACTTTTCATCGATTCAATCCCTGCAGACCACTTATGAAGTGTCCTGGTGCAACACACTGAACCCCAAATCAACCCCCATCAGATAGCAGCCCACTGCTCCTCAGGGACGGCTCAATGTCCCCAGGAGACAATAAAGACTCTATTATTATCTATTAACAATTTGGGGAAATCTAAGATTTGAGAATTAGCTGACAGATTTGTGAGGATTTGCTGTTTTTTCAGATGTGCTCATACACTCAAAAAAATTTTTCATTGGATGAACTCAATTTGATTGATGGCAGGTTTTCCACATAATACAAATATGTTGGTTCAATCAAATCTATATACATCATGACAATGTAAATATATTGAGTCAGTCAAACACAATTTCTTTAATACCTTTAAAAGGAAAAAAATCACATTAACAAGATGTGAACATTTTTAGTTGGTTCAACTCAATACAATGTAATTCAGTGAAGCTAAATTGTCATTGAATTGAATGGATGATTTTTAGTTCAACTACCTTCTTGACATGTTTTGACTCACGTCTGCGGTTTTCATCAGAAGTGTCACAGATGTAGGTGTGACATGTCATTATCAGCTGTTCTTCCTGATGGGCGTGACCAACCCAGACCTGTCATATCTGCAGGGATGGCCACGCCCATCTCCACCAGCTGGCCGCTGGAGAAGAGAGTCCCAGGTGAGAATGAGACCTAGGCCCCCTGGTCCTGGTTCATAGACCACCTGGCCTGCTTCCTTATTTTGATGGCCTCTCTTATCCGATGTCTGTATCTGTTGTCTTCTGTGTGATACAGACGTTGGATAAGGACTTTGGAGGTCGTGAGAGTGCAAAATGTTCAAAGAGGGTGGACCGTTGTGCAACTCAATAGTTTTGTGTTATTGTAACAAATCCCATTTTGAAAGAAAATATTTTAGGTTCACCAGACAAATAATAATTATTGTAAAGCTAAAGTGCTACATTTACATGGAGTGAAATAAAAAAAATGTTTCAGCTTAACTGAATTTTTTTTCTTTGTGTACAAATGTGAATGTGCAAAAGTGTGCTCCTCCTCCCCCCAGTGCCCAAACAAACTCATTTATTTTGTGTTCAGAATCAGCCTCTGATGGTTTAGAATAATTTTTAGTCCATACAAAGAAAATCGAATTAATTTGGTGTTTATTAATTTTATTTATGGACAACTGACAAAATTTATATATATTCTTTGAAAGAACGACCTGAATCTGTTTTTTGAGTGTAGAAAATAGACTAAATTTGCCTCTTTGTGACATCAAATTGAGAAAAAGTGAAGAAAACAGACTGCTGCTGCACGGGGACCAACATAAAGAGACAAGCAGACTTTTAACTTGGTTTATTCAGATTTATTTTATTTTATGTTTTGCTTTTAAACAAAATATATTTTGCTAAAATACAGATTGACAGTGAGAGTTATGGCCAAACTATCCTAACTGATTTAACCATCACTAGATGTGAAAAAGGCCCATTAGAGACGATGGAGGTGATAAAGATCATAATTAAAGATATGAGGTTTAACAAAAAAAACAAAATTTTTTCATGTTTTTTTGTAATTAATATCGATCACTCTGAGTTTTTCATGCAGGCTGAACATTAAAACAGTCTTCTACATGTATCTCCAGTTTTAGCTTCTTCTAGAAAATGAAGGTTGAAACGTTAGGATTTGAAAAACCTCACAGATCTATGTCACAATGTAAATTTGCATATATGGTCTGGCCCATCTTGGCTCGCACCGCCTCACAGGCAGGCCTGGATTAATGCACAGGCTAGATATGGTTTGAGCCTCGTGTGGTCTGGGGGCCCAATTGGCCAGTGAAATCCATATGATTTTATTTAAATTTACATGCAAGAATATTCTTAAAGTGAATTCGCCAACAAAATCGTAAGCGACGCAGATTTTGCACGATCTTGACGTGACGCATAATGTTCATGTATAGAAACAGAACAACATCATAACAGCTGAACTGTAGAGGTATAAGACACCATCTCACACGTGGGAGACCCAGGTTTGACTCCCAGGCCAGGTATTTGTTAGTTTTTTAATTTTTCAGAATGTTTTTTTTTCCACCGAGGAAGAGAGAGCCTTTATGAGCAGCTGTTGGGTACGTTCATAACATATCTTTGCTGTGATACTAGCAGTTATTCTGAGGTCTTCGTGGTTAGCCACACATGCTAATGTTAACATAGCAACCCCCACGTCCTATCTGCTGTAGAAAAATGTAAGGCCAATCAGAAGCAATGGGTGTGCATATCATTAATAATGACGAATCCTGCTGTTTCAAGCACACCTCAGCAAACTGCATCAGAGAATAAAAGCATCATAGCTTTGTTCTTTATAAAAATGACTCATAAGGCATTGATTTACACTAGAGAACACTGTAAATGTATTAAATAAACGAGTAAATCACACCTTTAAGTCAGACGGCGACCATCTCCTCTTCGCTGTTTATCCTCCACTCACCTGTTTTCATCACTCCCAACCTTTATATCGTTCTTTATTTCTCAGGTCTTTGTCAGATCCTCCAGTTCCTTTCCTCCATTGGTCACTAGTGCTCTCACATGCTAATGGTTTATTTTAATGTTTGCTTTGTTTTGTTTTTTAATCATAGAAGTCCATTTCCTCTGCTTCCTGTTGGAGGTCTACGTATTCATTAGAGACAGATGTTTCTTCATCACATAACTAGTAACGTGTTCTGACAAACCTATTAAAGTCCTGAACAGTGATTTTACCTGAAACAGAAGCCGGCGTTATATATCCTGCTCTGGATTCTACTGATTTATCAAATCAGCACAGCAGAATGCTCCTCATGGAAGCTAAACAGCCATAAACTGAAGAGGAAATACCAGCTGTTGGGTTGAAACACAGGATGAGATGGATAAAATGAGATTTTAAGAGCTATTTCCAGAATAATGCTGCTGGATTTCATCAAATTCTATGAAAGGAGCTCACAGGTCCTCTGTTCAGTAAAAGTCAGTGAGGGTTTGTGAATTTATTTAGCAGGAAATTAAATTACGAAGAAAAAAATCCTGGACTTTTTAAAATCAAACCTGCAGAAATGATTTGAACTTGAGGAGTAATTCTTTAACAAAACGTATTCTGTCTCGTCTGCTGCCTGAGAGCACCTCTCATATCGGAGTCTGTCTTTGTTCTCAATAAAGGTGCAGCTTTATTTGCTTTAGCAGCTTTGTTGCTGTTCAAAGTAATAATAATAAAGAAGAAAAGCCTATTGTCAGGGGTTTTAGAGCTCCTGTGCTCTCTGTTACTCCTCTACCTGTCTCAGTTTAGGTTGTAATCTCTGTAAATCCTCTCTTCTCACTGAGTGCTTGCTGCAAAGGTCAAATGAGGGCACAAGGGTTTTTTTAAACAAAAAAATAGAAGAAAAACAACAAAAATAGCTCAGGAGATGGTGATTGATATTTAGTATTTTAGAACACATTTGATCTAAATGATGTTTGCACTAAGTTGAGCATTTCAGAGTAAAGTTATCATGAGCTACTTAGTCTTCATTTTGCAAGAAACCTTGTGTATTTTGTTACCTTATGCATAATAAAAAGCCCACAGTCAGTGACAGTTCAGGAGGGCAGTGTTTAATAATTAAGCAGCAGGATAAAGACAAGTCAAGGTCTCAGCAGGACGGACTAACCTGGTCCCGTTAAATCATCTTTAAACTGAAACATTTTGCATCAAACAGCTACAGTGGTTAAATGTTTGGAGATACTTTTAAATCTTAACTTTGACATTACAGCGTCCAGAAAGTGAACTTTGTTCATCAACAATCAGGAGCTGTGAGCACGTTTTGCTATTCTTTTATAAAGTGGTGGTGAAATGGCAAATAGTGGAGCTTTAGTCATGTTGCATTTTTAAAAACTTTTCCACCACTCAGTCTTTGTCTGATTTTTAAACATTTGTCTGGTTTTGAAAGCAGTTCTGCTGTGAAACATTCAGGTGGTGAGTTTGTTTTGAGGTGTAACCATGACGTCAGAAGACCTGGGAGCAGCTTGTTGAGCCTTCTGCTTATTTTAAAAATATAAGCGCAAAAATTGAAAAGAGTTGAAGAAATTAAGTGAAACCTCTGACTGACTTTTATAGGGGAGATTTGACCTCTGGATATTTGTCATCTTTGAAGACAGACCAGGACGAAGGGATGGTCAGCAGGGGCGGGGCCACATGGGTGGCACTGGCTACCAATAAAATCTGATTGGCCGCCCTACCTGGCCACCCCCACCACAGCTGCATTTTTTAATGCCATGTTCCAGTTCACACTCCATGCCACTAGGTGGTGGAAATCAGTGGCAGCTGGTAAAATTTTTTAGGGTGGGGCGCATTTTTGCAAGTCAGTTTTCAGATGTGCAAAAAAAAAATCACATATCACCACTAGGGCAGGGAATGAATCAAAATATTTTCATCTGACTGAATATTTTGCTGGTAAAAATCATCCCTACCACCAGTTCACTAACAATGTGGTGCTGTTAGGTCTAATTCTACACATCAAACAGTAAAGAAATCATAAAGTCTTCATAAGGAGACCTTAGAATAATGTCAATATAATCAGATAAAAACATAACTTGATATTCACAATTAGCTTTCTACTAGCACCACAAACACATAAATCCATCTCTAACTAATACAGTCAGATAATTAATGTTACAATTCAGACAACAAACACTAACCAAGCAAGTCATGACAATCAGCTCAACTAATGAAGTGAATTAACAACAAAATAAAGTCAAATCCACTGATATGTCCCATCAACATACGTTAAATTACAATTTTAGGCCACTCATACAAAACTCCCATAGAGCGCCATGCGTTTTAAGGAAAAGTAACAAAAAACTCCTCAAAACAGGCTAAACTACATGAACTCATGTATTCATTCAACACTATGCGTGTCCCTCTAATATTCGGCTACAAAGACATGTCGCTACTTAAGTCGTCCACTTCAGGACTTAAAACAGTGGTCTCTGCCATTTGCTGATAGGCAATTTCAATAGTAAAAATCCGCGACAGGCATGTTGGTAATAAAACAAAAGAAAAATACAAATGAAGTCACTCACCATGGAGTTGATTGAATCAGGACCCATGGAATAAAACAGCTTTTCGTCACAAGCTGCCAAGAAGGATTCTTTGAATAAATATCTATTTTGTTGCCTTCATAATAACGCCATGAGGAAGAACTCCCGGGTCAACTTCCTGATCTGAGCTGAGACTCCGGTCGCTTCGGACGCTAAATTCAGCGCCCCAGGGCTCTCCAATACTTTGCATTGAAGGGGGGTTTCATGCTCCAGTTGTAGAAAACAAAGCTTAGGTCTATGGGCTCTGTGCACGCAGCTACGTGACGTAATTTCTGGTAGAAGGTCAGGATGGACTTAAACTTCCGGTAGCCGCTGGAAGCCCATACTGTTTCTGCTAGTTTCCTTTCGGGAGCTTGTAAATCTTTCTTCTTTTTTTGTGCGTGGCCTTCTATGTCGAGCTTTTATGTGTTCATGTCCTAAACATGACATGTACACTGACAAAATTTGCGTTTCAACAACATACTGATAGCAGGTCTAACCACCACTGCTGTGTGCCGTTCTGTACAGTATCAACAAGATCAACTTCCCACCTCCCATCGTTAGCACGGAGACCGGAAGTCTCGTACCATCCTCACGCCAAACACGGAACTGATGCGTGCACAGAGGCTATTGGTAAAGATTTGTCCAGCCCAGACATGTGCAGAAGACCCCAAGGAAACAGGAAGTGCATCACACGACCTTTCGGTCTGGTAAAAAATCGTGATAGAACATTTTAAAACTAAATGCAGATTATACACAGCACTTACAGTATGTATAATGGATAGGTCATTTAGTTTAATTTTCATGTTTTTTAAAACTATTTTCTTATTCTAATCTTCCTCCTCCTCCTGTGAGACTGGTGGGGTGGCGCCCTAGCGCCCCCTGTTGACGGGCCGCCACTGACCTCAACACACACTACACTCACAAGTTTGTTTTTTAATTGGATGAAAAAAAGTTTACTTGTCTATTTATTTCTCCTGAAAAAAGTTTGCTTTCTGGATCATTTTTCTCCGCCAGTCACCATGATTGACACCGATCAGTCTGCCGTCTATGGTCCCTCTCGCTGCACCTGACCTCATGTTGTGTTCAATGACGCAGATCCTGGCTCGGGAGGTCCCCCACCCCTGCCGTAAAGGGTCATATTAGCACATACTGGCTCAAGAAAAAAGATTTTAAAATATGAAAAAGTTGTAAAGTACACCTTTAATAAGGTAATAGCTCAAATCTCCAGATCTGTGTGTTGTTAAACAAGATGTTCCTTATTGGAGAACATGTTTTCAGTCCATGATGCTGAGGAGAAGGACAGCTGGAGGCAATGCAAATGACCGAGTGGAGCTGGACTCAAAGGAAAAGCCTCCTAATTTAAAAACATCTTCTGGATATGAAAGCTCAGTCATTTGCATTAAGATGGAAGTGTTTCCTCAGAAGAGATTATTATTTTTCTCTGTGTGTTCCTCGCTCCCTGCACAAGAACCTGGTGACAGCTGACGTTCCTCATCCGAGCTGCTCTGAAGAGCCACTTTGATTTGATAGGCTGTGGAGAGGAAAGGCACGCCGAATGCATGTGAAGGAGCTCTCCGTCTCCTCCTAATGAATTAGGCTGTACATCACTCACAGGGGCACGAACCCAAACGTGAACTCCTCTACTCTCCAGCCAGACACCGATAATTGCCACTGACTCAACATGTCTTCATTTTCTAGCCAGGAAAGCCTTTTAATTCCACAGAGGGAAGCACAGATCCTCACAGTCCAAAGTGCTCTGTTTGTCTCCGTATCGGTGACAGCTTTAGATGCCGTCTGTTCACTTGATCCGGCCTTTCTGCTGCTCGTGGTCAGCACTGAACTCAAGGATTTTGCAAGTTTAGAAAGTTTAAAGTCTATTTACTGAAAGTCTGGTTTGAAACTTTGATGACCCGTCGTGTCTCTCAGCTGTTCGTTCCAGGTTGATGTCACAGGGTCTTAATCCTTTATTACCCATCAAGTCTGACCGAACTTATCGTTCTTTTTTTACACGCTGAAGTGGCTTTTGACTATGCATCAGTGCAAGCCTTACATCCCAAATTATATTAATTGTATATAACAAGTCTACAATTAGAATAGCAATAAACCACAAACAATTAAACAAATCCTTTCAGAGCACAAAAAATATATTTAGAGTTTGTTTATAAATGAGACTCATTTTTATTCTAACACCTGAAGGGAGCACAAGGGAGGCTGTCCCTCAACAATGGCAGAAATATAAATAATAAACACATTTCCAACATGTGAGCTGCTGATCAGATAAATAAAGGTTTTGTTCTGTACTTTGATTTGTTTATGCAAACCCATCAGTAGAAGAAAACAGCACTCTGAGACATGCTCAGTCTGATATACAAGGAAAACTCCTCTGGTTTTATTAGAAAAATAATTAGTGTTGTCTTATTTGGTTGCAATACTTTGATGTTACTGCTGGTGGCGCTCCAGGCTGGAGGCCAGATGTGCTGCTGCAGCTGCTCCTATCTACTGCTGTTTGCATTTGTAAGTGATCTTAAAAATATTTTGTAAATTAACAACTAATATAATACAGATGATAACGAGAATCTCTTTTTTTTTTTAAATGACAGCGATGCACAATTTTTTCACCTTAAAGGCACACTAGGCAGTTTTGTCTTGTTTTTAGCACCCCCTAGTGTCCGTTTTAAATCACTGTTATAAATCGAACCATTTCCCTCTCCCCTCGCTGTGCGCCTGTGTTTTCAAACCAGCTGATCACAGAGGCAAATACCTGGTGAATACTCCACCATGATGAACACGATACAATAGATCTCTTAGCTCATATCTATGATGTCTTTAGCTGTCCTGAGCAGGTTCTGAGGTGGAAACATGGATTACTGTAAAGCGTTACTGCTTCTCGTGAGATACTTTGTGAGACCTCAGGGCACCAGACCAGATTCAGAAGTTGCAAACGTGGTATTCTGGACACAAGCAGCAGATGGGGCTGAGTGACTTTTTATTAACCCTGTAAAGGGTCATATTAACACATACTGGCTCAAGAAAAAGATTTAAAAATATGAAAAAGTTACTTAGTGTGCCTTTAATGCTTCTTGAACTAACCATTAGCACATCAATCTGGTCAGAGCTAATCTTATTTTTTCTAAACTGAGGTTTAATTCATTTTAATTCTGTGTATTCATAAGCTTCAGTCATGCTGAACAAAGCAACCAAAAATCATCTCAGGTCCAGATTCAGACCAACCCACTGCAGTAAGTTGTTATAAAACGAGATTCTTTATAAAATACTAATCAGACAGGTGATGTTATTATTTAAGACTATTCCACAGAAGTCTATTGTAAAATATCTGAACTTGAATTAAATCTGTGTTTATCTCTGACGATGCTACATTAAAGCTTCTCAGATGGAAGCAGCTGAGTATTTATCCAAATGAAATCAGTTTAAAGAGGTCAGAATTGAACTATTGACACAGAGACGTTTTAATCTCAGGTGACAGATTAGAGTCTGGTTCTGTTGGAGGCCTTTAGGAGGATGTTTCATTTTCTGCTCCTGACTGATGTATTCATGAGCTCCTATCGACTTGCTGTTGGATTCCCTCAGTGGCTTTACACCCGCACAGTTAGAGGAAAGAAAAAGACAACAAGCAGGTGTGAATATGGTTCTTATTATAGCACAGAGCGCTAGCTGTGAAATGCTGCATGATAAATGATCAATTTAAGAAACATTTCCTCTAAACGTCACTGGTTGTTGTTCTATTTTATAATGCAGACGGGTGTGTCCATTTAAAGAAATATTCTCTGTCTTATAAAATTATCGTCATTTTTATGATTAGGCGTTTAAACGTATTTTGTTTTGTTGTTTGTTCAGGCAAACCAAATATAGATGAAAATGTCTTTTTAAGCAGATGATATTTAACTGTGTACTATTGTAAACTGATAGATTGTTCGACTTTTTGATAGAAGTGTTTCTTTTATACATCACAATCTGTTTATAGGTTGCATTTTTATGTTGTTGCTGAATAAACTACTGAAAATAAACTATTAAAACCAACAGGAGAGGCTTCAAGAAACAGTGAAACGCTGCCATCTAGTGACCAAGAGTTGTTATTACAGAAGCAGCAAATAGTGCTCTTTTTCTTGTCTTGTTTTATGTAAACTTCTAAAGCTGTTTCTCTGTTCACATCAACCTGAGTCACATGCAGATCACTTATATATTAATTCTATTTTTTACAGAATTATAGAGACAGATCTATGTAAAGAGTTATGAAAAAAGCTATGTTTTCTTTATCAGCACTGAAATTAAAACATTATTACTTAGGAAAAATATTTTATGATAGATAAGTAAGTAAATAATGTAATTTAATTTTCAATTGGTCTTCAGAAAATCCTAATTTCAATCAAAATACCACAGACAACGTTTACCTTGAAGATATTTCCTTCTGTGATTTAGTCCTTTGCTGCCCCCACCTGGCTGATAGTGGTAACTAAAGACTTTTTCTCTGATACAGAATGATGACGTATTTAAAGTTCTCATATTGTAAATAAAGTCATAATCGCTCCTTTGCGCTGCATTTTATTTGATAATAATTCCAGTCACTAATAAATAACTGAACTCTTGACACTTCAACGTGAATTTTGAGTTTTTTTATCCTGTTGAGATGAAAACCAGACTAAATGTCTGAATCAGCAGAAAAAAGACGTGTTGTTGTTTATTCTCACTTAATGAACTTTAACATCTGAACAGAACCACTCAGATGTTCGATCTCCAGACATCAGAGGCTTCTCCGTTTCTTTTCTCACTGAAACTCGACTTCTGGTGGCGTTATAGTTCAGGTCAGGCTCTGGCTTTTTAAAGGGTTTCCTCTCAAATTAAACCTGATTTGAACCTTTTGGTTCCTCCTGCCGAAAACAATCCAACCCTCTCAGAAAGGATTAAAGGAAACTACAGATGACAAGTAGTTCTTCTTTTGTTTTTTAATCTCCATAAGCTGCAGCCACTCATTTAAATGAGCGATTTAGTATTTAAGTAATTAGTATTTTAAACCATTTTTATTTTAATTCGGAGTGTTGTATTATTTCACTCTTAAAGTGAAGCCTGTTTCGCCACTTAAAATAACATTTTAGAGTCATAATTAGGATTTATCATAGGAGAATTATGGGGAACTGTTCATAAATAAGAAATTCGTTTTGCAAAAATGTGAAAAAATAATTTTTAATGTTTTCTCATAATTATGAGTTACTTTATTTCATACTTTCTTTAAAAATCTACGTTTTGAAGTGGTGGAAACGGGTTTCTTTGGGGTGAAGGAAAAAATAGCGATTTTTCTAATTCACAAACATTTATGGAGTTTAACTGAATAATTTCTGAAAAGTAATGAAATCAAAGTTTATGTGAAAATCAACTCATTTCAAAAAGGAGTTTTATAAATGTGTTTAATTTAATACTTTTATTTATTTGGACCAGACTTCAGATCAGCTCTTCCTGATTTGAATGTTTCCTTTTTGTTTTGTTTTTCGTTGAGTTTTGCTTGTTTGAACCAACGTTGGACCATTAGCAGTGAACTGGTTTCCTCCCAGTCTGGTTTAAAGGCGGACTGGTGGCTCAGTCAGGAGGCGGAGGAAGGTTCAACCCGGTGGTGAAACCAGGATTTAGACGGATCCAGAAACATGCCGTTGGGATGAATTCTGCTTGTTTTTACTGATTATAGCTCGATATGATTCATCACAGTCATTTTAAGTAGAACAGATAAATGAAAACTTCTGCTAAATGAATAAAATAAAAAGTTAGTTTGAAAGAAAAAAAAACAAATGAGTCCAACATTTAAACTTGACCCAGTTTGTTGTCTTTTGCCTCTAATAAGAAGAAAATGTGAAGAAAAAAATCGATTTCACTGATGAAAACAACTCGATCAGGTTTTGTTTATTTGTCTTTCATCTTTGAGGTCGCAGGTTCGATTCCAGCTCAGCAGCAGTGAGTTAATTGATCTGAAAGCTGCAGGAAAATGTGCATTATTATACTTCTAATATTAATAATACTAATAAATTGGACTTGAGTCTAGTTTTTAATCCTCTCTTCAGACCTTTTTATCTTTTTTGTTGCACTTTCATTAAATCAAATGAGTTTTTTTTATTAAAAGCAGTAAAAATCACATGTTTACAGCATGTTTCTGCACTTTAAAGTCGTGCTGAATGGGTTTTTTGTTTGTTTGTTTGTTTGTTTTGCATAAAATCTTTGGTTTTTCACTCAACATTTATTTTTTACATTTTTGTCTTTATTTCTTTTTTATGTGAAACTCTTTCTACTTCAGGTGTCCTTTAAGACATTTCTCTTTCTCAGCTCAAACAAAAACAATGTGAAGTAACAAGTTTATAGTGAAAATAAATGTAGCTCACATTAGTGAAACTCTCTCCTTATAAAGCTTGGTTTTCAAAGAAGTCCAGTGCCTTTTTCCTGGAGGGAAAAAACCTTTATCTTTCTAGGAATCTGATGAGTTTCCCCCCACAAAACCAGCATGAAGCTCTCAGACAGTTGCTTGAATGTGTCTTATGATAAAAACTCAGATGTTTCTGAGTGGATTCAGAACTTTCCTCATTAGGTGGACCTGAACACTCCCAGCTGTCCTTCAGGGACATGATTTATTGAAAAATCTGGACCCTGGGTGTAAGCTAATATGACAGAAGTGCTTTGACCTCGAAGAAGAAGAAGGAGGAGGAGGAGGAGGAGGAGCACCCTTAAAGGCAGGCCTATTGGCTCCTTTCTCACGCGATTGAGTCCTTTTTTTTTTTTTTTTTTTTTTTTTT
>SSNR01000397.1:516290-540090 GCA_006937965.1 Callopanchax toddi
ATGAACTATACGACACGTTTAAAATCACGTTCAGCAGCCTGAGTATTTAAGGCTTCATAAAGAAAACGAGCTGAGAGGAGATGAATTTATCCAGAACCCCATTTGGCACAAAGAGGCCTTCTGGTCGAGCGGTTCTGTTTAGAGCCGACCTCAGATGTCTGGACCTCATGCACTATTGCATTCTGGGACACGGCATTGACCTCAGCAGCTCATGTCTTCACAGCCGGATCCCCCAGCAGACCATTAATGTCTCATGGAAACACGGCGATCGGAACAGGGTCAGGATGAGACTGATGATGAGTCCGAGTCAGCGTTAAGGCTCAGGTTTATTAACCTCTAATGTTATCTGGTTCAAGAAAAGCAGTTGATGCAGTAAAATGAAGGTTCATTTAAGTTGTTTTAGACCTAAAGTGTGTCAGTTTGCTTCATTTTGAGAAACTTGTTTCAAATCTATAGTATCTGTTTGTCAGATTTAGACATTGTAAGACGTTTCAACAAAGAACTAAAATGATCACAGGACCTTTAGGACTTAAATGACACGTTTTATTCCCTAGAAGTCTCCAGAATTTTACACATTTCCCACAAACTTCTTCACAAGGCGGTGAAACCAAACAGGTGATTCTCCTTTAGTTTGTCTACATTTATAGGAGTGAGATTTTATGTAGAAATCATCCTCGTTTTATAAATTATGAGGTTATGAATAACAAATTGATCTTTAAACCAACAAACCTCTTATGTGTTATGGTCAGCCTCTTCAATAAATTATGCAAAAACAATCTAACAAAATAAATAAATATTATGATTTTTTAAATCATGTTTGAATACAAATTGTAAAATCATTTTACATTATCAAAATTATTATTTTTATTTATATTATAACCATTAACAAACATAAAGCATTTATTAGCTTTTTAATGATGTGGACATTATTAAAAACACACCAAAAACTTTAAAAATCTAAACAAAAAACATGCAGAAAGTTAAATAAAATATTAATATGACTTTACTAATATTAGTAAAATTGTTGCATTTTTGCAATGAATTTTAATCCTTATTGATATTTTGATGTATATAAATATTTACTTATATATGTTTTAAATAAAGAAGAAACATTTTGATAGTTTTTTTCTTATTGTGGACATTAAAAGGTTAAAGAGGTCTGTAAAAACAATCAGCTGTTTCTTAAAGGCTCAAAGGAAACATCTGGATGTGCTCAAAAATCATTTCAAAATAAAAGCTGAGAAAAAAGTGAAGACAAAAAAAAACAAGATTTGAAGCAAAGCGCTCAGTGAAAAGTAGTTTGGGGTGTTTTGGATTTTATAAATACTTTTTGCAGAAGCTGTAAACAGTTTGTTTTACACCAGAATTTGGTTTTTTTTTGTGCTTTTTGTGTATTTTTCCTCCTCTCTGATTTGAAGCAAACAAGACTTTCTTCAACAACAACAACAACAACAACAACAACAACCAAAAACTAAAAATAAACAACTAAACCATTTTCTGCCCACATTAAATTAAAGTGAGCTGCTGCTTTTAAATGTTTTATTAAGCATTTCTTTGATTCTTTGGTTTATTCGATCACCAAAAACTCAAAGAACAGCCTGAAAAATACCTGATTCCTTCTAACACATATTGTACTTGTGTATTCACTCATAATGTTAAATAATAACATCACATCGCTCACAATTATCACTTAACAAAGCAAGTATTTTAAATGATCTTAACTCCAAACTAACAAAAAACATCATTTAGTCTGTTTATTTGCATCCAGCCAGAGATCATTGTGTGTGTGTGTGTGTGTGTGTGTGTGTGTGTGTGTGTGTGTGTGTGTGTGTGTGTGTGTGTGTGTGTGTGTGTGTGTGTGTGTGTGTGTACTTGAGACAATTAGCTTGCTATAAAGAGGCTTTAACAGTCACTCAACAGAGAATAACTGTTTTCTGATTCTTTTCCATGAATCCACTCAGCTGGATTCTTTTATTAGGTGTTTCCTTTCTCTTTGTGTGTGTACCTGTGTGTTATTTGTGTTGTGTAGCTTCGAGCTGTAACGCTGCAGCCTGGAATGTTCTGAGCTGTTGAGCTTTTGGCTGCTTACAGATGAAAGTGAGCGTTTCAGGGTTAAATCCTCTCACTCCTCAGTCCTACAGGCGACTAAATGTTCTCTCTTATTAAAAAAAAAAAAAATCACCAGGAAACTGCAGGTTGAGTTTGTTTCTGGGCTTTAGACACACCTCTGCCTGTCTACAGTTTAAAGGTTTCAAAAAGAGGAGAAAAACCTCCAGGTCACTGATTGGCTTGGATTTACACAAAAACAATGTTTATACACGTCTTTAAAAAATTGGAATGACAAATTGTGACCCAACAAACAAGAAAGCTCAAGTAAAATACTGTAAAAGCAAAGAAAAGAAAAACATAAATGATTATGGAAAAGTGTCATCAGTTGGAAAGAGAAAGTGTTATGATCTTCTTATGTTAATGGTTTCTTTATGTTTGTATTCTATTTTCATTGACTTTATTCCCTTTGGAATAGGAGGAAAAGTGTTATAGAAAAAAAACAGAATCAAGAATAAAAACAAACACATCATTCTAATAGAATTAAAATGATCCCAGAGAAAGAGATGGTTGTAGTTTTTTAAAAAACTGACATTTTGCTTTCAGTTTTTAGGTGCAAACAAGATTAACACCAAAAACAAAACGAAATTAAATGAAATTAAATTCGGACTTGGATCTGCCTTCAGAAAAAAATGTGTTTTACTGTAAAAAACAAACAAAAACCCTGATATATTAAAAAGTAAAGCAGGCAAGAAAACATGGCAAACCTGACAAACTTTTCTTAAAACATAAGAAATTTTAAAAATTGTACAAAACTAATAAAGAAAAAAAATTATTATTATTATTATTATTATTTTAAAATAACTGAAAATTATGTTTTTACGAGGGAAAAAAAATCGAAAAGCTTCAAAGCAAATGACACTTTTGGAAAGCTGCAGAATATACAGTAAATAAATGAACAAACACAAAACACATGGTACACACTAAATAATTGTATTCATGTTTTTTATTTTAAGAAATGAAAAAATAAACTTTCCTCATGAAGGTTAGAGAGCCGCGTCTTTAAAAACCTTCTCCGTCGGACCTGTCTTTAACTTATAACTTTTAATATCTTTCCAAACTCCTGCTCATTTGAGTTATTTTAATAAAGCAGATGATTAATTAAACAACCATCAGATTTCCGGCGGATTTGAATCAGAGCTGTAACCGACAGGCGGCACAGTGTGTGTCCTTCATCCTGAGTCTTCCTCCGGTCGCCCTGAGGACAGCAGCGTGTCTCCGCTCCGTCCGGTTTGACCTAAATCCAACATCTCAGTTGTCCCTGGAGGCAGAGCATCATCACCAGGCTGCAGGACGAGCTCTCAGCTCTAAACCTCTCCGTCCCGTCGGGATGGAGCAGGAGAGACTTCTGGGAAAACACACATTTTAGGGAATGGTCAGCTAAGATCCCAAATCTGGAGGAATTTAAAAACCAGCCGGAGGAGGAAAAGGAAGGACCGTGAAGAGATGGGTCAAGAGCCGCTGAGAGGATCCTCGTTTTTTATAGAGAACTTGCTGCGGACCTCAGGAGGAGCGTCTCCATCAGCTGATCAGAGTCCAGTTCGGACCGAACAGAGCCTGGTCAGTCCGGAGCAGGAGACCGGACTAATCAGGCAGCTGGACCGGATCGGAACGTTTCCAAACGGCAGATCTCCACGTGAGCGCGCTTTTATTATCCGGTATATCCACACGGTGTCGCGTTTATAGAAAATGTATAATAATACAGCTGAGAGGAGCTCTAGTCGATCCAGAACCAGCGGCTGAATGTTGTGAGCTAAAGTGAGGATTCAGCTCTGTGTTGGTTCTTTCCGTCGCAGGTCTTCAGCGGACCTCAGGTGGGCGCTCTGAACGGGATTCACCGACTCTACCGGGACCGCCCGGGGAGAAGGATGATGGCAGAGAGGAGGAGACTGGTCGGTCCTCTACTGAGGACCGCTGTGACACAGGTGACTGAAGACAGGGAGGGTTTTCTCATGTGAAAACTGGTACACCAGGAGGATGACAGCATCAACACCTTCCACATGTTTAAAGTGGTACATGTTCAGGGGTGTAGCTAGCAGTTTCAGGGCCTGGGGGCTAAAGTTAGCTCATATACTGAGTGTTAAAATAATGCTACATTTATAACTAACAGACCAACACTTTATAGGACAATTGACCATTTGACCACTTATGTGCTTTTTAAATGGTGATTTACATAAACCTATAAAAACTTTTATAAAAGTTCAGAAATGTTTTTAAAAGTAACAAGGTTTTAGAAGATACTTTTTTTTTTTTTTTTGTTAAATTGGGTTTTGGGAATGAAGTAAAATAAAAATAAAAATAAATTTTTTTTGTATTTTTATTAGCCCCCAATAACACTCCACCCATCAATTTTCTGAGCCACTTCATCTAGGGTCACCTGGTGGTGCCTATCGATCTCCAGCATCACAGGACGAGAGACGGGGGACACCCTGGACAGGTCACCAGTCCATCAGAGGGACATAGAGACTTATAGCACACTCTCACTCACACATGGGGACAACAGTCACCAGTTAACTTGTGCATGTAATTTGATGAACACAATCTCTCTACAACTCATTAACTTATGAAGACAACCCAATTCAAGATGGCCACCAGAGCTAATCAACATTAGCAAACATAAATGGCTACAACGCAATTGGTTTTACAGATATTGAGTTAAAACTTTCTGCAAAAGTGACTAAGAATCTTCCCAATCACTTGCAGACCACTTGCAGACCGTGTGAAAGTATTTGAGAATGTGAATGATGTTACTTCAAGACTGAATAAAATCAACTTTAATTCCAACATCTGTCAACATATGATCATAAAAGGTGAAATATTAGGCCTTTAATTCTGCTTCATTAATTCTGTTTCTGTTTATTTAAGAGCTGAACCTGAGATGGTTAACAAATGATATTTACACATTCACGTAAAGATTAAAACATTCAATTAATAATAAATAAATGTTAAAGGTGACAAGTAAACATAGTTTTTGTTCTGACATCATAGATGTGGGACATTGTAAAAGATGAAGCAAAATTTTGTATGAAAACATAAAGTAAATGTGTTATACTTCTACACACACATACAAAGTTTTAAAACATCTCACTGATCACTTTTGGATTGAAAAAACATCTAATGCTGGGCTTACACCTAAAGACTTTGACAAGATTTTGAAAAGACTCTAAAAGATTATCAGCTCACATCTAAAGACTCGGGTTAACAGTCGACTAGTCTCAGACTAAAGATTTTATAAAGACTGAATCTTGTAGGAACACTAATTACAAGACTGCAACTAGATTATGTCAGGATTTCATTCCCGCAAAATTCCTCCCATCATGCTCTGTGTGATATAGTGATACTATATTATGTTGATATTTGAAAGAGAGTATAACTGTTCTGCTGGGCAGTTCTATTGTATTTGTGGTTACACAGTGCCATCTAGTGGTGATTTTATTATCCGAGTTTTTCCTGTTGTGACGGAGAATGTTCGGGTTTTGTGTTGTCAATAAAGTTTCCCAAGATGAACGCTGGTTCTCCTCATCTGCTGTTATGGATATAATAACAGGTAAGTCCAGTTCCCAAGTTATTACACTCTGTAGAAGTTAAAAATGGAGGAGAAGCAGCTTTTAGCTACTTTAGCTTTTGCCACTGCAGTCGTTTGTAGTGAAAAGAAAAAGACGAGAAAGCGTCAGAGAATATGGGCACAACATAAACGGGACAGCAAGGTCTTGTTTTGTTGGGTTATGACTGACAGGGCTTCCTGGTTCTGCAGTGAGAACGAATCCTATTGGTTTTTGCTTGTTGTACGTCACTCCGACTACAAAAAATATCTAGCAGGTTGGATATGAAAGACTGGAGAAAGACTGGCATAAATCGGGTCGCCGACTGCAGATTATCCCCTTACATCTAACGACCGTGATGACGGGAGCGCGCAGAGACTCCGGTACGATTCCTAAAGACTGGCAGTCTTTAGTCTGCGACCGTGAAAATCGTTAGGTGTAAGCCCAGCATAAAATGTTCACAGATATTCATCAAGTCAGGCAAAAAGCTGTCTAAAAGGTTGACTTTAGTCAACTTCTAAACCCAGGTTTGGATATTAAAATTTAAAAGTGGTTTAAAGAGTTCAGATCAACCATAAATCAATATAAAAATCCAGATCAGTGTTGATTTTTGTATCATTTGCTGACTTGTTAGTCTGCCATTAAAGTTAAGTTACACACATTGTGTCTAAGGAACATCTATCAAATTGCTTTGTTCAGCTCATTGGGGTTCAAGCAGCTCTTTATTGCAATAGATCTGAGCTTGAGGTCCATGAAAGTCAAACATAAATCTTTGTTGATAATCTTTTTGGCTAAAAACATCTCAAACTAGACTTCTACAAAAAGCTCACTTTTGGATTTAACTAAATTTTAGTTTAGATGGTTTTTTCAGCTAATAAATGGTGCTGACGTCACATAGCCAACATCAAAGGTAATAAAACATGACATCCGTTATCTTCTCTAAATTGTCTTTCTCTGTTTGATCTCAGGTAAAGTGGTGCGTAAGAAGAAGACGCGAACGGTGTTCAGCAGGAGTCAGGTGTTCCAGTTGGAGTCCGCCTTCGACCTAAAGCGCTACCTGAGCAGCTTGGAGCGAGCCGAGCTGGCTGCCTCGCTCCAGCTCACTGAGACCCAGGTGAAGATCTGGTTCCAGAACCGTAGGAACAAGTGGAAGAGGCAGATCACCGCTGACATGGAGGCCGGCAGCGCCCTCGTCCCCTACGCGGCTCACAGGGTCGTCAGGGTTCCTGTGTTGTATCATGAGAGCGCTGGTTCACCTCTGATCCTAACCGGTCTGCCTCATGTGACACCAGTGTCTCAGGTTCTGCTCCCCATCCTTTAACCAACCACTTCTCCCATCCATTGACACGATGTGAGGAATAGATCAGCTCTTTCAAAGTGGAACAAACAACCTTCATTTGGAGAATTAAAGATAGTTCTTACAAGTAGAAAAGCTAATTGGTGCCAAAAACCTTTATATCACAATCAATGTTGCCTTAAACATTAAAGTATTCCTACAGGAAGGGCCCCAGGCTGCAGGAAGAGCTACAGCTAGTTGCTGCTAATGCTATTTGTGCTAGCAACAATTATCCATGCTGGTCTTGACCCATCAGACTATGTTTCTCCAATGTTAGGTCATTCAAACAGCTACCAGCTGAGATAGTATGTTCACTGAAACCTATTGGATTCATCTGTTTGATAAACACAGATGGATTAATGTCATAATCAATCAATTCCATTAGCAACTTATTGGCTCAGGGTGAAAGGTGATGAGATAGTTTGTGGACTGTTTATGCTAATTTCTGTGTTCTGTACTTTTAAAGAACATTTCATACAGCGTTACCTGTTTCTTTCACTGAACATGTTTAGATTCTGATGTGATGTTACCATGTAATCAACCTGTAAAAATGTTGAACAAGATGTGATCAAGTATTAAAAATGATCAAACTACAAAGAACAACAACAACAAAAAACAGATTAGAACTTGATTCCCAAAATGACTTCTTAACCCTGTAAACCGTAAAGGGAATTCTTTATTCTAAGATTTAAAGCTTCAAATATTATCTGTTATTGTGGCTTATTAAAAATATATTTTTCTGTTGTTTCCTTTTCTTTTGATTCATGTGATTTAGTAAATGATTTGTTTATTTAATTATTTTTATGTTTTTATCAGTCAGTTTTCTCTTGTTTTTTAATTTTACTTATTTACTTTTTTAAACGTGCATATTTAGCGTTTTGTTTCGCTTTAATTGAATTTTTTCTAAACCTTTTAACATAATTTTTATGATTTAGTTTACTTTTTAAATGTTTGTATGTCTTATCTTAAAAGATTTACTGTTAATAATTTTTAACTTTCCTTTTAATATAAAAGTTTTATGTTCAGGCTGCAAATCAAAATGTAAAGAAAACACAAGTGATCAAATAATTGCCCTGTGAAGGGTTGACATCATTTCACCAGTGTAAAAAATTGGCCTTGTTCTTTAAACTTATCCATAACTTTAATAAAACTTTTGTTGCCTGAACTGAACAAATAGAAACTGAATTGTTTACATTTTTTAAAGATATATTTTTTGTGATGTGACTTGTTTGACCACTAGTTGCAGGAATGCTCTATTAGCAATAATGTTCAGGGTTTTTAAAAAGATTTTAATATAGTTTTGTACGCTTTATGTTCACTTGTGAATAAAGTTTTTGCACTGAACGTTGCACTAGTTCTGCCTTTGTGTGGTGGATGTTGTAAAAGTGAAGCTATTTTGAAGTGTTTCTGTGTAAAGACAGTAGAAAATAGTGACTGCTGTACTGTAATTGTATAATCCAAAGTGTAGGTTGTCTTAGAAATGCTTCACTCTCCAAAATTTCACGGTAACACAAATAATATTGCATAAACCATCATCTGTTTTCCATCATACAGTTATTTACATTGAAATATGTGATTATTTAAAAGCATAAACATCATCAGAAACTTCTTAGTTCAATGGGGTTTTTTATCCTTATATAATGAGAATGATAAGATTTTACCTATGACTGCTTTTTCTGTTTTCCATAATAATGATGGTGAAATGTTTGGAGAACTGTTCATTTACAGAGAAAACTTCCACTCATTTTGAGTATGTTTCTCGCAATCAGGGTCTTCAAGATGTTTTGAAAAACCAATGTTCAGAAGGATTACCAGAACTCTGTCTAGTGAGAGAGAGATAGGGCTGTGGTCACTAGTTTCATATTGAGTGAGGGTTTTTAACAGAAAAAAATCACTTCAGGAAGAGAATAGATGAATAATAGGTGTACTGTCTAGAGATAAAGGATTATTTATTCTGTAAAAATCGCCACGTCTGTATAAGTTCTTGTGTTTTATATAATTTCTGTTGAGTGCCCCTTTCTGCTATTTCTTAACATTTCTGACCCTATAATGGGAAACTGAAGGTGGTGTGAAGGTTTAGAAAATAACAGCATGAACAGCTGTGAAAGATTTGGAGATTTGAGGTGATTTGAAGCAGAACCATAGCTGCACACAAGCTAGCTATAAAACCTGAGAGGCTTTCTGTCATCTCAGGAAGTACAGCACATCTATTCTGGCCTCTACTGATTATAGGAGCAAAACTTTTATTATACATCTAGAAACAACACCTCATAAAGGCTTAAATCACTATAACCCAGTCAAATTAACCCAATCAAATTAAGCTAACATCTGTTAGCTTTTCTTTAGTGTTTATTTTTGTAACATTAAAAAAATTAGCAAAACCCCATGTGACAGTTTTGAGTCAGAGCAGGTGCTTTCCTACATTATCAAAGAAAAGTGTAGTGAAGGAAAAAGTAAATGTATTAAAATAGAAAATAATTAGGACTTATTATTTTGTGTTTGAATGTTTTTGGTTTTCATGAACTTAAGTTCTTTAAAGTATGAAAGGAAACAGTGATGAAACCCATTAAATGCTGGTTTACCTTTCGTGTGTTTACAAAGGTTTACATTATTATTTATAATGAGTTCATAAAAAACATATTTTTCTGTGAATTCAACTTTTGGGAAAAAGTGTCCATCAGTCTAAAAAGCTACTGCAGTTAGCATTTAAGCTAAAACATGGCTGACACGTTAAAACGTTCGTCCCGCCCTTTTCTTTCAGCTCCACCAATCAGAAGTCGCTAAACCTCCGACTTCCGGCTCGTAGAAGTGCGGCGCTCCTCAGAGCGTCAGTCCCAGTAGAGGAGCGATGGTGGCGGCAGCGGAGCGGCAGGGGAGCTCGGTGGTTCTGGGTTCTTAGCCGAGCGGGTGGAATGCCGGGGAACATGAGCACGGAGGATGCCCCGAGTCGGAGCGCGTGTTTCACCTTCACCATCGACAGCATCCTGAACCTGAAGCAGCGGGACGCCGGAGACCTGGGCGGCTTGACGGAGCAGAGGGTCGGTGGATGTAGAAATGAGCTCCAGGGTGGATACGAGAAGGCGTGGGACGTCCGGAGGAAGCGGGACAGCCTGTCAGAAGAGACAGGTAACCCCTCAGACCTCCTACATTTGCTTAGTTTTGATTTTTTTTTAAATTAATGTTAGTTTTAGACTCGGAATGGTGCGTAAAACACTAAAAGCTATGTGAGTTTTAATGCTTTAATCATGTAGCTGACCTGCATATTTTTACGAAACATTCAAAACGTGCATGCTTGTTTTTCACTTGTATCCCCAGCGAAGCCCAGAGCTCATCTAGCGGACCGTAGGGACAGCACATCCCCGCTCCTCGGGTCCTCTCCCGGGGCGCAGAGCGCGCTCATCGCCGCTGACGCGTCGGAGCAGCGGCCGCTGCAGCCTGAGGAGTCCGCCGTGGACTCCAAAGCTATGGTCAAGAAGAAAACGCGCACCATCTTCTCCAAGAGACAGATCTTCCAGCTGGAAGCCACTTTTGACGTGAAGCGCTACCTGAGCAGCTCGGAGAGAGCGTGCCTCGCCAGCTCCCTGCAGCTCACCGAGACCCAGGTAAAGATCTGGTTCCAGAACCGCCGCAACAAGCTGAAGAGACAGCTGTCCACGGACATGGAGGGCCCGCTGGCCGCGGAGCACTTCCCCGAGGCGGGAAAAAACGCGCAGTTACCGGGTTTCTATAAGGACAGCAGCAGCCTGCTGGGAGGCTGCCTGGTACCGATGCCTCTGCCCGTCCTCTACCCCACCGCGAACGCTGCGCCTTACATCTACTTCTCCAACTCGGCCAAATACTTCGGCCTGTTTGACTCAGACTGAGTGGACGCGCTGGACTCCATCCAGCTCCCACCTTCTGGTTTTAATGTTTTTATTTTTATTTTTGGAGCTAGTCGAGGATTACATCAGACGAACTTGGTCGGAATCTAATCCGGAACATGCATGTGCCACTTTCTGGTCCTTCTCCAAACTTATTATTATTATTATTATCATTATTATTATAATTATTATTATTGATTCTTAGGGAGTTTTAAAATAACGTTTATTCTCACTAAATTGCATGTTTTACTTTGCGCATTTCATCTGAACGAATGTATATCTGCGTCTGTTGGAGCGACTTTTGTTTCCCTGCAATAATACGTGTGTGTGAGTGTGTGTGAGTGGTTAGTTTCTGTATTTATACATGGCCTTATTATTATTATTATTGTTGTTGTTGTTGCTTATGTTGTTTTCTGGTTTGTTTTCACTTGACCTTTCATAAGACTGTTAAACTGTGAACGCAGTTCTAATAATGACAATGATGAATTTTGCAATAAAAAGTGGAATATTTGCAGTTTTTACATCGACTCTGACTATTCTGACGAAACACTTAGAGAATAGATATGAAAATTATGTAATATGTGTTTAAAAAATTTTTTTGCTTCTATTTAAAAAAAAAATCTTATTTGTGTTATTTATGCTCATAATTTATTCTATTTCCACTTGTAATCCCAACTTTATTCCTGAGCAAAATCTTCTTATAATAATATTAATATTGTATAATAATATTCTGTAAGTATAAAGTTATTTTAGTTTAGTTTTGAATTGACATTCTATAAGAACACAATATAATTTTATTATATTTTACATTTCTATTCATTGTTTATCATGGTGTCAGATGAACTAACTTTATGCTGGTTAGAACTGTTTTATGAGAGGCTGAATCCGTTAAAATCCAAGTTATTCTCATGTTTAAATGTTCAGCCAACCTGAGATCCTCATCAGCAGAGAAAAGAGGCCAAAAAAATTAAGTTTTTAATCCTAAAATTCCTATTCTTTGCATTTAGTATTTAAAAATAATTGTTAGTATAGTTGATGCAATTTTTTTTTCTTATTTAAATAAACTTTTTATGACAAACAACATTAAAAATGAAGTTTTAACCAATCTGACCAATAAAAAACATGTAAAATCAATTTATACTTCTTGATTTATTTTTAGAAACCAAAAGTTTGTTAAATATGTTGGAAAAAAAACATTTCTATTGTGAGCCATTCCAATGTCATCACTCTGCCTTTAGTTTTTGTTTTTTAAATGTACTCTGAAGTTATTTCTGCAAAATAAATCAGAATTAATGCAAAGATGTTTGACCAACTGATCATAAATGTAGGCCTTATCCAAAGGCTAATATGTTTAAATGTCTAGTTTTTGTAGAAACGTGCTAAAACAAAAGGAACTTTAAACAAATCATTTAAGGATACGGCTCCGTATGCTGGGTTTTTACACACTGCTGTTTACAGTGTTGTGCAGAACATTTTCACACAACAGTAGTGAGTATGATGAGCCTTACAGGAAAAAAAAAAAAAAAATCAAAGTTTATAATGTAACCCAGTGCTTCCACTTCTTCAATTAGAAAGAAACGTGCAATTTTCCTTTAAAACCAACAGTTTGCTTCTGAGACATGTGAGTGTAACTGGGACATTTCACCGCAGACTCACATTAATAGAAGTGTGTATTTAGGTAGCCTTGCATCAGAGCTTCTGGAGATATTTTTTAGTTTTTTCTTTCTAAAGGACCCAGCAAGCTGCACTTACTCAGCGTTTCCGGGTCACTTCCCCCTTCAGCGCTGGAGCCTCTCGCTGCTTTCTCCCTGTCACAGCCATTCAGAGCCCCGTCGCCGTTAACCTGTTCATTCACCCACTTCGTCTGCCTGCAGAGCTTTTGTTTTCTCCTCGAAAATCAGGCTGATGCTCTGTGTTTCAATATGCTGACTGGAGGAACTGTTTTCTGGGCTTCTTTACCAATCTGGCACCAATTTGTTACAGTCAGCATTATCTAAGCAATAACTGTTGATTTGGTAAAAACACAAACATTTCATGTTGGAGGTTTGAAAAGAAGCAGCATTGATTTAACAAAATGAGTCAGTCGACCTGTAGAAATATTTATCAAATGTTGTTATAAATGTAACTTTTTACTCATTTTTATGAATTCTATTTTATATAAATAACTCTATTTACACTTATATATATTTAAAAAACCAGGGATTACTTTCAGAACTTCAAAATTCAACAAGTATTGAAATTAATGTGTTAGAATTACAAGTAAAGTCAGGAAAAACTTTATCCATACAAACCATTATTTGTATTTGCTAAAAAGTTATTTCAGCAGCAAAAATAAAACGAATAACTTTATTTAAATTAGCATCAAAGAACTGAAGCACGTTTTATTTATGTTTGCTTTATTTGTGATTTAAGCTGAAACTCAACTGCACAATCTTTGATGTTGATTTTAGAACAGTTATGTTTGACACAATTATAGCAAATTTATAAAATTTCAACTCAATTTCGATTTGTTACCACATATATCCAAATGTTAGCCCCATAATTAGGAAAAAAATCATTCTAACTCATAAAATCTAAGGTGTTTTACTGTAACTTGATTATTTTTATCTATAGATTTATATGTAAAACTGTGTCTTGGGCAAAACTAAATCAAAAATCTATAAATTAGATAAACACACTAGAAAATTGGAATATTTCACCCTAGTGTTTGAGAAAAATATTGACTTTTCTTGCTTGTTTTTGTAGATAAAATTGTAATAAATCTTTTCATAATGAGCACGTTTTCTGCTTTATGTGAGCCTGACGCCTAACAAATATATTTTAATCTGTCCGTAAAACTTTAATAATTAAGATATTTTTATTGAAACATTGTTGGTTCAGTGTTTTTGGTGACAAGATGTCAGTTTTAAGTTTACAGATAATAATAAAATAATGTTCATGTCTGTGTAGTGTTGTAATGCACAGACCTGTCTGCTTAGTGTGTATATATATATATATATATATATGTGTGTGTGTGTGTGTGTGTGTGTGTGTGTGTGAAATGTGGGTGATTGGATGATGTTTACAGTCGCCAGACTTCCTGACTCTCCCACTGTCGGACACTTGTGAACGCAGCGTTGGCTCTTTGTGTCTCAGCACTCTGATCTGCAACCACAAGGTTCAAATGACCCCACTGGCTGCTCGCAGTCTGCCCTGAGCCAGACTGAAACCCCACAGCCTCATCTGTCACAGCCGGCGAAGAAAAATCCATTAAAACCTCCACCTGATAAAAAGCCAAGACTCCATGTGCACTCATTTAGAGCTATCAGTGACCGGGCAGCACTCTGAGGTAGTGTAATACTGACTCTACACCACCAACACTGAAAGCTAAGAGTGTTTTTGTGAGAAGAAAGAGAGCTGTGAGTTATTTGGAGATGATGTTCACCTTCAAACCGTCTATAGCTGTCAAAACCTTCCTCCGCTTGGCCCGCGAGTGAGCCGAGAGGCACATGGTTTTCATTTGGTTTGTATGAACGCAGAACTCTGCAGTTTGAAATCACTGATCCCAAATTACAAGTGATCATGTGGTCCAGCTGAAGGGCTGTGGAGGGAGTTTCTCTCGGGCGTCTCGCGTGCAAAAATGTGACCGAACTTTTCAGAAAAACACAACTGTCTTTAATCATTCCTTTTAAACATTAAAGCAACAGTTCTGTTCTTTTAAAACGTGTCTCTGTGAAAAGTTTATTAAAAATGAACATCCTACCTGCTGTAGATAGCTCTATGAGCGGCCTCGGTTTGGAGAAACAGAGATTCATTCTGACCAGATTGATGGGCTAACGGCTAGTCACAGCAGGGCCGGTGTCACAGTTGATTACAGTCATCAGAACAGAGAGTGTGGCTGCTGGTGGGTGAAAAAATAAAATAAAATCTCAATTAACTTCACAAAGAAACAACAAATCTTATTTTCCATTAACAGTTGCTAGCAAAACATTGTTAGCTGTAGGATTAGAAACTGTCTCTCCATGGCTTTTTTGTTTACATACAACCTAGCATTAGCTAGCTACAGCTAGTAGCTAGTTAGAAAAGTCATCTTTTATAACTCCCATGAGCCATTGCTTTAAAAGTAAAACAATGACCTGTTTACTGGTCTCTGTATGTGGAAGCCTGTTGGACAGATTTTCTCTGTTGTTGCTGAGAACGTTGACATAAAGTTGGTATTCAAATGAAACAGAAATAAAAAGCCATTTGGCAGTCATGACCATCACCATGAGCATCACACTGATCCTGCCTAGCAGTTTAATGCCTGTCTTCATTAGGATAAACATCAGGGATCATGGTTTTGTTGTCCAATCCCATAAAATAAGGATCTACTGATACCAAGTCTCAATCCAATATGTGTATTACATAGCTAGAAAACAACAACAGCACAGACTACAAAAGTACATTGAATTTATTAAAAACCAAAGCATGCATGTTTTTATAAAAGATCACAGTGTAGGGAGACAGTTTATCCACACAGATCAAACTGCAGGTTTACTTGTGGTTTCTAGAGTTTCACCAGTAAGTAAGTAAGTACAACTTTATTTATATAGCGCCTCTCAAGATAAAAATTGCAAAGCGCTTAGAACATATTTGAAAAATAAATGAGTAAGAGTTGAATAAACATGAGACAAATCAAAGCAGACTTAGAAAAACACAGATTTAAACAGAGGAGTCTTTAACAGTAGAATGGGACGCAGACCTGTCAGTTATCAGGCTCCTTTCTGGTGACACCAGCTTCCAGTTTTCATTCGTGAGACAGAAACCCTAAGAGTAGACTTCCTCATTGATAAATCTCATAGTTAGTTATCTCGGGTTATCCTGACTCATCCCTTTAGTTCTGCTGCTATAGACTCAGACTGCTGGAGGACAAACAGACCACATCTCCACTCTCTGATGACTTTACCCTCTCTGTTTGAATTTCCTGTTATTGCTGCCACTAACTTTGTTCTTTCTGTTTTACAAACAACAACTGACCCAGTCCTTCTGTGTCCTCTCAGGCCCAGTTGGCCGAGGAAGAAGGCCCCAAGAAAGATGTTTCAAAAAGTGTTTATGGAAACAGCAACAGTGCAACCAACAAACTACAGGAAGGTGAGTTTTTTGTCTTATGCTGGGCTTACACCTAACGATTTTCACGGTCGCAGACTAAAGACTGCCAGTCTTTAGGAATCGTACCGGAGTCTCTGCGCGCTCCCGTCATCACGGTCGTTAGATGTAACGGGATAATCTGCAGTCGGCGACCCGATTTATGCCAGTCTTTCTCCAGTCTTTCATATCCAACCTGCTAGATATTTTTTGTAGTCGGAGTGTAGTCGGAGTGACGTACAACAAGCAAGAACCAATAGGATTTGTTCTCACTGCAGAACCAGGAAGCCCTGTCAGTCATAACCCAACAAAACAAGACCTTGCTGTCCCGTTTATGTTGTGCCCATATTCTCTGACGCTTTCTCGTCTTTTTCTTTTCACTACAAACGACTGCAGTGGCAAAAGCTAAAGTAGCTAAAAGCTGCTTCTCCTCCATTTTTGACTTCTGCAGAGTGTAATAACTTGGGAACTGGACTTAACTGTTATTATATCCATAACAGCAAATGAGGAGACCTAGCGTTCATCTTGGGAAACTTTATTGACAACACAAAACCCGGACATTCTCTGTCACAACAGGAAAAACTCGGATAATAAAATCACCACTAGATGGCACTGTGTAACCACAAATAAAATAGAACTGCCCAGCAGAACAGTTATACTCTCTTTCAAATATCAACATAATATAGTATCACTATATCACACAGAGCATGATGGGAGGAATTTTGCGGGAATGAAATCCTGACATAATCTAGTTGCAGTCTTGTAATTAGTGTTCCTACAAGATTCAGTCTTTATAAAATCTTTAGTCTGAGACTAGTCGACTGTTAACCCGAGTCTTTAGATGTGAGCTGATAATCTTTTAGAGTCTTTTCAAAATCTTGTCAAAGTCTTTAGGTGTAAGCCCAGCATTATAGATAAAAGTGAAACTTTGAGGTTTTAAATAAGATTGATTTTGTTGGTTATCTCTTTGATTATCTATCTGGTTAACTGACCTCAACTCTTAATGAAGGGATGTTATTGGATGAAAGTGGCCCAGGAATGAGCTGGTTCTGTATTACAGCTATACACCAATCATTTAAAATGCATTGATCAGGACCCCTATACAATACATGAGATCAAAGTAGGACATCCCTAATTTATATTATGAGTTTCATTTTCTCAAGCATTAAAACAACTCTGATTTAGACATTTTCACAGCAGTTCAGGCAAAAGCAGTTTTTTAAACATAGTATGTGTTTTGTTTAAGTGCTAATAGCAGCAGCTAGCTGTAGCATTCCAATGGTGCCACTGAGACAAGAATATTTCTCTTACAGAAAACCTCTAATGATGGTGAAATAAAGTTTTATAAAATAGTGTTTGTGTCTGGTCTGAACTCATCTATTTTTCTCCAAACTGAGGTTGTTCAAAGAGCTTTCTACAAGTAAGATATTAATAAATCAAAACCCTTAGCCAAGAACACACTTCAGTTATTCACTTAATATTTTATTATTAGCCTATAAGAGCTGCTGCGTTCTGCAGCAGGGTGTGTTATCCACCTATAGATGTTTCCATCTTACATTTTCAGTTCATTCCCTCGAATAACTTTCACTAATATTTCCATATATCACACCCAACGGCTGACTTGGTGTTTAATAACTCTGATAATGAGCCGTTCAGCCATAGTCACACAGCTGGAAGAGAAAGAACAGGTCTGCTAGCCGGGAGCTGTCTCTATGCATTCTCAGATGGGATTTATTATGACGCCAATTACTGTTAACGATGCCTCGGGACGAGCTCTGTAATGCAGCTATTAACTCTGATTGCTGAGCTCAGTTTAACTGCTGTATAAAATGTAAATTGTGTTTGATAATTAGATGGATAGTTCAAAAATGTTTTGTTGACTAAATCAATTACAGGATGTTTATTGTACATGTGCAACAGACAATTTGAACTCTTGTATACAAGTATAAAGTTGACCAGGTTTTCCAAATTCACCAAATCTATTGAGCTTTAGTTCCTTAAAATGCACCCACCATAATACTACTATTAAAAAAAAAACAAAAATAAACTCAGATGTACATGATAAGATAACTGTGTTAACTGAAGCCAATTAAAAAGTGTTCCTTTAACTGCAGGTCAGAGCACATTTTGATCCATGTCTCTTTTTTTAAACATGCATTGAACTTATAACTAAAACAAAGAGATGTTTGATAAAGTATTTTCTTACATTATTATTACCTTAAAACTATTTTTACATTATTATTCTTTTTCATTATGAACCCATAATTGCACTAAATTGATTTTAAAACATGCAATAATTAACATTTTAATAGCTTTTTTTCCTGTTGTGGGAGTTAAAGGGTTAAATCCCTGTTTTAGTTTGATAAGTTGCCTTGCATTTGAGACATATTGCATAAAACATTAAGACTTTATAGCAAAGTGTGACCTCCAGCAGCAGGTTGCAACAGAAAAGGGGAGATGTGATGTTTTCTTACAGCCACGTTTGTCTAAATTCCACAGAAATGAAGGCAAATCTACCAAAGTGAGATGGTTGTATTAAAATGTTGTTATTTCCATGATGATGTGTTAAGGTCAAACCGGTGAGAGTGAAGGATTTCATTTGATCCAGTCGTATTCTACACATCCTGGTCCTCACCAGCTCCTCCAATAGAATCTCACGGTGTTCTCATCCTAGCCTAGAGATGTAATCCCTTCAGCGTGTCCTGGGTTGACCCCTGGTCTCCTCTTGGCAGGACATGCCTGAAACACCTCCCTTTGGATACATTATGTCTTCATGGCTGAGCCTTCAAACTCATTTTGACTATGATCTCATCATCCTGTTCTTTTGATAATTAACAAAAGTTCATGAGGGATGGAACGTAGATCCACTAAATCAAGAGCTTTGCCTTCCTTTTCACCACAACAGACCTGTTTCACACCTTGATCTCTCACTCCACCTTTCCTCCAGTTGTGAACAAGACCCTGAGATGCAGTTTTCTTGTATTTTGGGGCGGTACTGTGGTTTGAGCTGTCACATCACTGCAAGAAAGTTCTGGTTTTTAATCTCAGCCTGGGCCTTTTTGATAGTTTGCCCAACCGTTGTAGCCAAGGTTTTCTCTGGGCGTCCGATTTCCTACAGTCCAAAAACCTACAAATCATAAATGTATGTAACTTCTGTTTATATATTTGTTTTCAGCATGTTCAGATCTTGACTTTCTCTCAGCTGTGCGCTGAGTGTGCTACGTTCAAAGGACTCAGTGATGTTGCACTTTACAACATAAACAAGACCCCATTCATTATGACTTGTAACTCAATAGCCAACCGGGGGGACCAGGACTCTCCCGCAAGGCTTTCAAAGGGCTTATTGATCCATTAATTTCGCAGACTTTAGTGGTCTGCAGTGACAGGGTGCCTCTGCAAATTGAATGGGGGCTGAGGGATTACAATGACCGTATCTGATGAAAAGGTCCTGCATGAGTGGCAACGACATAAATAAAGCCAAAGGTCATCTATCTTCTTTACTCAGGAGCTGGTCTGCTGTGTCAAGGCATACGTATGTAATCTTAGCTCCAAATCTCCCCCTTGTGGCAAATATATCAGAGCATATAGCAGAGAATGTCAGCGATTGTTGGAATATTACCTGAATCTACTGTATAACGATTGTATTTAGGGCGTGCTGCCAAGCAAAGCACACCTATTACTCTTCACCTCTAAATTTTTTGTTTGTTTTATTCTTCCGTCAACATTAATGCGGCCCGCACGGAGGGTTGCAGCCAGACACATGATACATCAAAACGACCGGCTCGGTCCCGTGATGTGTGCTATTACTTTTATAAGAATTCGAAGTTACCATGGCGACGTAATTCGCAAAAAACCACGCTTAAAAAACCCATTCAAAATCCCATTGGGATCGGTGAAAAAAGCCAAAACCCACCCCTCTTCCCAAGACTGCTGTGTGGACACACAATCACCTAGAGACTCCATTCAAAGTTTAAACGGGTCACAAGACTTTGGACTCTAACATTTGGAATAATTGTGTTGATAGCTTTTACCATTTTCCTAAAATCGCGAGAGAAGTTTGATGAAGAAATCAAAGTCTGACAGAAAAAAATCCTCCTCGTTTACATGTAAATTGACAGGATTTGAGGGGGGGTTCTGGACCTTTGAGGGCCATTTCTGAGAAAACCGTAGGTCCTACAGAAAAATGGTTCGGGTTCAAATGAAGCAGACAAAAAAGCTACCAAATGAGATAAAAATCATGGCTGTACTCCAAACGGTTTGGGAGATACACGACGTTGTTTGTGAGTGAAAGACTTATGTCAGACTGCTTCACTCTGGGGTCATGTGACCCTAGAGGGTGACGAAGCAGAACTTTATACGTTCTCGTCACGAACAACATCAAATATTTCCTACACCGTTTGGACTACAGTCATAAATTTGACCTCTGTGATTGGGGTTTTTTGTCTGCTTTCCGGTGAAGTGATTTTCATGTCTCTGTGACCTACGGTTGGCTCACAAGTTGCCAGTGAAGGTTGAGAGGAGCCATGACAAAAGGTCTCTTCTCCATGTTATTTCATCTGGATCTCCGTCTTTCAACACTTTGATGTCTTGTGAAATCGAATCGTCATTATTCGGACATAAAACATGGGACACGCATGAAATTTGGGATTATTGACCATTCAAACCTCCTGCTTCTAACGGTTTTTAAATTTTTTGGATAGGTCTTATACTTTTTGAATGGGAGCAGGTTGTTTGAGAAGAGTGATTTGCTTTTTAAAGTGGCTCATTGTCATGGTCTCATTAAGAACAGGTGTGAGATCTGTAAGCGTTCAAAGTGCAGCAAGGATTCTGATTGGCTGATATTTGCTGCAGTGGAATAATGATGATTGACAGGTTTCTTTGCTGTTCTAGCTGCAGGTACAAACAGATACCAGAACAAGAACTGGGACAAGACACAGAAACTGGACCAGGAGTAGAATCACATAATAAACTGACAGGTCACAGAACCAGACCAGAACCAGAACCATATGAGAACTAGAATCAGAATCATTAAACAGGATAACACCCAAACCAAAACCTATATTAAAATAAATGGAGCTGATTGTTCATCACTGAGGTCAAATAGCATTAGTGTGCTAACATTCTTGCTAAAGTATAACATGTTAGCGTGTTTGTTTGTTAATGCTAATGTTAGCAGATGGGGCTGAGTGACTTTGCATTAAACCTGTAAAGGGTCATATTAGCACTAGTGATGTCATGCGATTAAAACATTTGTGCAATTAATTAATTATGATCTGTAATTAATCTAATTAATCACATTTTTAATCACACCTAAAAACTGCTGTGGAAAGCCCTCATATTGATGAATTCTCATTTACACATTGTTGTGGCAGACCAAAGATTGATATGTAACAACAAAATGTGTCTTTATGAAGTCGTTTATTGTTTTCAACTGACTTGAACAAATGCAGTCTGGTTGAACCCTAACCCAGCCGTTTATTTAGGACCAGCAAGGGTAATATTGCTGTTCTTTTCCATCCATCCATCCATTTTCTGTAGCCGCTTAATCCTCCACAGAGGGTTGCGGGGCAGCTGGTGCCTGCTGTTCTTTTGTAAATCTAAAATAGTAAACAAAATAAATATCAGGTCCATATAAAGTGCTGTAAGATAACATAAAAAACAGAATACTTTTCTGAGCAATGCAATTATTGAACACTGAACTTGTTGCTTTTCTTCTGCTTCAGATCATCTAAAATAAATCAAATGGGCCCATCACAGTGCTGTAAGTTAGCATATCAAACATGACTTTCTTCATCACAAAATAAAGTGCTGAAATAATGTCAAGCAATCACTTCTAGTGGGCTAGAGCACACAGCAGCTATGAAGACCTCATGCTTGTCATTTCTTTTTGTTTCAGCCAGTTGCTGACACAGACCAGCTTGTTCATATTTTCTGGTAGCAAAGCTGCCCTGTTCTTCTGCACTATGTGGCCTGCAAGGATAAACTGTCTCTCACACAGAACAGAGGTTGCTGGAGAGGCCAGGTACTTGCGTGCCAGGGCTGACAGCTGTTCATAGGCTCCTGAGTGAGCACACCTCCACTGCAGGGGACAATCATCAATACTGATGCTGCGAGCTGCTCTGTAGCACTGCAGTTCTCCAGAATCCATTCCATCTTCTTCGGAGTCTGAGTCAGACCCCAGCAAAAGAGTACTCCTCCTCTTCTTCTGAGCTGGCTCCTCCTCCTCTGTGGAAGGCTGGAGATTAGCTGCTCTTCTAGACTCTGCTGCTTGGAGCATGCTCTCCAGACTTGTCCACACCTGAATGAACAAACAAATAAATGAATAAAATAGCTGGACAGGTGAATGAATTGAAAATGGACTGGAATTCTGCTGACTCAGGTCTTCAGAAGAGATCACCTGAGGCTTTTTCCTGAGGGTGACACATTTCAAACTCATGAGTATGTTCGTTTCAGTTGATAAGCTTTTAGGCACGCACGCACGCACGCACACACACACGCACGCACGCACGCGCGCACACACACACACACACACACACACACACACACACACACACACTAAGCATATGATGTTGCTCATTACTCACAAATATAATGAAATCACAGTGAAACGTTTTAATCTGACAGCTTTGTAGTCTGAATGCTACCATCGCTGTCATTCTCATTGTCAGTGCATTACTTTGCTCAGACATCCTGGAGGAACTCTGGAGTGGAACCACAGCTGAGGTGCTTCATCTGGTCAGGACGCCTCCTGGAGAGTTGTTGAAGGATTGTCCTGCCTGCAGGAAACCCTCTGGTCCATCCAGGAGGGAATGTATCTCCAGGCTGGTCTGGGAACTCCTTGGGGTCCCACTAGAGGAGCTTGTGGAGGTGGACGGGGAGAGAGGACAGTCTGGGGTTCCCGATGCTGCCCCTGAGACCTGGACACAGATAAATAAGAAAGCAATGTGAGGCAAATCACGTTCATTATCAGAACTTTATTCAACATGAAATAAAAATCAGATTTTTTAAAATCTCCTTTACAGTCACAGAACTCTAAATCAAACATGTAACTGAACTAGGATCAGGTGTTTTCAGGCCTTATGCTACTGGTTCTCTTAAAACTGAACATTTTTCTGGAAAGGTCAAACTGCATGAAAAAGTCTTCCTATTATTGAATGTTTGTTTAAAACAGGAACACAATCCAAATGTCTGAGACTGTTTCTGTAATTGTAGACATCGTTTCTTCTTTTGACCCACTTTATTGTCTTCATTTATTGATTCCTGAAACTCAATATGCAAAATAACAATAAAGATTCTGAATCTGAATATAGTGCAAAAAAAGATTCGGGTATCTTTTAATATCACAGACTTTCAAAGGATGAGAACCATCTTTAGATGACAAGAATTAGAAGATGTTCAATCTTAAAACAGGTGACCCTTTGTTTATTCAAGTGTCAAACCTGGAAGTGCTGACTAGACACATTTCTGGATTTCAAGAAACACAAAAGCAAAGTGAAGTATGTCAGTCCAATGAGCAGGGCACCACAGGGATTTGAACCCCGTCCCATCACTGGGAGTACCGTTACCAGTGCCTTTAGCTTTCTGCTCTGACCTGAGGAGGTAAAGCAAATATGAGAAGCTACCTAAGAAATCTACAGGTAGCTCCAGAAGGTCCACCCTGTCTCCACATTACAGGTGTGGTCCTCTAGGTGTTTGAATCGCTCTTAGTCTGACCCCTCACCTGAGGCCATGTTGCCATGGAAACCCTAACGGGCTGGTAACCCAGACAACACAGTTTCAGGGTCATGGGGGTTCGCAAACCCCTCCACCACGATAAGGTGGCGATTCAGCGGAGGGGATTTTTTTTGTTTTTT
>SSNR01000398.1:2226-40655 GCA_006937965.1 Callopanchax toddi
GGCAGCCAGGTCTGGACCGAAAGGAGGGACTGAGAGGAGGACTGGCAGCCAGGTCTGGACCGAAAGGAGGGACTGAGAGGAGGACCGGCAGCCAGGTCTGAACTGAAAGGAGGGACTGTGCCAGGTAATCCTTAGCGACAGTGAGAGGAACCCTGATGTGACATGACCCAGACTGACGAAAACCAAAAACCACAACAGCAGGGCTAAAAACCGAGACCAGGGACCGAAGACTAAGACTGGGAGGGAGGACTGGGTCAGGAGAGTCGGAAAAGGACTAAACTGAGCTAAGGAATCCACGAAAGCAGAGGAACCAAAACGAGGACAAACCAGGAACGAAGAGCTGAGCCATGATGGGGACACAAGGGCTGTAGGAAACAAAACGAGAATACAAGGGCAAAAACGACAGAGGCTGAGATAGCAGGGACTGGACTGAGGCCGGGACGGAAAGAAAAACCCGGAACCGGACCGAGACGACCGTGAACCGCCCCGGGCCGAGGCGGCCGGGGACCGGCCCGGGCCGAGGCGGCCGGGAGGAAAACGAATGGAAAAACCCGGATGCTAAAGGCGTAGAAGAAAACAAAACTCGAGCCCGAAGGCCAGACCGAAACCTGAAGGCTGGACCAACAACCGAACCAGGAAAACAAACTGAGGACCGGGGACCAAGCAAAGGAACCAAGGACCGGAAGCTAGAACCGGACTCGAGAGACAGACCAAAGAGAAAGACTGAGGACAAAACTGCCAAAAGACCGAGGGTGACGGCTAGGGAACGACAGCAAAGGCTGGGGAGACCGGGAGCTAAAGCGCCGGTGCTGACGCTAGGAGCCGGGGAAAAACTACGAGTCGGGATAATAGTAGAGAGATGGAGGGTAGAGTGACTGAGGGCTAAAGAACCGAGGAGACCAGAAACTAAAGGATCAAGAACGCAGGAGCCGAACCAGTGAGTGCAGAACCGGAGACTGGATGCTGGTGACTGCTAAAAACGGGAACCAGAAGCTAGTGAACGCTACACGAGACTGACGCTACGCAGCCGGGACTAAGTGCTGAGGGGAAAAACCAGCGAACAAAGGCTAGCGGCCGCAGGAACGAGGCTGGGAACCTGAAAACCTGAGGGACCAGGCTAAAATAGGACACCAAGGACTAAGACCAGAAAACCAGGCAAGGGCTGAAGGACCGGAAGCTAAAGACTGAACACAACGGGAACCGGGAGCTAGTGATAGCTATACGGGGACTGGGTTAGTGAGTGCTGAACGAGAACCGATGAGTACTGAGGCGAGGAGCGGGCTGAGGGACCAGCTGCTAAAACCGAAGGGCTGGGGCTCGGAGCTACGCCGAAGGATGGTGGAGCAGAGGCCGGCCCGACGGTTACTGAACGGGGAACCGGACCGGTGGAACCAGAGGAGCGCGGAATGCTAAGTCAGAGGGGAGCTAGGACAGAGGGACCAGATGCTAAGACTGAGGTGCGGGTGAATACTGAATAGCAGAGAACCTGAGAGGAGTAGTGAGTCCTGGGACTGAGAAGCTCTGGAACTAGGACAGGGACTGGAGGAACCAGGACTGTCTGAGCCGACGAGGGGCTCAGGGAGGTCGGAGCCGACGAGGGGCTCAGGGAGGTCGGAGCCGACGAGGGGCTCAGGGAGGTCGGAGCCGACGAGGGGCTCAGGGAGGTCGGAGCCGACGAGGGGCTCAGGGAGGTCGGAGCCGACGAGGGGCTCAGGGAGGTCGGAGCCGATGAGGGGCTCAGGGAGGTCGGAGCCGGTGGGAGGGCTTGAGGACTGGTAGATGTCGTGGGCGATTTCGGGGATCCGTGAGACCATAGAAGGGTTCGGGGATGGACGACGTCGGGCTGGAGGGCTATATGCCTGTGCCTGTTGTCACAACACCCCGGGAGGTCGCCTGGCTCAGAAACGGCTGTGTTGAGCTGTGTCGCAGGGTCCTGTGGGCCAGTTCATTCTGTTAAGCGTTCATTTACGGATGGACCCTGGAGCGCACACAGACAACAGAGGAACTGGAGGTAAGTGAAAACAGATATTTATTTTAGTGATGCTGGTGCTGGAGGTGTGGACCTTGGGAGGCCCTAGCGTCCCGGACGGAGCCGTACGCCACCTCACTGCAGGGAGGAGAGGTGAGTGAGCACAGGCAGGGACCACGGAATGAATAAATGAGGGAATGGAAAAGTCTTACTGTGAGCGGAGTGAGGATGGGGTGTTGGAGCTGGCGACCGGAAGGGAGACAGGCAGGCAGGCAGGCAGGAGGGGATGATGATGATGATGGTGACCGGTCGTAGTGTAGCTGGGGGAAGCAGAGGGAACGAAGGCTGGTGGTGAACGGCAGGGTAATCCAGGAGAGACCGAGACTGAGGAAGGAGCTGGAGATCCAGACGAAGGGACGACAGGCCAGAATGAAGCACGAGAACAGGAACTGAGAGGGGAGACTGTAGGAGGGATAAACAGGATTAACTATAACACTGAGGAGATCTAGATTAAAAGGGCCATAGTTACCACGGGGAAGTGGACACAATGAACTGGCATTCATCTTCTGGCCGGCTGGTGGTTTTATCCTGAGGAGTTGATTGCTTGAGTGGCTGCAGCTGGAGGTGATTGGTGGAGCTGAGGGTGATGAGGGAGGAGATCCTGCTGCTAGGGAGGAGGAGGTGTGCCCGCTGGGGCTCAGGATATGACAGTAACGCCTTTGCCGGCGCTACACATGGATATGTTTTGTTTTAAACCATTCCATCGTTGCCCTGGCTTTATGTTTAGGGTCGTTGTCCTGCTGGAAGGTGAACCTCTGCCCCAGTCTCCAGTCTTTTGCAGACTGCCCTGTATTTGGCTCCATCCAAACTCCCATCAGCTCTGACCTGCTTCCCTGTCCCTGCTGAAGAGAAGCCCCCCCAGAGCATGATGCTGCCACCACCATATCTGACAGTGGGGATTGTGTGTTCAGAGTGATGTGCAGTGTTAGTTTTCTGACACACACAGCATTTTGCATTTTGGCAAAAAGTTCCATTTTGGTCTCATCTGACCAGAGCACCTTTTTCCACATTTGCTGTCTCCCCCCCCCACACACACACACATGGCTTGTGGCAAACTGCAAACGGGACTTCTTATGGCTTTCTGTTAACAATGGCTTTCTTCTTGCCACTCTTCCATAAAGGCCAACTCTGTGCAGTGCACAACTAATAGTTGTCCTATGGACAGATTCCCCCCTGAGCTGTAGATCTCTGCAGCTCGTCCAGAGTAGGGTTGGGTATTGAAAGGGTTTCATTCGGTACCGGTGCCATTTCAATACTTTTAAAATGGTACCGGTTCCTAAACGGTATTTAAATCGGTACTTTTAAAACCTAATAACACAGATTTTTTTTATGATCCCCTGACTTTTTATTTCTTAAGGCAAAAGGCTGAGCCAAACATCAAATTCTTCATAATTTAAAGAAAGAAAATATTTACATTATACTGTACATTAATTAAATGTACAAAACATTAACTGAACAATTATTAACTGAACATCAACTCAATCTACTGATTAACAATGGAAATACAATCCTAAACACAGAACTAACACTCAGATCGGTGCTCTGTGGTGTTCTTGTTGTCACACAGTGAAAATTTGGTTTTGATTTTAAGTTTGATTTATTTGCATGTTTTTTTTCCTGTTTTTATAATTATTATTGCATGTTTTATACTGTTTTAATGTTGTTTGTTTTTAATTCTTTGGATCGCTGTGGACTGATTTTAACGTGACTGATAATCACTATCACCTGTTGTAAGTGGGCGTGTCCAGGAGGAAACTTATTTAGATGCCACTCAGGTTGGCAGAGCGACAGAGAGAGTGAACAGGACAGAAAAGAAAAGGAAAGGACAGACAACGAAGGAAATGAAAGGTGTGCTGAAGGAAAAAAGGAGAAGCAGCAGGATGTGAGGAGGAGGCAGATCGGCTGTCCCGGTGAGCGGCGAGGAGTCGAGCGTCTGGTCCCCACAGCTGGAGCCAGGATCCTCGCTCCAGCTGCTGGGACCAGCTGCGCGTCCCACCGATCTCATGGGGCGCGCTGCGAGTGAGTGACGGCCGGCATGAAGTGGACCTCTGCCCGCACCATTCAGACCAGTGTGTTCTGCGGGGCGAAGAGATGCGAGGAGCCGCGGCTGACGTCACCGCTGGAATGCCGCACAAGGAGATGGCCGAGTGCGCGTGTCGGGATTGTGTTTCCTGCAGCAGCCTGCTGCGTGCGTGTCACGTGACGTTTGTGTGCTACAGGCTACAGCTTATTAACGGCAAACACCAGAGGGCGTAATTAGGCGGCTATATTTTGGGGCACCGAAATGGCGCACCGAAATTCACATTGTATTTCGGTTCGGGTAGTACCGATGATGTAACGGTCGGGTCCATACCCGAACCAAACTTCGGTACCCAACCCTAGTCCAGAGTCACCACGGGCCTCTTGGCTGCATTTCTGATCAGCGCTCTCCTTGTTCGACCTGTGAGTTTAGGTGGACGGCCTTGTCTTGGTAGGTTTACAGTTGTGCCATAATCCATTTCTGAATGATGGCTTGAACAGTGCTCCGTGGGATGTTAAAGGCTTTGGAAATCGTTTTGTAGCCTAAGCCTGCTTTAAATTTCTCAATAACTTGATCCCTGACCTGTCTGGTGTGTTCTTTGGACTTCATGGTGGTGTTGCTCCCAATATTCTCTTAGACAACCTCTGAGGCCGTCACAGAGCCACTGTATTTGCACTGACATTAGATTACACACAGGTGCACAATATTTAGTCATTAGCACTCATCAGGCAATGTCTATGGGCAACTGATGCACTCAGACCAAAGGGGGCTGAATAATTACGCACACCCCACTTACACTAAGTGGTGGCTTTTCTCCCTGTAAGCATTTATTCACATCATAAAACAGATCTTAAATCACAAAACCTCTGCAATTTCAAGTATAAAAGTAAAGAAATCTGATGAATAGTGTAATATTAAGAAGTATTCTCTCTAATAAATCACCTCATCAATGGACTCTACTCAGTCCTGTTACCATTTCCTGTTACTCCTCATATGAGTAACAGGACTGAGAGTAACAGGATTGAGTTTTTAGCATAAAGTTATCAAATATAACAGATATAGTCACATGACATCTTTGCTAATAGCATTAGGACACAAAGCACAATCTAGTTATTCACCAAAAATTTGAATTTTTTAAATAAACAAATGATAAGTAAAATATAATTAAAGTAACAGGAAAGTACGTTGAGATTGGCCTCGGCATTTACTGCTAATATATCATCAAATAAACAGAAAAATGAATAAGAGAACTTACTTTTGGTCTTCCCATGGCCTTTAGAAAATCCTGACAATGTAACTTCCTGTTGCATGTGTCCCTTTTGGAATTTTCAAAATGAAACAGATGGGGTAATGTGTTTGGGTAACAGGACTGAGTGTAAACCCAGGGACACAAATGAAATCTGTATTTTAATAAAGAAATTGTATTGTTTGTGTGTGAAGCATAGTCAGGATATGGAGCCACACAAAAATGCCAAAATAATAAAATAAAATTTGGATTTAATTAATTTTATTTTACTCTAAAGAGTAATGTTAAAGATCAGGGACATGTGAAAATTACTGTTTTTTCAGTGTTCAAGTTAGTTTTTATTAATATTACCCATCATAAACAGGGCCGGCCCTGAGCTGAGTGGTGCCCTAGGCGAAAAATGATTTTGGCGCCCCCTACTGCCCAGAACAGAAACAACGAAACTTTTGCAAATTCTAAGTAGTAAGCAATGTACTAAAGGTGGATTAACTTGAACTGATGACATTCATTCATACAATAAGTAGGGGGCACAACAGCATGATAGCCCTTTAGTCTTAGCTAACTTGCTAAATGATGGGTCCAGGAAAAATGTTCACAATGTCATGTATATTAATTAAATACCTCTACTTTGGGCCCATTTTTCCTCCTCTTCCTTTCTTCATTTCCTGAAGGCTGCCCCAGAGGGCTTGATTTGTCTTTTCATTCTGCCAGCGACTTTTAACAAGGTGCTATCACTGACAACGTCACAGACTCATCATGCATTATCTACAGTGTTGGGCAAGAAACTTCAAAACTGTAATGCATTATTTATTACTTGTTACTGTCATTTTTAAGTAATTCGTTACATTACAATATTACTGTTTTTTAAATGTAAGGCATTACACTACTTTTGCATTACTTTTAGTTACTCTCATCAAAATAACTGTAAATATGGATTTGACCATCTAATGAGCTCATTCTACATCCAGTGGAAGGTGATGTGATGGATACATGGAGATATACAACTATCTGGATATTAACCCATCCATCATTTATCATCCATCTATCCATCTACCATTTATTATACATCTATCCATCATTTATCATTCATCCATCATTATCCATCCATCTATCATCCATATCTCTCCATATATCCCTATCCATATATTATTCCATCATATCTATATACAGAATATTTAAATCTATAAACATATCTCCCTGCACAAGCTCCTTATTCATCAGTTTGACTGAATTCTACCTCCACCTGTCTGCTTCTCCTCCACCTGTCTGCTCCTCCCTCCTGCAGCAGAGGCTGCATGACGCGCGTTTCCTCTGCTCAGTGGGAGAGAGTGAACTCTCCAACTTCTGACGTGAATAACAGAGTGACTCTTTATTTTGAAACTACCTCTCAGTTCGCTCGCTTCAGTTTACGGAGCGCTGCATGCGCTCATACATGTCTTAACGGGCCTTGGATATCGTGAGCGCGCACGACTCGAGCCGCGTTTTCCCTCTGGACCGAGTTCCGAACCGAACAACGCACGAGTTATGGACCGGACAGAACCGGACTTGTTTCACTGGCTGCAGATTCACTCATCTCTGCTCTGTCTGACCACATTTTTCACTGAGTGACGTTTCTCCTCTGAAGAACCCACCGCCTCAATCCGGGTTAAACGTGCACTGTAACGCGCACTGACGTTAAAATATTACAGCTTTTTTCTGTAATGCCTTACATTACTGTGTTACCGAAAAAAGCAATGCATTACAGTAATTAATAACCTTTGGAAGTCGTTACTCCCAACACTGATTATCAATAAACAACCGGACGGAGGGATGCGCGCAGCGCGCCTCTCCCCCACCTTACCTGATCACAGTGGCAGCAGCAGGTAGCCATGGGGTGCCACGTTGACTGTTCATGCAGCAAAAGTTGTGCTTTTTTATTTATTTAGTTAGTTTATGCATTTATTTATTTATTACTTACTTTGCTCTTTACATGAGATGAATGGTGTGTCCAGCAGTTTGTCAAAATAAATAAATAAATAAAAATTTTAAAGGGACAATTTGGCGCCCCCTCCAGCAGAGGGCGCCCTAGGCAATTGCCTAATCAGCCTATGCCTAGAACCGGCCCTGATCATAAATATTAAATTTGCACACAGATAATAATGCAGGACCTTTTGCTTAACAACAAAATGTGTTTACCAGTCCATTTTAATGCAAATTTATGAAAAATAATTCCTGGGGACAGAAAAAGACAGAAATGGCACCCATTCGGTGGAAAGGCTCATAAATGTAACATATCATTTGCATGTGTTGCATAAAGGTAACCCTACTTTTTTAAATCAATAAAAATGAGAGAGCAAATGCCAGCAGTATATTTTTTATTATTGTGTGTGTAATTGTGTTATCATATTCCTTTGTTGTTCTGTGTTTAAGTGTAGTAGTTTAACTTTTTAGTATTACTGAGCAAGGACATTGCACACTAATATACAGTACTTTAAATAAGCCAGATTTACCCAAAAGATTAATTTTCATCTGATTTTCCAAAACAAAGGTTTCATTTACTTTAAAACCTTGTAAAAATTTGTTAACATTACATATGGAAATCCATAATATCCTTCAAACCTCTTAAAATAAAGAAACTGACCATTCGTTATGCATATACACATATTCACAATTTACTCATTAAAACATGACGTGGAACGTTGGACTACGTCACTGAACTTGCATTTAGATTTTTTCAAATTCTTCCCATTAACCATTGACACCTGAATTTATTTCACGGGGGTGCTTATTGGGGCCAACGGGGGAGCTAGCTCCCTGGGAGGGCTTGTCCCCCCAGTCTTGCCTACCCATCCCTGGACTTTTCCCTCCCTCTGCTCCGTCACATCACCACTCACACAGGACTTTGGGTTCCACAGGGTGTGGAATACCATCTCTGCAGTCCTGTGGCAGCATGTGGCCCAATTTTAATGCACAATTTAAACACTTCCACTCATGACATTATTACAGTATGCATCTAGGGTCTTTGGAGAGATTACACCCAGTAATACCCGCGGGGAGGGAGGTCTTGCCGGCTAACCTCTCCTCTGGTGTCATTATCCACCTCCACATTGCATTTAGACACTTAGGATCCAGGGCGGTGGATGGCGTGCCACCCCCCACCCTTTTTTAAACGCATCTTACTACAACACGCATCAACACCACATTGGAGCAGGCGGAGAGAGACTTGGGGTCTTCCTACACCCCTGTTCTCTGTGCGCTGCCTGGGGCCCGGAGTGGGACGGGCCGTCTGGTCGGGGTTTACCGCGGGGGGCTGCTCGGCTGCTGCGGTGTGCGCGGTGGTCTGCTCATCCCCACTTTGGTACAGAAGGGATCATCTTCTGGATCTCAGGGCCGCCTTCACCCTTAGGGCGCTGGTTCCTGGTCCTGGGAACATTGAGTATGCATGGGGAGTGAGAATGGGTGTACAGCGTCTATTGTGTGTCTTGGTATGTTTGCAGGGATGTGTGTGTGTACGCATGAGGGTGGGAGAGAGTGATTGTGTCCCTGTGTGACTGTTTTTCTGTCAGGTCTGGTCCCTCAGATGGGGTGGGCGGTGCCTGTGAGCCCCTCGCTGCGACCACCGGGGGCTCTATCGCGGCGACTGCTGGGTGACCCACGTGGGGTGAGCCTCTGTGCTCTCTGGGGGAGAGTTTAGCGGCTGCCCTGGCGGTGGTCTCTCTTGGGTGTCCGTGGCCTCTGGGCGTCTGGGGCCTGGACCTCCTCCGCGTACTCCATGGGCCTTGGGGGCAGGTCTGTGGCTCCTCGAACTTATTATTGAATGTTTCTTTAGAGAAACCTTACATACACAAGCGCACATATACACACACAGGTGATCACATAAAAATGGACTCAGGTGTTTTCAGACACATTGACTGGGGCTGTGGTTGACACTGAACTCTTTTGAATTGGTCTTTACCGTATACATTTTAAGGATATCACAACTGTTGTATTCATATGTTGTTTGTTGCTGTTTTATCTTTTCTCCCTGTTTTGTTTGCTTGTGCTTTATTTTCATCTAGAAGTGGATTCTTCATGTCTCTTGTTCTCTTCTTTTTCTGTTTACTTTCTCCCCCACCCTTTTTTCTGTACATTTCCCTTCCCTTTCAGGCCCCGTGTCCATTGGGATTTCAATCAACCATAAAAAATATTCTAATAGAGATTTTGGAGGTTATATTTAAACGCAAGTCAGGAGGAGCATTATAGCGATGGCTGTAACGTCTCACCTGAAACAGCAACACTGTTGGTTTTATTCCTGGCACTCAGACATCTATTCTGTTTGCTCCACAGCCGGACAGGACAAAGGGTTAAAAAAAAAAAGATTTAAATAAATAATAAAATAAAATAAAAAAATCACGTGTTTTTGCTTTCAAGTAGATGCTAAATTAAGTTGAGAAAGTTAATTTGACTATAGCTCATAAAATAGATATATTTTTAGGTATGATGCAAATTAGCAATAGCAGGCATTTATGGTTACAAAATGGTAAAAAAAAAAGCACCTGTTCCCATCTCAAATATGAAGAGTCTTTTATTCATGTTGCAAAGATATTTTCAGTTGCCCTTTGCACATAGTCTGTGTCATTTATTGGTTTGTAGAGAACCCAGGCGCAGGTAAGAGAGCAGGCAGGAGGCAGCAGGTAAATAATTATAGAGCTTTTTATTAAGCCAGTCGACAAAAACTAGGGAGGACTAAAGGCTGGAATACACCGGATACCTCAGCGATGCGCCACCTCGTGGCTGCGGCGTTGGCGAGTCTTGTACTCACACAAGACGCGTTCCTGACACAGCGCGCCCTAGGATGCTGGTTGAAAAATCGCGCGATAGTCACAACATCACGCGGGAATTGAAAACTGGAAGCGGGAGGTGAATTATTTGTTTATATGTGATCAGAGCTGCTGTCGTGTGTTGTGGGAAATCCTATTCTAATTCTTTCAAAATGGGTAAGTGAGCTATTTAATGGAGCTGTTGTTTATGTGTGCCGTAATGTTTGTGGCGGTTTATTTCTGTGTGCCGTAATAGGAGCCGTCCTGCATCGTAACGTCGGTGTCATAGTAATGCCGGTGTCAGAAAGTACTCAACATGTCTTGACACAGGCGCACAGCTGCGACTGTCACTCCTTTTTAAACTGGTGCGAATCTTTAGCGCGACGGCGGCGTCTTGCGTTTCTGGGACGCATTGTGGTGAGCTCTGTATGAGTGATCTAATGGACTAAAGTGGTTTTTAATAAAAATAACGGCGCAGCCACGAAGTGGCTTGTCGCAGACGTGTCCGATGTATTTTAGCCTTAAGGGAGACTACAGGGTTGCACACAGGGCACAAGACAGGACACTAGGAAGCGACACATGACAGTGCCTCCCCCTAAGGGCAGACACAAAGACAGAACAGTTCAGGAGGCCGACCAGGGAGGAGCTCGGCGGGGCAGAGTCCAGTGGGACGGCGGCGAGGCCACCCAACAAGGCGAAGCCCCTCAGGAGGACAGCGAGGCAGCCTGGCCGGACGAGGTCCAAAAAGGGAGGCAAGAGGCACCGCCGAGAGGCAAGGGAGGAGCTCTGCTGGGGAACACAGGAGGAGGAGAGGAGTAGCCGGGAGGAGGACCGCTGGGAGGTCCAGAGGAGGAGCCATGGGAGGCTCAGGAGGCTGATGACCGGGTTCAGGACTAGATTCAGAAGGATTGAGAGGACTGGGCTCAGGACTGGAAATGGGACTAGAGGAGGGACCCGGTTAAGGTGGACTGCAGGGGCTGGGTTCAGGATCTGGATGAGGACGGCCCCGATCTGGATCAGGAGGGCCCAGATCTGGATCTGGATGAGGAGGGCCCCGATCTGGATCAGGAGGGCCCAGGTCTGGATCTGGATCAGGAGGGCCCGGGTCAGGTTCAGGTTCTGGAGAGCCCGGGTCAGGTTTAGATTCTGGAGAGCCCAGGTCAGGTTCAGGAGGACTGGAGAGAGGACCCGGCTCAGGAGGACTGGGAGGGCGGTTCACTCAGGGCGGCCTGTGCCTTGCCTGTGACTCCCTAATTAAACTGTTTCAGTCAATCGACTGACTCAGGGGGAGCTCACTGAGTTACACCAACTCCACCTAACATCGTAGCTCCTATAGGATCATTAGGGCCAGTGGTGGCCCGTCCGTAGGGGGCGCTAGGGCACCACCCCACCAGTCCAAAAGGAAGAGAAGAAGAAAATCACAAAATGTAAAAAACTAAACTAAACGATCCATTCATTATATATACAATAAGTGTCATGTCCTGATGTGTGGGCATGTTTTCTTTGAGTGAGACCTCTCTCTGCTGAACGGATCTTTGCTGCTGCAGCTCCACACCTGCTGCCAATCTCCTCATCAGGCTGCAGGGATTTAAGGAGCAGCTGGAGGACCAGACTTCGCCTGATGATCAACCTTTTGTGGTAGAGTCAAGCCTCCTGAGAAGTTCTTTGAGCGTATAGAAATTATTACTTTGTCTTTGACTGTTCTTGTGATTTTTTTGACTCATCTGTTTTTTGCTCTCCTCAAATCTTCTGTGCATCCCAGGTCTTTGTTTTTTTGGCTTCACGTCCATTCATCATCACCTCCACAGACTCGCCTCAAACCATCCTTCAGCTCCACGGTCCTCCTCTGCAGCCTCCAGTCCCTCAATTTCAAACGGCTTCCCTGCCCGCTCTCCCTGACTCCGCTCAGCAACTCTTCATCTGACCCACTCACCACCAGGACCACCTGCTCCCCAACACCTGAAAGAATACTCCTGTGCAGTAAGAACATTACACCTCTCTATCTTCAAGTCATTACCTCATCCAAGTCTAACTGCTCCCCTGTCTCCATAGATCCAGTCGTTCCCCTGAACCCAGTTCTGCTCTCAGCATCAACAACTCCTTTTAAAAATAAAATAACTTAACCTTATTCTTGTTTCCAGCGAGTTGATTCTGCATGTGGGTTAGGAAACTTACCCCTAACATGACAGAATCATCAGGCCAGTCTAACCCAGTAGGATCACTCGCGGATCCCGTCCCATTAGAGATCGCCAAGCATGAAGCCATACTCAAAGAGCTGTGTAATCAGCAGGGAGCTACAGCTCAACGAATGGATCAGGTGATCAAAGCCCTTGAAACACTTAATACCAGGTTGCCTCCCTTGGCTCCGAGTCCTCCCACAGAAAACACTGCTGCGGTACAACAGACGCCACCTGACCCTCCCCGCTTCCGTGATGTGACTTTACCTACTCCTGAATATTTCACGGGTGAGATCACAAAAAGTGACGGCTTCCTGCTTCAATGTTCTTTAATTTTTTGTCGTTCTCCAGTCTTTTTCTGATCATGCATCTAAAATCTCTTATGTCATCGGTCTCCTTAGAGACGGAGCCCTACAATGGGCTAGAGCTAAATATGATTACAATACTATTCTTCAGACCACGTTTGATAACTTTGTTTCTGATTTCAAACAAACATTTGGATCTCCTGAGACCCCTACAGAAACTGCCAGACGACTGTGGCGCATCACTCAAGGGCACAGGTACGTGGCCGATTTCGCTGTGGATTTCCGTACTCTGGCGGCCTCCTCTGGTTGGGACACCCTAGCTCTTAAAGGGGCTTTCTACCAATCCCTCAATGAACAAATAAAGGACGAGCTGGCCTGTAGAGAAGAACCCAAGACTCTGGAGGACCTAATTTCTCTGGCCATCCGCATTGATAACAGAGTCCGTGAGAGATCCAGAGAAAAAGGACACAAAAGGTCGGAGAAAGTGTCTGCCTTTAACCCTGTGTCTGTTTCCATTCCAGCTCAGTCCGACCCACGCCCAGAGGAACCTATGCAGATTGGACGAGCTTGACTGTCCCAGACAGAACGACAGCGTCGTTTCGAGGCTAACGAGTGCCTGTACTGTGGTAAGGCGGGTCACCACATTGCCTCCTGCCCAGTTCGGCCAAAAGGGGGAGCCCGCCAGTAGTCACGGGAGTACTGGTGGGTGGAGTTAAGAAGGAAGATCATTCCCGTTTGTTACCTGGCACCCTCCTCTTCAACCATGAAACTGCACAGGTTCTAGCACTAGTAGACTCTGGTTGTGAGCAGAACCTCATAGACAGGGAACTTGTCAAACAGCTCTGTATCCCGGTTAGTCCTCTCTCTCTACCCATCAACGTCAAAGCCCTAGATGGAAAACCGTTACACTCAATCACACACATAACTGAACCCATTGAGCTCATCATTTCCGGTAACCACCGTGAATTTCTCACCTTCTTTGTTTTCCCCTCCCCACAGTCCTCTCTGGTCCTCGGATTCCCATGGCTGTCCTTGCATAACCCGCAATTGAACTGGAGGGAAGGTCGGGTGGACTCCTGGAGTACTCGTTGTCTTTCCTCATGTCTGCATTCTGCTGTGCCTTTGTCCAGTCCTACCCCTGAGGAGATGACCCCACCTGACCTGTCCAATGTGCCATCTGACTACCATGACCTGAAACAAGTGTTCAGTAAGTCACAGGCATTTTCATTACCTCCTCACCGTCCCTATGATTGTTCCATCAACCTCTTTCCAGGGGCTTCCCTACCCTCCAGTCGCTTGTACAACCTGTCCAGGCCTGAAAGGGACAGTATGGAACAATATATTAACGATTCCTTGAGAGCTGGGTTGATCCGTCCTTCATCCTCTCCCCTGGGTGCTGGTTTCTTTTTTGTAGCCAAGAAAGAGGGCACCCTTCGGCCATGTATAGACTATCGTGGTCTTAACAAGATTACAGTAAAAAATAAATATCCCCTGACTCTTCTCACCTCTGCATTTGATGGCTCCTCTGTCTTCACTAAACTCGACCTACGAAATGCTTACCATCTGGTTAGAGTCCATGACGGGGATGAATGGAAGATGGCTTTCAAGATGCCGATGGGCCACTTCGAGTACCTGGTCATGCCTTTTGGGCTCACCAATGCCCCCGCTGTTTTCCAGTCACTTATCAATGATGTTCTCCGTGATTTCCTGGACCGTTTTGTATTCGTCTACCTCGATGACATCCTCATCTTTTCACAGACCATGGAGGAACACAAGAACCATGTCCGCTTAGTCCTCCAACGCCTCCTGGAAAACAGACTCTTCGTAAAAGCAGAAAAATGTGAATTCCACGTCCCCACTATCACGTTCCTCGGCTACGTCCTCGAGAGCGGGCAGGTGAAGACGGATCCCACAAAGGTACAGGCTGTCCTCGATTGGTCCACCCCAACATCTCGCAAACAACTACAACGTTTCCTGGGGTTTGCCAATTTTTACAGTCGATTCATCAGAAACTATAGTCAGACGGTCTCCCCACTCACTGCTCTAACCTCCACTAAGAGGCTGTTTTGCTGGTCCCCAGCAGCAGAGAAGGCTTTTTGTGAACTCAAAACAAAGTTTTCTGATGCCCCCATTCTCAGTCAGCTTGAACATGACAAACAGTTCATAATGGAAGTTGATGCTTCGGACACGGGTGTCGGGGCTGTACTGTCCCAGGTCTCGGGAGCAGATGACAAACTCCACCCCTGTGCCTTCTTCTCCCGGTGCCTGTCATCCTCTGAGAAGAATTATGATGTGGGTGATCGTGAGCTCCTGGCAGTGAAGTTGGCCTTTGAAGAGTGGAGGCATTGGCTAGAGGGCGCCAAACATCCAGTCATCGTTTGGACTGATCATAAAAATCTAGCTCATCTCCAGGAGGCCAAACGCTTGAATCCTCGGCAGTCCAGGTGGTCTCTTTTCTTCTCGCGCTTTAATTTCATCATCTCCTATAGACCCGGCTCCAAAAATACCAAACCTGATGCCTTGTCTAGACAGTACTCCTCTGATCGTGAAGCCCCAGTTGACACCATTCTGCCACCCTCCTGCATAATGGATTCTGTCACTTGGGATGTCCACAACACTGTCCTCCAGGCCCAGCGTTCTGAACCTGACCCTGGCACTGGTCCCTCCAATCGCATGTATGTTCCTGCTTCAGTCCGAGCTCGTCTGATTCATTGGGCCCACACTGCCAGGTTCTCCTGTTATCCTGGTGTTAGTCGCACCGTTGCCCTCATTCGACGCACTTTCTGGTGGCCGTCCCTCAATAAAGATGTCAAGGACTATGTACTGGCTTGTCATGTCTGCGCCCGCAATAAATCTCGTACCCAACCTCCTCACGGACTCCTCCAGCCTCTCCCCATTCCCCGGCGGCCATGGTCTCACATTGCTCTGGACTTTGTTACAGGCCTGCCTACATCTAAGGGCTTCTCTGCCATTTTGAAAATCGTTGACCGTTTCTCTAAGGCCTGTCACCTTGTTCCCCTGAAGAAGTTGCCTACCTCCCTTGAGACGGCAAACCTGCTGGTTAGACATGTCTTTCGTTTACATGGCATCCTCCTTGAAATCCTGTCAGACAGAGGCCCCCAGTTTATTTCTCGTGTCTGGAAGGACTTTGGCACAGCCTTGGGTGCTAAAGTCGCACTCAGTTCGGGTTTCCACCCCCAAACAAATGGCCAGACGGAACGCATGAACCAGGAGCTTGAGGCTGCCCTCCGTTGCCTTTGTTCCTCTAGTCCTTCTTCTTGGAGCTCCCACTTATCCTGGGTGGAATACGCCCACAACAGTCACGTTTCTTCTGCCACTGGGCTCTCCCCATTTGAATCGTCCCTGGGCTACCAGCCACCTTTGTTCCCTTCCGATGAGACTGGTGTTTCTGTTGCCTCGGTCAAGCAACTGCTCCGCCGCTGCCGATGCGTCTGGAACGGCACTGTTGCGGCCCTGGCCCGCACTGCGGACCGGAACCGCCGTTTGGCTGATCGCCACCGTACCCCTGCCCCGCAGTACGTTCCCAGTCAGCGGGTTTGGCTTTCAACCAGGGACATTAATCTGAGGGCCACCACCAAGAAGCTCTCTCCCAGGTACATTGGGCCCTATGTGATTGAGTCTGTGCTCAGTCCTGTTTCTCTTCGCCTGAAGCTTCCTGCCAGTCTTCGGGTCCATCCTGTTTTCCATGTCTCTTTAGTTAAGCCTGTGCTCTCCAGTCCTTTGTGCCCTCCTTCCGTGCCCCCTCCGCCCGCCCGGCCCGTTGGTGGCCACCCGGCCTTCTCTGTTCGGCTTCTTGACGTCCGTCGTCGTGACCGGGGCTTTCAGTACCTGGTCAACTGGGAGAGTTATGGCCCTGAGGACCGGTCCTGGGTTCCTCGTTCTTTTATTCTGGACGATGGTCTTGTTCGGGATTTTGAGGCCTCCCGTCCTTCTGGCTCTTCGGGGCCGCCAGGTGGCGGCCTTTGAGGGGGGAGTAGTGTCATGTCCTGGTGTGTGGGCATGTTTTCTTTGAGTGAGACCTCTCTCTGCTGAACGGATCTTTGCTGCTGCAGCTCCACACCTGCTGCCAATCTCCTCATCAGGCTGCAGGGATTTAAGGAGCAGCTGGAGGACCAGACTTCGCCTGATGATCAACCTTTTGTGGTAGAGTCAAGCCTCCTGAGAAGTTCTTTGAGCGTATAGAAATTATTACTTTGTCTTTGACTGTTCTTGTGATTTTTTTTTGACTCATCTGTTTTTTGCTCTCCTCAAATCTTCTGTGCATCCCAGGTCTTTGTTTTTTTTTGGCTTCACGTCCATTCATCATCACCTCCACAGACTCGCCTCAAACCATCCTTCAGCTCCACGGTCCTCCTCTGCAGCCTCCAGTCCCTCAATTTCAAACAGCTTGCCTGCCCGCTCTCCCTGACTCCGCTCAGCAACTCTTCATCTGACCCACTCACCACCAGGACCACCTGCTCCCCACCACCTGAAAGAATACTCCTGTGCAGTAAGAACATTACACCTCTCTATCTTCAAGTCATTACCTCATCCAAGTCTAACTGCTCCCCTGTCTCCATAGATCCAGTCGTTCCCCTGAACCCAGTTCTGCTCTCAGCATCAACAACTCCTTTTAAAAATAAAATAACTTAACCTTATTCTTGTTTCCAGCGAGTTGATTCTGCATGTGGGTTAGGAAACTTACCCCTAACATGACAATAAGTACTATAATCTGCATTTAGGTGTAGTTTTAAAATGTTTTCTCACTATTTTTTACCAGACCGAAAGGTCAAGTGATATACTTCCTGCTTCTTTGGGGTCTACTGTGCATGTCCTGGGCGCACTCAGCTTTACCAATAGACCTACGCTTTGTTCGCTGTTACTGATGCATGCGCACTGGAACCAGCCTTTAGTGCAAAGTATAGGAGACCTGAAGGGCGCTAAACCTACCGTCCATGTCATACGCAGAAAGGCAGGAGACTGGAGTATTGCTCAGACCAGCAGGACGGTGACCCGGAAGTTCTTGCTCTTGGATTTACAATGGAGGAAACAAAATGGATATTTATTCCAAGAATCCTTCTTGCCAGCTTGTGAAAAACCAGCCGATTGATTCCATTTGTCCTGATCGATTCCATTTGTCCTGATTTAATCAACTCAATGATAAGTGACTTCGTTTGGTTGTTTCTTTTGTCTTAATAACAATGTGTCTGTCGCGGATTTTCCCATTCAAAAACCCCATAGGTGTTAGCCACGTGGCTAGCTGTTCTAAGTCCTATAATTAGGGCCGAAATTTAGAGAAACACAAATACTGTTGATTGAATACGTTTTATGTATTTTAGCCCATTTTGATGAATATTTTTTTACTTGTCCTTAACATTATGGTGTTTTAAAGGAGTTTTGTGTGACTGGGTTTGATGGGACACATCAGTGGATTTGACTTTATTTTGTTGTTAATTCACTTCATTAGTTGAGCTGATTGTCATGACTTGCTTGGTTAGTGTTTGTTGTCTGAATTGTAACATTAATTATCTGACTGTTTTGGTTATAGATGTATTTATATGTTTGTGGTGTCAGTAGAAAGCTAATTGTGAATATTAAGTTGTGTTTTTGACCTTGTGTAGGTCAGGTTGTTTTTTCCTTGAAACCCTTACAACTTCTGTTGTGACCACATTGTGGTTGTTTTTTATTATTTGTATCGGATTATATTTATATTATTATAAGGCCTCCTTATAAAGACTTTATGATTTCTTTACTGTTTGATGTGTAGAATTAACAGCGCCACATTTTTAGAGAACTGGTGGTAGGGATATTTACCAGATTTTTACAAATATTCAGTCAGGTGAACATATTTTGCATCATTCGTAGTGGTGATGAAATGTGATTTTTGCTCATCTGAAAACTGACTTGCAAAAATGCGTCCCACCCAAAAATAATTCACCAGCCGCCACTGATTAGGGCACACTCTTCCACCACGGTAATGTGGCAGTTCAAGGAGGAATTGATGTAAATGCAGTCACTAAAGTAAATAAACAAAGATCACTGAGAGGGCGTTTTGTATGTGATGAATTACCACATGATAAAAAACACGGGAGATACATAGGTTTTTAAAAAGGCTCACATCCAAACACAGAAAACTAAAACATGGAGATCAGAATGGTTATTATCGGGCAGAGATTAGCTGTGAGGTTGTTAAAGCTGATGCTAATTATTGTTGTGGGTGGATCTTTTGAAGGCTTGAAACAAAGAGTTGTACATGTAGAGGCTCTGAACGGTGCTGGTGTCAGTTCTGAGGTGTCAGTGAGGAGATGTATCCTACAGAGTCCTCCTAGATTACCTGCTTTTTCAATGCACGGGGATTACATTATAGGAGGTGTTTTCTCTTTACACTTCAAATTATATTCAGTGATTAATAACTACGCCGCCAATCCTGAACACTTAAGGTGTACAGGGAGGTTAGTAAGAGGGAAAATTGATGGATATGAATGTTTAGAATTGTACAAATGAAAATAATATTTATTGCATTTCTGAAGAGCTGACAGACAAAAACAGACATTTAAAACATAAATGTATTTTGTATTTTTATGTTAAATTGTTACATGTACTGTAAAACTAATTTTATACTACATAATTTTAAATATTAAAAAGAAAATTAGATATCTATATACCCATGTTGTTTAGTGATCTTGTGTGTGGCAATAGATTTATTCACGTATGATAGATAATGCCTTCAGATTCACCATGTTCCGTAAAGAATGCAGCATTTAATTTAGTAACATTTTATGAAATGCAGACTTTTTGTTTATGTACTCTTTTTTCTTTCATTTTTCTTATGTGTCTTTTATTATGTAAATATAAACACTTACCTGTATTATTTTATACAGTCCTATTGGACGGGAACTGCGTTTTTCTCGCACAATGATCTTTGCTATTGAGGAGATAAACAACAGCACAGAGCTGCTACCAGGCATCAAACTTGGCTATCAAATCTATGATTCATGCAACTCAGTACCTGTGGCCGCGCATGCAGCATTTCAACTGTCAAACGGTCAGGACCCTGTGTTTTTCAAAGGAAGCAACTGTTCTCAGTCTGCTGTGGTGATGGCTGTTGTTGGAGACTCTGCATCCACGCCATCCATCAGCATGTTACGTATCTTTGGATCCTTCAACATCCCTCTAGTAGGTGTTTGAAATTATTATTGAAAAGTCTCAAATAAACGGTATCTGCTGATTTTGCAGTAAAAAGCTGTATCTTTTCTTTTATGTGTCTCTGTGTGTAGGTGAGCCATTTTGCCACATGTGCCTGTCTGTCAGATAAGCAGCAGTTTCCGACTTTCTTCAGAACAATTCCCAGTGACCAGTTCCAAGCTGATGCTCTGGCCAAGCTGGTGAAACACTTTGGCTGGACTTGGATAGGAGCTGTCCGCTCAGACTCAGATTATGGAAATTATGGAATGGCATCTTTTCTTGATGCAGCACAGAGAGAGGGGATCTGTGTGGAGTACTCTGAGTCCTTCCATCGAACTGACGCAAGTAACAAGATCCAGAGAGTAGCTGATGTTATTCGCAGGTAGCTAACACTTATGCTTCTTATATCATTGTAAAAATGTAGCACTGATAAAGAAAAAAAATCCCCTTCTTTTTACAACATTCATTAGTCTGTTTTCCACATGTTTAGAAAAATGTAAAAATAATCTGCTAGTTGTTAGAATAAATCCACTATTTTACTGTCATTGCAGATCAACAGCAATGGTTGTTGTGGCTTTTGTAGACTCAGCAGACATCAGGGTTCTGTTAGAGGAGCTGGCTCGGGAGCCTCCACCACCTCGTCAGTGGATTGGAAGTGAGGGCTGGATAACTGACCCCTACTTGATAAGCTACAGTTTGTGTACAGGAGCTGTTGGAGTTGCTATTCAGAAATCTGTCATCCCAGGTCTGAGAGACTTCCTCCTGGATCTTTCTCCCTCTGAAGTCACAGCCTCCTCAGTGCTGACTGAGTTCTGGGAGGATGCGTTTCATTGCATGCTGAACAAAAGTAAGAAGGGTTTTACTGTCTTGAGTTTTGTTACTTTGTTTGTTTTTTTGTGTTTGACATATGTCGCAAATCCTTCCAAAAATATATATTTTGTAGTTTTGTTAGGCCTGATACTTCTTAACTGAAAAAAATCAATTTGCTCCATTTCCTAAAGCATCATTGAAGTTGGTTATTACAGTGTAACAGCAATATCAGATCAGATTATTTAGTTGAAATTATCTCAGTGATGTATAAAATCCTACTGCAATGCGTACAGTGCATCAACATATTTATGTATTTCATCTTTGACAGGTAAACATTTTCTACTTCTTACTTTGTTGTCAGCTGCAGATCCAACCCAAAAACTGTGTGATGGAACTGAAGACATTAAAACACTGAAGAACCCGTACACTGACACCTCTCAGTTACGAATCTCTAACATGGTGTATAAAGCTGTTTATGCAATAGCTCATGCCATTCACAATGCAGTTTGTCAGGAAACCAGTGTCACCAGTAAGTGTGACAAACACTACCCACTGGAGTCCAAACAGGTCAAGTACAAAAATAATTTAAATTGTACATTTTAGAAATATTTTAGAAAGATAAGACTTAAGAAATGACAAAAAGAGGTGTTTTGTTTCTTGTGTTTTTTATATTTCATTCTTTTTTCTAGGTGTTCTCTAAACTGAAAGAAGTAAACTTTTCCCGTAATGGTTATCCTGTGTCATTTGACACTGATGGAGACCCTGTTGCGTTTTATGAGCTGGTCAACTGGCAGAAGAGTGAGAGTGGAGTTATTGAGCTGGTAACAGTAGGGTACTATGATGCATCACTGCCTAAAGGCCAGGAGTTTTATATCAATAAGAAAGTAACCTGGGTGGATGGCAGAACACAAGTAAATAAAAGAGAATTTATCCAATAAAAACTCTTTGAACACTGTGTGAGACCTGCATAGCAAAATGTCTAAAATGTTTCAGTTTTTTTTACATCTCATTTTCATTGGTGTGTCAGGTTCCAGTATCAGTGTGCTCTGAGAGTTGTCCTCCAGGAACTCATAAAGTGTTGCAGAAAGGAAAACCCATCTGCTGCTATGATTGTATACCATGTCCTGAAGGAGAGATTAGTAACACTACAGGTACAATTGTTTTCTTTCATTCCACAATAGCTAAATATTGCAGAACTAACTTTTTTTTTCTACTTAAAAATTTTAGATTCTCCAGACTGCTTCTCATGTCCCAGTGAATTCTGGCCTAATGCTCAGAGAGATGCTTGTTTCCCCAAACCTGTGGAGTTTCTTTCCTTTGATGAAGTCCTGTCAATCATCCTGGCTGCATTCTCTGTTAGTGGGGCCTGTCTGGCCATCATAACAGCAGCTATTTTCTTTCATCACAGAACAACTCCAATAGTCAGAGCCAACAACTCTGAGCTGAGCTTCCTGCTGCTCTTCTCTCTGACTCTGTGTTTCTTATGTTCATTAACTTTCATTGGAGCTCCCTCTGATTGGTCCTGCATGCTGCGACACACAGCGTTTGGCATCATCTTTGTTCTCTGTATCTCCTGTGTTCTTGGCAAAACTGTAGTGGTTTTAATGGCCTTTAAAGCTACACTTCCAGGTAGTAATGTCATGAAATGGTTTGGGCCTCCACAGCAAAGAATGACTGTAGTGTTTTTTACATTTGTTCAAGTCATTATATGCACAGTGTGGTTGTTGCTCAGTCCTCCCTTCCCAATGAAAAATCTCAGCACATACAAGGAGAAGATCATCCTGGAATGTGCATTAGGTTCTGCTGTTGGCTTCTGGGCTGTGCTGGGCTACATTGGCCTGCTGGCTGTTTTTTGCTTTGTGTTAGCTGTTCTAGCTCGGAAACTACCTGATAATTTTAATGAAGCCAAGATGATCACCTTCAGCATGCTGATATTCTGTGCAGTGTGGATCACCTTCATCCCAGCATATGTCAGCTCTCCTGGGAAATATACTGTGGCTGTGGAGATATTTGCTATTCTGGCCTCCAGTTTTGGACTGATTCTGTGTATATTTGCTCCAAAATGTTTCATCATTGTTTTTCAGCCAGAGAAAAACTCTAAGAAATATTTAATGAACAAAACATAAATGTAACATGTCAGATGACTTGCACTTTTATTTGTTGCAGAAAGTTGTGTAACCCTAGTTTTTAAACACAATAAAAATGTCAGCACGAATACATTTTGTTGTCAAATTTTTATGCAAGATATCTTTTGTACTTTTCAGCTTCTTACCTTCTTTCAACAATTTAGGCTTGCAGATTTTGTTCACCAGATTGAAACAATCCTTTTTTCCTTTCCTGTGTTCTGTAGTTCCAATGTTTTAACTTCCTCCACCAAGGTCAGTATTGTCTTTTGTTGTTGTTGAACAACATACAACTTCTTTGTCAGCTTGTTGAGACATGGACTTTTTTTGTCAATATTTTTTTGATAGCAGCAATGTTAGCTTCAAAAGGCTAGCTTCAATAAAGAGCTGAGGTCTGCAAGAACCTGTTGCATTAGTGAGCCACCCAACGGCGATGTCAATTTTTGAGAAGAAGACCAGTAATTTTAAGCAGGTTGTGTCTTTAATACATTTTGCAGTGGCATGTAGTTCAGTAGGTAGAGCGGCCAGTTGGCAACTGGAGGGTTGCCGGCTCAATACCAGCTTCAGCTGTGTTGCTTTTCTGTTGTGTGCTTGGGCAAGACACTTCACACACCTTGTCTGCTGGTGGTAATCAGAAGGGCCTGGTGGTGACAGATTGTGTTGCAGTTATTCCAGCTTCTGACAGTCTGCCCCAGGGCAGCTGTGGCTAAAATTGAGCTCACTGCCATCAGCATGTGAGTGTGTGTAAGAGTGTGTGGATGACTGAATGTTGTGCAAAGCGCTTTGGTAGTGCTTGGACTTAAAAAAGTGCTATACAAGTACAGGCCATGTAATCAGAGTGGAATTAAATACATTGGTGGGTTTTTTTGTTTGTTTAGAACACCAACATCAAGTTTCACTCAAGTCTCCAAAAATAGACCAAAAGAATAAGTTTATCTACTCAAACAGTCCTCGGTTGTCCTCCCTGGAAAATCTTGATGTGATGCAAATTTAAATTAAATGAAACAAAATCACTGGCAGAGGGCGTTTTGTTTATGTTTGATGAGAAACACAGGAGGCGCATAATTTTTTAAAAGGCTCACATTCAAACACAGAAAATTAAAGAATGGAGATCAGATTGTTTGTTATTGGTCAGAGATTAGCCGTGCGCTTGTTAAAGCTGATGCTAATTATTGTTGTGGGTGGATCTTTTGAAGACTTGAAACAAAGAGTTGAGCGTGTAGAGGCTCTGAACGGTGCTGGCAGCAGTTCTGAGCAGTCGTTGATGAGATGTATCCTACAGAGTCCTCCTAGATTACCTGCTTTCTCAGTGGATGGGGATTACATTATTGGAGGTGTTTTCTCCTTACACTCTAAATTATACTCAGTGATTAATAACTACACTGCCAATCCTGAACCTTCAAGATGTGCAGGAAGGTTAGTAAGAGGGGGGGAATGATGGATATGAATGTTTAGAATAGTACAAATAAAATCAATATGTTATTGCTGTTTGTGAGTGTGTTGACAACCAACGAAACTTTAAACACATAAAAGTAATTTACATTTTTAAATGAGATACATTTTCATTAACTATAGCTTTTATACTTCATATTATTACTATAGTATTGGATATATAATCCCATTCTTACTGATCTTGTGTTCCAACTGATTTATTCATATATCAGAGATGATGCATTCAGATTTATATTTCATTGTAAAGAATCCAATCAGAATATTTAGTGACAATTTCTAAACTGCAGACTTTGTCCACTTTTTGTTTATGCACTCATTTGTGCTTTAGTTTTTTTCTCCTTTTTTCGGGGGGAGGGGGGTGAAAAAATAAACACTTACCTGTATTATTTTATACAGTCCTATTGGCCGGGATTTGCGTTTTTCTCGCACAATGATCTTTGCTATTGAGGAGATAAACAACAGCACAGAGCTGCTACCAGGCATCAAACTTGGCTATCAAATCTATGATTCATGCAACTCAGTACCTGTGGCCGCGCATGCAGCATTTCAACTGTCAAACGGTCAGGACCCTGTGTTTTTCAAAGGCAGCAACTGTTCTCAGTCTGCTGTGGTGATGGCTGTTGTTGGAGACTCTGCATCCACGCCATCCATCAGCATGTTACGTATCTTTGGATCCTTCAACATCCCTCTAGTAGGTGTTTGAATTTATTGTTGAAAAGTTTCAAATAAAAGGTATCTGCTGATTTTACAGTAATTAGTTGCATGTCTTCTTCTATGTGTCTCTGTGTGTAGGTCAGTCACTTTGCTACATGTTCCTGTCTGTCAGATAAGCAGCAGTACCCAACGTTTTTCAGAACTATTCCCAGTGACCAGTTCCAAGCTGATGCTCTGGCCAAGCTGGTGAAACACTTTGGCTGGACTTGGATAGGAGCTGTCCGCTCAGACTCAGATTATGGGAATTATGGCATGGCCTCATTTCTAGCTGCAGCACAGAGAGAGGGAATCTGTGTGGAGTACTCTGAGTCCTTCTATCGGACCGACCCACAGAGCAAGATCCAGAGAGTAGCTGATGTCATCCGCAGGTTGCTAAAAACAATGATGTTGCTCATTTCTTTGTTATAGTGTAGAAAGATTAAGAAACTAGGAAAAGAAAAAAAATCCCCTTCAAAATTATTCCCTTTTTACAACATTCATTAGTCTGTTTTTCATACGTTAAGACAAAATGTGAAAAAAATAATCTGCTAGTTGTTAGAATAAATCCACTATTTTACTGTCATTGCAGATCAACAGCAATGGTTGTTGTGGCATTTATAGACTCAGCAGACATCAGGGTTCTGTTAGAGGAGCTGGCTCGGGAGCCTCCACCACCTCGTCAGTGGATTGGAAGTGAGGGCTGGATAACTGACCCCTACTTGATAAGCTACAGTTTGTGTACAGGAGCTGTTGGAGTTGCTATTCAGAAATCTGTCATCCCAGGTCTGAGAGACTTCCTCCTGGATCTTTCTCCCTCTGAAGTCACAGCCTCCTCAGTGCTGACTGAGTTCTGGGAGGATGCATTTCATTGCATGCTGAACAAAAGTAAGAAGGGTTTTACTGTCTTGAGTTTTGTTACTTTGTTTGTTTTTTTGTGTTTGACATATGTCGCAAATCCTTCCAAAAATATATATTTTGTAGTTTTGTTAGGCCTGATACTTCTTAACTGAAAAAATCAATTTGTTCCATTTTCTAACACATCATTGAAGTTGGTTATTACAGTGTAACAGCAATATCAGATCAGATTATTAAGTTGAAATTATCTCAGTGATGTATAAAATCCTACTGCAATGCGTACAGTGCATCAACATATTTATGTATTTCATCTTTGACAGGTAAACATTTTTTACTTCTTACTTTGTTGTCAGCTGCAGATCCAACCCAAAAACTGTGTGATGGAACTGAAGACATTAAAACACTGAAGAACCCGTACACTGACACCTCTCAGTTACGAATCTCTAACATGGTGTATAAAGCTGTTTATGCAATAGCTCATGCCATTCACAATGCAGTTTGTCAGGAAACCAGTGTCACCAGTAAGTGTGACAAACACTACCCATTGGAGTCCAAACAGGTCAAGTACAAAAAAACTTGACATTTTAGAAATTTTTTGTAGATATAGAACTTAAAAAATTAAAAAGAGGTCTATTGTGACTTCTTTCCTTTATATTTCTTTTTTATAGGTGTTATTTAAACTGAAAAAAGTCAAATTTCTTCAAAACAGTTATCCTGTGTCATTTGATGCTAACGGGGATCCTGTAGCTTTTTATGAGCTGGTCAACTGGCAGAAGAGTGAGAGTGGAGTTATTGAGCTGGTAACAGTAGGGTACTATGATGCATCACTGCCTAAAGGCCAAGAGTTTCATATCAACAGGAACATAACCTGGGTGGAGAGCAGAACACAAGTAAATGAAAGAGAATTTTCCAATAAAAATGGTAATGTAAATGTTTCACATTTGTATTGCACCTTTTTAAGTCAAAGAGTAGAAAGCACTTTTCATCAATCAAACATCCACATGATGATGGCAGTAAGATACTATGAAGCCAGAGAGGTGAAGCTATCATCTACAGGCACTACCGAACCCTCTGACCCACAATCAATGTGGCAGAGGTGTCTTGCACAAAGACACAATGACAAAGACACCCAACCTGAGTGGGATTTGAAAAGACAACCCTCCAGTTAGAAGAAAAAACACTATACTGAGCTACAACCTCCCTTTCCCTCAAAAAATAATTGAACACTGTGAGAGAGTACATGTGTAACTGTTTTTTTGTTTGTTTGTTTTACATCTCATCTTCATTGGTGTGGCAGGTTCCAGTGTCAGTGTGCTCTGAGAGTTGTCCTCCAGGAACTCGTAAAGTGTTGCAGAAAGGAAAACCCATCTGCTGCTATGATTGTATACCATGTCCTGAAGGAGAGATCAGTAACACTACAGGTGAGATTATTGATCAGTTTGCATTTTGTATATCTGAGTGCTAACAGTTCTTTCTGATATATTATTTCAGATTCCCCTGACTGCTTCCCATGTCCCAGTGAATTCTGGCCTAATGCTCAGAGAGATGCTTGTTTCCCCAAACCTGTGGAGTTTCTTTCCTTTGATGAAGTCCTGTCAATCATCCTGGCTGCATTCTCTGTTAGTGGGGCCTGTCTGGCCATCATAACAGCAGCTATTTTCTTTCATCACAGAACAACTCCAATAGTCAGAGCCAACAACTCTGAGCTGAGCTTCCTGCTGCTCTTCTCTCTGACTCTGTGTTTCTTATGTTCATTAACTTTCATTGGAGCTCCCTCTGATTGGTCCTGCATGCTGCGACACACAGCGTTTGGCATCACCTTTGTTCTCTGTATCTCCTGTGTTCTTGGGAAAACTGTAGTGGTTTTAATGGCCTTTAAAGCTACACTTCCAGGTAGTAATGTCATGAAATGGTTTGGGCCTCCACAGCAAAGGATGACTGTAGTGTCTGTCACGTTTATCCAAGTTCTAATCTGTACTGTTTGGTTGTTACTCAGTCCTCCCTTCCCAATGAAAAATCTCAGCACATACAAGGAGAAGATCATCCTGGAATGTGCATTAGGTTCTGCTGTTGGCTTCTGGGCTGTGCTGGGCTACATTGGCCTGCTGGCTGTTTTTTGCTTTGTGTTAGCTGTTCTAGCTCGGAAACTACCTGATAATTTTAATGAAGCCAAGCTGATCACCTTCAGCATGCTGATATTCTGTGCAGTGTGGATCACCTTCATCCCAGCATATGTCAGCTCTCCTGGGAAATTGACTGTAGCTGTGGAGATATTTGCTATTCTGGCCTCCAGTTTTGGACTGATTCTGTGTATATTTGCTCCAAAGTGTTTCATCATATTATTTCAACGCAAGAAAAACTCTAAGAAACATTTAATGAATAAAACCTAATGGCAAAATATGTATTTTTAAGTCAATAAGACAACCATGAACCTGTGTCAATATAAATGTTGTTTAAACTGCTCAAATTTGTTGTAAAATTCTAGTTTTTACAAAATGAAAAATTTTAGAAAGAAAATTTTAAACATGTACATTTTTCATTTGACTTTTTTCCAGATTTTTTCATCCCATTCATTTGTTGTCTTATCTGACAATTTTTTATTAATGTATCTTTTGGCTACTTAGGGAAACTGCAATTTAACTTTAATAAAATTGATTTTTTTAAGGGTTAGGGTTAGTTTTGGACTATATCAACCTTGAGACAACCTCTTCCTCCGCTCCAAAAAGAATCTCTCTGGGCAACTTTGATCATTTTCATAGTGAGGATGAGGGAGGTGCTCGCTTTGTCCTCCGGGATGATGTGGGGGGTGTCTGGATTTGGGGCATCTGGGGGTTTCCTTGGGCTGAGCTCATTGGGGGTCTGACATTGAGACTGCATCTCCTGTAGGGGTGGTGTTTTGGTTGCCTCGGGGTGTCCTTTTGGCAACCATGTCTAGGGTGCTCTGCGACGGTGGCTGCAGGTAGCTGCCGGGTGGCTGTGTCATTCCTAGGTGGTCTGGATTGCTGGGGGCTTGGATTCTGGGGCAGGTCGTTCCTAGGTGTGGCATGGGGCGGTCCCGGGGGCTTGGGTTCCGCTTAGCGCGTTGCTGGTAGGGGGCTGGTGTCTGTCCTAGTGCCTGGCCTTGGCTCTGGGGCCTTTGGTGTGCTAGTGGGTCTTGGTGTCTTGGTACCGCCTAGCCTTATGGGGCTGGTCCATCGGCGCAGGGGGGAGGAGAGTCTTGCCAGCCAACCTCTCCTTCGGTGTCATTGCCCACCTCCACATTGCATGTAGACATTTAGGGTCCAGGGTGGGGGATGGCATGCTGCCCCCCACATTTAAAAAAAAATGCATCTTACTACAACACGCATCAACCCCACATTGGAGCAGGCGGGGGGAGACTTGGGGTCTTCCTACACCCCTGTTCTCTACTTGCTGCCTGGGGCCTGGAGTGGAGCGGAGTGTCTGCCTGCTCTCCCCCGTGTGACTGCCTGGCGGGATCTGGGCCCCCTGGTGCGGTCGGGCCTCTGCAGGGGCCGGTTCACCTATGGATCTCGGGTCTCTGATCTGGCTGGATCTGTCCATTGTCCATTATGCTGTGGTCTGCTTGGGAGCAGGCTGCTCCGACCGTGACCGGAGGAAACTGAATAAGCTAGTTAGGAGAGCCAGCTCACTCATTGGCTGTCTGCTGCACTCTGTGGAGGAGGTGGTTGAGGGAAGGATGTTTGTGAAGCTGACTTCCATCCTAGACAACTCCTCTCACCCGCTGCACCTGCCTGTGAGGGCTCTGAGCAGCTCCTTCAGTGGCAGATTGAAACATCTACAATGTAAAACAGAGCGTTACCACAGATCATTTATTCCCAAGGCTATAGGGGTGTACAGCTCCACTGTTTAGTTTCATTCTTATCTAACTCTGTGGGGTCTGTGCAATGGTCATATTGGTACATTATACAGTTTGTAAATTCACGATTGCATTCTGTTTTTATATAGATATTCTAATATCAGTTGATTTCTGTACAGCCCTGTAAATTCACATCTGTATTTTATCTCATCCTCTTATATTGTATGTGTGTCATTTACTTGCTTTTTATTCTCATGTGTATGCTGCTGTGACAAGTGATTTTCCCCACTGTGGGATCAATAAAGTAATTCTATTCTATTCTATTGTTTAGGTTTTGAAAAGCAGACTAGTATAGTGTAATAGTTTTTAGATTTTAATGTGATTGTGTTGCATGTATTGCTTGGACCCCAGGAAGACTAGCTGTCGTCTACCCGCCAGCTAATGGGGATCCTTTTTAATAAACAATAAACACTGTTTATCTTGAGCAAATGGGCATGTCTGAATATTTTCTGTTGACCTTTGACATGTACAGAACCCTTCGAACCTTACAATGCTGAGCCTGGCCACCCTGCGGAAAAAGCTAATTTTGGCCTCATGTATCCATGATCTCTTTTTTTTTGGTAGTTACGCAAAGCTCATTATCATAAGTGAGGATTGTGGGGTATATCAACTGGTAAATCGAGAGCCTTGCCTTCTGGCTCAGCTCCCTCTTTACCACAACAGACTGGTCCGCATCACTGCAGATGCTGGCCCTATCCACCTGTTGATCTCTCGCTCTCTCCTTCCTTCACTCGTGAACAAGACCCCGAGATACCTAAACTCCTCCACTTGAGGCAAAACCTCTCTCCTGGCCCACATTTGGCAATCCATCTTTTTTCAGTCAAGAACCCTGGTCTCAGACTTGGAGGTGCTGATTCTCATCCTAGTTGCTTCACAATCGACTGCAAACCTCCCCACCAAGAGCTGAAGACAACATCATCCGCAAAAAGCATAGACGAGATTCTGCTGCCACCAAACTTGACACCCTTCACACCACGGCTGTGCCTAGAAATCCTGTCCATAAACGTTATGAACAGAACCAGTGTCAAAGGGCAGCACTGGCAGAGTCCAACCCTGATTGGGAACAGGTCTGACTTACTGCCAGCTGTGTGGATCAAACTTGTGCTCCTCTGGTACAGAGACTGAATGACCTTTAATAAACTCCAAACTCCTTGAGCGCCCCCCCACGCAATGTTGCAGAGACATGTCAGCAGCAATCTGGCTGTGGTTTTGGACTTGTCAGCAGAGAGATGAACAGCTGAGAGGAACACTCAGCCGGCTTTGGTGGATTCTGAGCCTTATTTTGGCCATTTTGGATGGATCTAGACCGCTTAGGACTGAAGGCAGTGGGGAAATTATCACTGACTTCTCCAAAACAAATCTGTTATCTTGAATTCGACGTCCCTGCCGGCATTGGAAAGGGCTGAAGACTCAACTACCCCAGAGGCAGCTGGAGGTGACTGCTCTTCTAACCCCCCTCCTCCTCTCCTCACATGTACTGATTACAATACACATATCCTACTGACACACATACATGCCCCCCCCCCCCCCCCCCCCCCCCCCCCCCCCCCCCCCCCCCCCCCCCCCACATTTCAACTTTCGTCTTGGACCGATTACCTCGTTCCCCCTCCAGAGTGGCCTTGATGTAGGCTGCGCTCTAGCGGCGACTTCGTGAGGTGCCTCAGAGTTCCCTCACCCGCCCCTACCTTCATCACCTGTTACATTTGTGACTGTTTGAGTTTGTCTGCTTTGAATGTAGTGAGGCAGATTTTTTCCTGAGTCAAGTCTCCGTCTCCCCTAAGGAGTACAGAGAAATGAAACATTTTATTTTTTATCCTTACGCAGCTTCCCTCTTGTTTGCCATCTACCCCTCTCTGCATGAAAGGGTGCGCCCTCGGGCGGCGTCCGCAATCTGCCTGTTCCTGTAATGTGTTCTACATGTTCTGTGTGTCCAATCTTGGTCAAGTTGTACTGAACGCATCTCGTTGTACCAGGACGCTGGTTCAATGACAAATAAAGCTTCTGATTCTGAAGTAGGGGAGTCATTCACACAGTACACAGTTGCAAACAAACATTATCATCATTATTAGTCTATCAGTGCTAATTACCATACCAGTTTCAAAATGTCCACTCCAACATTGGTCCAAAAGGCACTTGAGTGTCTCTCCTTTGTAGAGAATGGCAACAGTTGGTCTTCTGCAGAACTTGTACAGCATTTTACACACAATGAAAAAATCTATTACAGCCTTTTCCACTGACAGGGCATGGGTGACAACCAAATGCAGCTGATGGTTATAACAAGGGACATATGGTATCTCTCTGTCTAGTTTTTGCTGAAGCAGCTTCTGTACACCCCCATGTTTACATGACATGAGGGAGGCACCATCATACACCTGCCTGATGATTTTCTCAGGAGTCAGGCCAGCAGTGGTTATTTCTCCTATGATGATGTCAGTCAAAGTAGCTGCATCTCCCTGATCAGCAGTGGCTGTTGTTAGGAGGCGCTCGGTTAGATCACATTGTTCATTCAGAAAGCAGAGAACAATGGAGATATTTTCTCTCCCTGTTGGATCTCTGGTTCCATTTGTAGAATGATTCTTCCACAATATGCTCTCTTATTAAAGCACTCATTACATCAATTAAGTCATCTTGAATATCATGTCTTGTGTATGAGGCATTGTGAGGGATAGTTTTTGCTGTATTTGCTAATTCTGCATCTTTCCTTAAAGAAAACTTAAATAGAAACAACAATTGCCCTCATTCATCACTGTTCATTTGACTAAATGCGTTATGGTCACCTCTAAAGGGCAACTGGTTCACAGCAAGGAACTCCATAACATCAATGATTGCAGATACATAATATCTGTTGCGCTTTAATTGTTCAGTGTTAATGAATGTTATTTCCTTATTTATGTGGATTTGTCTTTCCTTGTCCTTCCACCTGGCTTCACATGTCAAGTGTTCTTTGGATGCAGCATGTTTGTTCAGTACCTTTCTACACTCTATTGCATTTTTCCAGTCACTAAAAGCAGTTATACTGAAAGTTACATCAGTGGGTCTGGGTCCCGGAAACATTCTGCATGGGTAGCAGTATGCAGCATCTGCTTGAACTGAATACTCCAGCCAGGGAAAGCTTCCATACCAGTCAGAATGATGTGTTTTTTCCTGAGAAAAGACGTGAAGGAAAACTCTGCATGAGCTGTCTTTGAGGCTTTTTTGTGCCAAGATCACTACATCTAATCAACATCTAATGCACTGCAGGCCTTACTTGGTTAAAGTTATGATCAGAGACCATGATTCAATAGTAAGAAAGTAAGATTGAACAAAAATGGCACCAATAAGAAAGTTCCAAGGCCAACCCCAAAAAGGCCACAAACAAATCCCATCTTGGTGCTACCCAAGACTTTCAGAAAAATACCCTGCCAAGTAATGACACAAAAGTGGAATTCTTTGAAGGGTGTGTGTCCCCTTGCATATGAAATTAAACTCTCAGTATTTCAGAAAAAGTTCAAAATAATAGTTCTAACAGTCAAACATGTGGTGGTAGTGTAATGGTCTCGGGCTGCTTTGTTGCTTCAAGACCTGGATGTCTTGATGTAACTGATGGAACCATGAATCCTGCTATCTGACCTTTGACCTTAAAGTAGCCATTCATGTTGGAAAACCCTCCAATGTGGCTGAATTGAAACAATTCAGTAAAGACGAGTCGGACAAAATTATTAGTTATCACAAACACTTCATTGTAGTTGTTGACACCAGGATTGTTACAACCAGCTAATAAATATTGGGGCAATAACTTTTTCACACTGCTCCAGGTATGTTTGGATCACTTTTTTTTCTTTAAACAATTAAATCATCATTTGAAAACTGCATTTTGTATTTCCTCAGGTTATCTAGGTGTAACGCTCTGAACACAACTCCCACTTCCGGCCAGCTCTTATTTTGGCAAAGCGGAGCTCTCCTATATAAGTTCCGGGTTAAACCGCCAGCACCCCCTCTGCTACGTGGCTGTTGCTGTTCCTGTGGTCGGCGAACTCAACCGATAAACGAACGATCAGTGACGCCCGCTGCCGTGACGACTGTGCGTGCCAGGCTCTTTACCAATGCGCCACAACTTGATCAACTTGGCGGTGAGTCGGTTGTTGTGCTTGCTATTAAATGCGGCTCTAAGATGCTCTGATGAACCACCGCTAAGCTAAGCGCTAAGCTACAAACACAAACCAAGTTTACACCTGATACATCCATTTTGAATGGGTTAACCCCATCCCGTGACATATGATGACGTAACCGTTTGTTCGCGAACAGATGCTTGTTATTTTGACAGCTTTATTGCTGAGACAAAATGTTTTGATCTTTAATGGGACCCATGTATTGATTTATTATCATAAGTCTGATACTGAAATGTGTTTGCCGATCTGAAATATTTAAGTGTGACAACTGACCAAAAATAGAAGAAATCTGTGTGTTAGTGTCAGGTTTGGTAGATTTAAGGAGGATCCAAGCGCAGATGTAATCCAAAAAGTTTTCTTTATTAAAAGGAACTGAGACAAGGAACACAGACTAAGGCTAGGGACAAGAGGACAAGGATCTGACAAAACACAGATGAGACAGGCACGCTGATATACTGGGGAGGTGATGACGGGATGAGACACAGGTGGCAGGATTGCACATAGGAGACACCTGTGAAGAACAGAAGGCAGAGGGTTAGACAAGGCACTAGGAGGACACCAGGTGGTGACATAGGACACTAGGAGGACACCAAGTAGGTGACATATGATAGTACCCCCTTCTAACGGCGGACCCCGGATGCCAGGCTGAGACACCAGAAAGGGGGGCGGGAGGGAACCAGAGAGGAGGATGTTAGCAGAGTCTGGACTGGAGACCTTGTACCTCCGGAGAGAAATAATCAATGATTCACAAGATACAAAAACTGGAATTGTCACTGAGAGTTTTTCTGTTAGGACCTGTCACACAACGTATGTTGGCTTTTCGGCAAGGTCCGTCACAGAATGCTCTCCTTTTATTGGCTCTTAATCAGGGTCAAAGTGCAACATATACATCTCCCATTGGTTGGGCATTTATGACATTCATATCCGGTTTTCATCCTACCAAAATAAAAGCATATCTTTATACATATATACACACAATTAAAACATAACATCAGAGCATATCTATAATACCCTTAACACCCCCACTTGCTCTGTGGTTGTTTGCTTTGGTCTTCTCAGATTTCTACTTAACCTTGAGTTTACATACCAAACATATACTTGTTAAACTTGTTTATCTTAAACACAGTTGCAGGTTTGGTCATTACATCAGCAATCATTTCATCTGTTGGACAATATGTTAGACTAACTTTTTCTTCTTTTAATGTTGATCGTACAAAATTATATTTCACATCAACATGTTTACATCTTTGTCTCTTTACAGGATTCTTTGCTAGAGCAATGGTACCTTGATTGTCTTCATATATCTTAGTTTGTGAATACTCATAACTGTCGATATGTTTAAGTAGTTGCATTAGATACAAACATTCTTGGAATGTGGCTGCTAGAGACATGTATTCTGCTTCACATGTAGATAAAGCTACCGTGGGCTGCTTTTTAGTTTTCCAGGATACAAGTGGTCCCGTTTCTGACAGACTAACACAATATCCTGTCGTACTTCGACGGTCGTTTACATCTGATGCCCAATCTGCATCACTGTAAGCATGTAGTCCTAGTCTTTCACCTTCGCATGTCTGATAGCATAGCTTTTTATCTTTAGAACCCTTAAGATATCTCAACACATGTTTAACTGTGGTCCAATGCTGCTCTGTGGGGTTTGAGAAGCATTGTGAAACCTTACTCACTATATAGTTAAGGTCTGGTCTAGTACATGTAGACAGATAACTCAAACTTCCCACTGCCTCTCTGTACTTCCTGACATTACTTAACTGTTCCAAGTTTTCATCGTACTCCACTTTCTGCTCACACGGTGTGGTTCTGGGTCTGCACTCCTGCATGTCAAACCTTTCTAGTATTTTGTCAACATATTTGGTTTGTGACATTGTAACATTTCTTTTGCTTTGTTCAAAATCGATACCAAGAAAATGTTTTAGCTTTCCTAAATCCTTCATCTTGAATCTTGCGGTCAAAACCATTTTTATGTCTTCTAGTGCTTTTTCGTTAGATGCTGCGATGATCAGGTCATCGACCCACACTAGGATTATAACCTTTTCTCCTTTTCTTTCTTTTGTGTAAACACAACAGTCAGCAGGGTTTTGTACAAAATCATTTTCACATAGATACTCATGTAGAATGTTATTCCAGTTTCTTCCTGCCTGCTTGAGTCCATATATAGATTTGTTTAGTTTACATACAAGTCTCTCATCCTTCTGTGACTGCATTTCAAAACCCTCTGGTTGATCCAGGTAAATCTCATGATCTATTGGTGCATGGAGGTAGGCGGTCTTAACATCCATTTGATGTAGTAACAGATTTTCATGAGCTGCCTTTTGCATTAGGATTCTTACGCTGGTTAGGTGTGCTGTAGGTGAGAATGTTTCCTCATAGTCTACACCCTTGTTCTGGCTGAAACCTTTGGCCACATATCTGGCTTTATATCTATCTGTTCCATCCACATCCTTTTTCATAGCAAATACCCATTTACCCCCCACTGTCTTCCTGTTTTCTGGCAGAGTTGTTAGGGTAAATGTGTTGTTCTCCTTTAGTGAAGCTATTTCCTCCTCCATGGCCTCTTTCCATTCCCTTGAGTTTTGACAGTTTATTACCTCTTCATAAGTTAAAGGAACATTAGTAAAAAGTCTGTAGCAGTAGTCTATATTAGTTAAGACTTGGTCACCATCCTCAGTTTCATTATCTTGGAGGTAACTTGGTTTCCTTCTCTCCCTTACAGGATAACGTGGTGGTTCTTGTTCCACTTCATTTAGAGGTTTTGACTGACTGCTTGTCTTCTCTTCAGGACTTTCCTGTTTTTGCTCAGGTGTTTTAATTTTGACCTTGTCTTTTCTTGTTCTGTCCAAGAACTCTGACTCGTCATCTGACACTTTCTGTTTGAGTCTTTTGTTCTGGTTCCCTCGTTACAAACCTTACTAGTCTGTGTTTTAACACCTTCCCTTTCTGTGGGAAATAGACTAAATATGCTGGGCTGTTTTTGTCATGGCCCACAAAAATCCCGTCCTCACATCTGGAGTCAAGTTTTCCTTTTTCTTGTTTATAAGTGTAACAGGTTGCACCAAACTTTTGCATCTTTGATAAGTTTGGCCTTCTGCCACTTAACATCTGATAGGGTGTTGCACTGAAACGTCTGTTATAGCACCTGTTCCTTGTTATGGCCGCTGTTTGAACAGCATAAGCCCATAAGGACTTGGGTAGGTTGCTTTCTATGAGCATACATCTAGCCATATCAAAAAGCGTACGCCAACTGCGTTCGGCTGTGCCGTTTTGGTGCGGGGAGTAAGGAGCTGAGGTTTCATGTTTTATTCCTTTCTCCCTAAGCAGTTTTTGATACTCTCCCCCTGTGAACTCCGTTCCATTATCTGAACGTAGACTTTAATTCTGCCATAAGGCGCTGTGTCTGCAATAAATCTTTCCGTTGCTTGCACAGTATCATGTTTATGTTTTAAGAAATAAACAAATATGGCACTTGAGTAGTCATCAGTAAATGATACAGCATATTTGTAACCTTCTTTTGTTTGTGGACTAATTGGTCCAGCTAGATCTGTATGTACAAGTTCTAACACAGATTCAGCTCTTGCATCTGGTTCTTTGTTTCTAGTCTGAACAAACTTTCCTTTTATACATACTTCACATTCTTTTTCTGTTTTGTCTGTAATGTTCATCCCATCTACTACTCCCTGCAGTTTCTTTACATCATTATAGTTACAGTGGCCCATTATCTCATGCCATGTTTTCAGATCATGAGAACTATTACAATAGTCATCATGGTTGCTACTCACAGTCTGCAGGTAGTACAATCTTTCGTGTTCTTTGATGGGGAATCTTGTTCCATCAGGATGTCTCAGCATGTCACCACCCTGCTTGAAGATTACAGTTGCTCCGTTGGTAGTGGCTGCTTTCACTGAGAAAATGTCTTGTGGATACGAAGGGATGTAAAGTGCTTTCTTTAGCACCACCTTGTGTTGGTTTCCCCTGCTGTCGACCAGGTTCACCACAGCTTCTCCTCTTCGTTCCGCCACCCCTCTGCATCGGGTCCCGTCTGCCAGCTCGATGCAGTGTGACTTGGATTCGAAGTCGTCGTCGAACTTCCTGAAGCTCTCCAGAACGGTGATAATGTGCAATGTTGCGCCGGTGTCCACCATCAGACCTCTGGCTTTGGCTCCGCCCATCTCTCCGTCGGCTTCTCGTAGTCGAAACGCATATTCTTTTCCATCGTAGTCATCATCAGTAGCAGCTTTCCGTGCATCATCCTCTCGATTTCTTTTTCTGCACACTTCACTCTGATGCGTGGTTGTTTTGCAGTATTTACACCACTTTTTGCGTTGACACACTTTGGCTATGTGTCCTTTGTTTCCACACTTGAAACAAATCAGGTCTCCGTCTCTGGTGTTCCGTTCTTTCGCACTGGGTTGTGCATATCTGGCCCTCGGATTCATCCGTGCCTTCATGACGTTGTCATCTGTGGCTACTGCTGCACGCAGTTTCTCCGTCTCTTCATAACTTCTGAGTTTACTTTTAAATTCAGAAAAAGTCATGTCTTCATCACTTTGTGTCACGTGGATTATGAAGGGCTTAAACGATTCAGGTAGACCTTTTAGAATCATTGCAATGAGTAGTCCATCACTCAGTGTCTCACCTGCCGATCTCAACGCCGTAATGGCGGCTTCCGCCCTCAACACGTAGTCGGTGACACTCTCGCCGCTCGTCTGCTGCAGCGAT
>SSNR01000398.1:55276-95332 GCA_006937965.1 Callopanchax toddi
ACAGAGGAGCCAGGCTGCTGGGCTCAGGAGCAGGACTGGAGAGGCCCACTTTGGGCTCAGGACTGGAGAGGCCCACCTTGGGCTCAGGACTGGAGAGGCCCACCTTGGGCTCAGGACTGGAAACAGGACTGGAGAGGCCCACCTTGGGCTCAGGACTGGAAACGGGTTCAGGACCTGCAGCGGCACAGGAGAGTCCTGGGGCTGCAGGTTCAGGAGAGGAGGGTTCCAGGGCTGCAGCAGCACAGGGGAGTCCAGGGGCTGCAGGTTCAGGAACAGGGGGTCCAGGTTCAGGAACTGGAGCTGCAGTGGCACAGGAGAGTCCAGGGACTGCAGGTTCAGGAACTGGAATGGGTTCGGGAGCTGGAACGGGTTCGGGAGCTGGAATGGGTTCGGGAGCTGCAGCGGCACAGGAGAGTCCAGGGGCTGCAGGTTCAGAAACTGGAACGGGTTCAGGAGCTGGAACCGGGACTGGACTAGGAGGAGGACCAACATCCAAACAGCAGGTGAGGCTTCCTGACCCCACCAAGCATCGTCGGGGGTAGCGCATGGCGATGGCACGCTTATAACGCTCCCGGATCTCTGGGTAGGTTGAGAGGTCAGGATTGGTCTCGTAGAACGTGACTAGAAAGTCCAATAGAGACAGCTCTATTTGCGGGCAGAGGTCGTATTTCTCGACAGCATGGAAAGTGTCCTCATAGGAATGACATACCCTCTGGATGTGGTCGACCGGATACTGGGGAGCAGCGGGAGGCTGCTGTGGCTGTAGCGGCTCAGCTCGGGTCCGACGGAACTTCTGTAGTCCAGGGAAAGCCCGTCGGTGCTGTAGCGGCTCGGCTGGGGTTCGTCGGGGCTGCCGCGGCAAAGCAGGGGGGCCGACGTGGAACTGGAGGACTCCCAACCTGATGGTATTAGGTGGCGTTGGTGCAGGCGTCCAGGTGAGGAACCGTAGCGGCTTCGGACCCGGTGGCATCCTGTAGGCCAGCCGGGTCCCCAGGTAGGGTGAAGTGTGCTCCAGGTGGTCATCTGCTGGATCCATAGGGTCAGATCTTCTGTCAGGTTTTGGAGGTTAAAGGAGGATCCAAGCGCAGATATAAGCAAAAATAGGTATTTATTTGAACGACAACACAGACTAGGGCAGGGGACAAGAAGACGAAGATCTGACAACACCCAGACGAGACAAACACACTGATATACTGGGTGGTGATGACGAGACACAGGTGAGAGGATAACAATTGGATTCACCTGTGGGAGACAAAAGGCAGAGGGCTAAACAAAGCACAAGACAGGACACTAGAGGGAGACATATGACACAAGTGAGGTGACATATGACAGTTTCTGGATTTGTCCGCGACTTGGATACCAACTTGGAGAAACTCTTACTCGGCTTAGTAGACATTAATCCACCTAATTCGGCTATTTGAATGGTTGGAGACCAGTGAAGAACAGAAGACTGAGGGAAATTGATCTTAAGCTTGTTCCTAAAACATTTGCTGTTAAATGAATTTGGCCTCCTGAAGTCAGTCCTGAGAGCTGAAGAATCTTAAACTCCCTCTGTAGAATGTATACAGCCTTCTGCTCTGCACACCTCCCTTCTCCGTTTACATGAGACTGCAACCTCTTGGTTCAGTTTGCTGGGCTTGCTTCCTAACACCAAACGAGGAACAGTTGCAACTGTACTGGGAGGAAGGTTATGGGCTCACTTATTACAGACACAACATCTTACATATATGCACACACCACATTATCTTACAGATATGCACCCCCACCCCACCCTCAACATTTCTCCTTGTACCTTCCCCACTCCCTGACCTCCTCTCCCTCCACAGAGGAGGCAGAATGCACTGAGGCAGCTGCGGTTCTTCCTCTGTGTCTGGGAGACCTCTACCTTCCACCACCCACATGTGTGTTTGTGACCGTCTGAGTATGGTACTTGTATGTAGAGGTGTAACTTTTTTCTTGTGTAAGGATCAGAAGGTCATGCAAATGTCAAAGCTCAACTGAAGCCACTGATCACTCTGCTATCAAGCCACATGCAGACAGGATCCCTTCAGCTACAGATATTGCGTTCTCTCAAAGCCACAACATTCAGACACTTGCGACAGCTTTCTACAACAGATGTGGATTTGTCACAACATAACCTTGGCGTGGAACCTCTTTCTGCTTCAGGTAAAGAGTTGTCTGACTGAATAGATTTTCTCCTTTTTTAACATAAAATTATTTATCTTTTTACAGACTGTAATGACAAATGGATATCAGTGACTGTTTTACCTAAAGTGTATTTAATCAGAATTCATTGCTTAGAAAGAAATGGTTAAATCATAACAATAATATGTAAAATTCACTATTTGAAATCTTAAATACATCAAATGACTAATTGATGACCTAATTATCAGCCATGTTTCATATTAATATCAATAAATTACCAATGAACTTTATTTAGCTTAAACCCTGATTCTAAAGAAAATGCATTCACTTTGAGTGAATAATGCTTTGAGTGTCATAGAGGGAGTGAATTTGTTTCTTGGTAACTCCTCTCAATTTTCTTGGCAAATTATTGGTTAATCTAAAATTCTAGAAAAACATATGATTTCCAGATTTCTGGAGTCTCCAGTCTCCAGACCAGAACCAGAGTCTCAACCAGCCTCTCTGCCAAGATGCTAACTGAAAACCTCCTGTCTGGAATCAAGCCAGATACCAGGTTAATGGCCTATTGATTTCTCATCCTTTTTGCAACAACCCTAAATTCTAATTTGATCTAGAGAAGAACCACTGAATCCAGCTCCAGTTTATCAGAGCTGCCAGATAAACATTCCACACCAGCCGGTATCTAGGATCAGCTGTGCGAGGTTCAGTGTGACAAGAACACTGAACCCCTTCAGTCAACCTTCATGTCCTGGGTGTCTCTCTCTGGACTCATAGAACCCGACTGTCTCCTAGCCGTCTGAATCTGATCAGAAGTCATTGCCTGGTACAGTACAACCTTCGACTAAATCTGGTGTCAGATTGCTTATTATAATTGATCAGTTATAAGTAATTACTCAAATCAACTCAGCCAGGTTAATTTTATAATTACTCAACTTCACCCCTTTATAAAAACATCTCTAATCATTTTGATAAATGTTTATTAATGTTTTGTCCATTTTATTTTGTAAATAAATTAATTAGGATCACCACCAGTGTGTGAGTGTGAATGGGTGAATGACTGATCGTGTTGTACAGCGCTTTGGGGCGTGTTCAACACTCTAGAAAGCGCTCTATAAATACAAGCCATTTACCAATTATCATGAAAAACACCAACATAGATTCACCTCAGTGTTTAAAACCCATAAATTCACTTCCTACTGAGAAGCAGTTTCTGAATATTATCAAAGAGGCAATTTTTTTTATCACTTTGAACATCATCAGCTGCTGTTTGAAACTGGACCAGATCTGAGGATTTGATCATTTTTTATAAGAAAAGAGGATTTGTGTGATCTCAGTAACCAGTTTTGTGAATAATTCTTATAGTTCTTTTTTTCTAATATAGTTATTCATTCTAAGGTACATTTATAGGTATTACCCCATACTTCAAAACACAACCTAGAGTTGGCAATTCACCCTTTTCCGATCAAGAACCATGGGCTTGGATTTGGAGCTATTGATCTTCATTCTAGTGGCTTCACACTTAACTCTGAACCTCCCCAGCAGGAGCTGAAGTTCATAGCTTGATGAAGCTAAAATTACCATATCATTCGCCAAAAACAAGCTGAGATCCTCCTGCCACCAACATTGACAGCCTCCAACCCTCCACACCACGGCTGGCCTAGAATCCTGTCCATAAAGGTTATGAACAGGACCAGTGACGAAGGGCAGCCCTGGCAGAGTCCAACCCTCACCGGGAACAGGTTCAACTTACTGCCGGGGCTCCGCTGCTCTGTAGTTGTTTGACTACTTCAGCGACTTCTGCTCTAGAGATTGTATAGTCCATCCAGGTCTCCCAGCTCTGGTTCCTCATTGGAAACCACATCAGTGGGATTGAGGAGTTCCTCAAAGTATTCCTTCCACCACCCAACTATAGCTCCAGTTGATATCAGCAGCTCCCCATCCCCACTGTAAACAGTGTGAACAAGTTACTGCCTTCCTCCTCTGAGGCACTGGATGGTTTGCCAGAACCTTTTTGAGGTCAATCGATAGTCTCCATGGTCTCACCAAACTCCTCCCACACTTGAGATTTTGCTTCAGAAACTGCTACTGCTGCACCCCGCTTAGCCCTCCTGGAAATCCAAAGACCAACCATGTCCTGTAGGCCCCTTTCAACAGCCTGATGGCTCCTCTAACCTCTGGTGTCTACCCATATGGGGGTTACTGCCATGGCTAGCACTGGCCACCTTGTGACCGAAACTAGCAACAACCGCCTCAACAATCGCAGAGCGGAACAAGGCCCATTCGAACTCATTATCCCCCACAGCTCTCGAGACACTGTCAAAGCTCTGCTGGAGGTGGGACTTAAAGACCGTCTTGACAGGTTCTTTTGCCAGGCATTCCTAGCATACCCCCACTATACGTTTGGGTCTACCAGGTCTACGTGGCACCTTTCTCCGCCATCTGATCCAACTCACTACCAGGTGGTGATCAGTTGACAGCTCCGCTCCTCTCCTCTTTTTACCCGAATTTCCAAAACATATGGCCGCAAGTCAGGTGATGCAACTACCAAGTCAATCATTGACCTGAACCTAGGCTGCCCTGGTACCAAGTATACCAATAGGCATCCTTATGTTCAAACATAGTGTTCGCTATGTGGACAAAGTCAAATGACAGATCACAACTCGGGTTCAGATTGGATGGGCCGTTTCTCCCAATCACGCTCCTCCAAAAAGGGTAGGTACTCTAAACTGCTATTTGGTGCATACGCACAAACAATAGTCATGACCCATTCCCCGACCCAAAGGCACAGGGAAGCTACCATCTCGTCCCCGGGGTAAATCCAAATACAGGCTGAGAGTCTTGGCGCTAACAAAAAGCCCATTCCAGCCCTTCGCCTCTCACCAGTAGCAACTCCAGCAAAAAAAAGAGAGTCCAACTTCTCTCAATGACTTAGGTTCCAGAGCCAACACTATGTGTCAAGGTGAGCCCAACTATATCTAGCCGGTACCGCTCAACCTCTTCCACAAGCTCCAGCTCATTCCCCACAGAGAGGTAACGCTCCATGACCCAATAGGCAGTTTTCTTGTCCAGGGATCAGCCTGCCAAAGCTCCTGCCATGGTCTGCCACCCGATCCACCCTTCATGTTCCTCCTGCAGTTGGTGGGTCCACAGCTGGATGAGCCCATGTATTCAGTTCGAGCTGGGCCCAGACGGGCCCCATGGGCAAAAGCCCGGCCGCCAGGCACTCGCTCACAGGCTCCAACACCAGGCCTGGCTCCAGGGTGGGACCCCAGTAACCCTCCAGGCCAGGTACTCTGACTCTTTATTGTAGTCTCCATGAAATATCTTCTGAACCGCCCTTTGTCTCTCCCTTCTCCTAGGATCATTAGGGCACTCAAACTTCACCACGGTAAGGTGGTGGCTCAAGGAGAAGAATAATTAAATCATTATTTGAAAAATGCATTTGGTTATATGAAATATATAAATGTGACAAGTAAGCAAAAACAGAATAAATCTGTGTGTGTGTGTGTGTGTGTGTGCATGCGTGCGTGCGTACGTGCGTGCGTGTGTTAGGGGGGTGGGCAAATACTTTTTCACAACAGTGTAATCAAAGTTCACTGGATGAGGGTGTCTTGTTTATGATGAATATTCAGCTGATGAATAACAGAGGAGGTATATAAACCAGATACAGGCTTACACTCAAACAGAGTTAAAAAATGGATATGCATTCTATGCTTACTTGGTTGAGAGCAGCTCACTTGTTGAAGCTGATATTGGTTATTGTCTTGGGTGGATCTTTAGAATGTCTGAAACAAAGAATTAGTCTTGTAGAGGCTCTAAATGGTGCTGGTGTGAGCTCTGAGGCGTCGTTGATGAAGTGTAACCTACAGAGTGCTACTCTGTTACCTGCTTTCTTAGTGGATGGGGACTTTGTTATTGGAGGTGTTTTCTCCTTACACTACAAACTATACTCAGTGGTGAATTCATTCACAACCAATCCTGAACCTTCCAGATGCACAGAGAGGTTAGTAAGAGGAAAAAAGGATGGATAAAAGAAGAGTACAAATGAAAATGTTTGGGCATGTTGAAAAAAAAGTGACTTTTATTTATTGTTTTAATAATTAAGATAATTATTTGATATACATCACCATGATTTTAATGCTTTTGTGTGTAGATACATAATTATTCATATCTTAGAAAATATAAATGAATTTCTGTTGAAATTTTGACTGATGAAAATGCAGTCAGAAATTGAGCGACAATTTGATTTGACGTAACTGAAGCATCACTTCTTTTTTTACATATTCATTATCTTTATAGTTTTGGGGTTTTTTTATTTAAAAAAAAAGTATTTTATGTAAATATAAACACTCAGTTGATTAATTTTATACAGTCCTATTGGACGGGAACTGCGTTTTTCTCGCACAATGATCTTTGCTATCGAGGAGATAAACAACAGCACAGAGCTGCTACCAGGCATAAAACTTGGATATCAGATCTATGATTCATGCAGCTCAGTACCTGTGGCCGTGCATGCAGCATTTCAACTGATAAACGGTCAGGACCCTAAGTTTTTCAAAGGCAGCAACTGTTCTCAGTCTGCTGTGGTGATGGCTGTTGTTGGAGACTCTGAATCCACATCATCCATCAGCATGTTACGTATCTTTGGATCCTTCAACATCCCTTTAGTAAGTATTCTGAATTTAATTTAAGAAGAATTTCTCAAATATGCCTGTTTGTTTCACAGTCAAAAGTTGCATGTTTTCTTTTATATGTCTCTGTGTGTGAGTGTGTTTTCAGGTCAGTCATTTTGCCACATGTGCCTGTCTGTCAGATAAGCAGCAGTACCCGACTTTTTTCAGAACTATTCCCAGTGACCAGTTCCAAGCTGATGCTCTGGCCAAACTGGTGAAACACTTTGGCTGGACTTGGATAGGAGCTGTCCGCTCTGACTCGGATTATGGGAATTATGGGATGGCAATTTTCCTTGATGCAGCACAGAGAGAGGGGATCTGTGTGGAGTACTCTGAATCCTTCCATCAAACTAACCCACGTAGCAAGATCAAGAGAGTAGCTGATGTTATTCGCAGGTTTTGAAAATACATATTTTCTTCTTTGTATTTATGTGGAACCAATAGGCAAATAAGAAAAAAAAGTTCCGTTAAGAATAAGTTTAAAACATTTTTACAAGCTCCATTATTTTCACAAATTGGTCAAATAAAATGTGCCAAAAATGTGGTACATGTTATAATAAATCAAACTTTTAATCTCTCTACAGGTCAACAGCAATGGTTGTTGTGGCTTTTGTAGACTCAGCAGACATCAGGGTTCTGTTAGAGGAGCTGGCTCGGGAGCCTCCACCACCTCGTCAGTGGATTGGAAGTGAGGGCTGGATAACTGACCCCTACTTGATAAGCTACAGTTTGTGTACAGGAGCTGTTGGAGTTGCTATTCAGAAATCTGTCATCCCAGGTCTGAGAGACTTCCTCCTGGATCTTCCTGCCTCTGAAGTCACAGCCTCCTCGTTGCTTACTGAGTTCTGGGAGGATGCATTCAATTGCACATTGAGAAAAGGTAAAAGTGTAATTTATTTTCTCCTCTAGACCATAATTGTTATTGTAGTTTTAACTTTGTATTTTTCATTTTGTGTTCTGCAATATGTAGAACGGGGGTGGAGAACATGTGTTTCATTGAGTTCTTATCATGTAGCAGCAATATCTGGGGCCTCATTTATCAAGTCTGCTTATGCACAAAACGGGGTCTGACAGTTGCGTACGTGAATTTCTATGCAAACCTTTTGATTTATAGAAGACGGCATGATGAAAAATGTGCGTAACGTTTAGCAACCTGTGAGGCTGACAAGGAAACTGTCAGTGTAGCCAGTGAGGTAGTGAAATTGTGATTTTAACCCCCATTTTCAGATTTGAAGACCCTCGCACACACACAAAACCAACAATTCCCCCAATTACTGTAGTGATGGAATTTATGGCTCTTTGAAGGGAGCCGTTCACCTCAAAGAGCTGTTCAGAAAACTGTCTCTTTTGTTTGTTTGTTTTTTTGCAATATTTTGAAAGAAAAATGTCAAATGGAACTATGTTTGGTAACACTTTGTTGCGACACCTACATGTGCATCGCTAATTAGCTTCCCCGATTGAACTGATGGGTTCATGTTGTTATGCTCACTCATGTTGTTTTAAATAAGGAGCCAGTGCTGTTCAATATTGCCTGCCAGCCTCAAACGTCACAGTTAATACAAAAAACGAATGGTTCTTTACAAGGACTCCGTTCTCCTTGTTCAAAGTGAAGAGCTGTTCAAAAGATTTGACTCATTCGTGAACGTCACATCACTACCCCCCGTTTCTGAACACAATATAAGTGATAATCTGAATACAAGTATATTGCATTTCAGAGTTATATCACAGTATGTTCATACATATGTCTTCAAATTATATGACAACTGCCACTTACTATTGCAATAATTGCGATAAGTTGTGTATGAATTATTGTGATTACTGTGACATGAATACTGCAGTGACACTCATGTGTAATCAATGTGCTGGCACTCCTTGAAGATCACACCAATGGCGGAATCCGCATGGGGACAGTTTTTAGAGACCACACAGGGCTGTACAGTGCGACATATATGTCGCACGTGCGATTAAAAAAACAGTCTGTGCTACAAACTATTTTTAGACGTAGCACTTGTGCGATCAGGGTTTCCTCTACATGTAATTGATCGTGGCTCACCGCCACACCGTCAGAATTAACTTAATATATGTATATTTTAAAAACAATGTCAGGTGGCCTCAGCGGGTCTCCAACCTAGCGCTAGAACTCAGGCGCGGCGCCAGTGCAGAGCATCTTGCCTGGCAGCGCAACGCGCTCCATCTGCTGGCTCGGGCACGTCCTACGTCTCCGTTTGATCATCCGACCAGAGCCATTCTGCATTTTGACCCGAGGGCCGCAGCCTGGAGACGACCACGACGTAAACCCCGGCCGCACCCGATGGTTCCATGCCGTTACGGGCGACCTCCCAACAATCCGGAGTTGCCGTCATGCCGTGGCGCAGCTGGCACAAGATCGCCAGTACTGGAAACACCTAGGCTCAACGCACTGGTGCGGGACGACACCCGACCCTTCGCAGGAGCCGTGATGATGACTTTGAAACAATGTAAAGCATCTTAAATATATATAACCTATATTTGCGCACTTGTATGGATTAAAGTTCTGCGTCGAGTCGACTGGCGAGTCTAGCGACGGAGTTCCATCAGTTCTAGCTGTTCGGAAAAAAAACTCTTTGTGACTGAAAGTGTCCCTGTGCTTCAGACACACATTAAACCAGAGGAACTGATAAATCTGAACGGGTCACACTGATGTCTGTTAACGAGTCCACGGTCCGAGTCAGGGGGAGACGAGGCTTCACACCGGAGTCTGACCCCGCTAAACGCAGCTCAGCCCCAGGGGCGTATCTAGAACTTTTTTCTTGGGGGGTCCAGGCAGGGGCAAAGAAGGGTGGCACAGTAAAAGGTCATTATATTTAAATTATATTTAAATGCTCTGCAGTCTTGGACTGTGATGGACAGCAGACCTAAGTTTTAATAACATTTATTTACTGAAGTAAAATCTGTTTAGCAAGAACTATGCAGCAGATTCAGAATCAGGAGACAAATGAACATTTTAAAACATCACAGTCTCACTGTACACCATCAAAACTGTCTGCCTGTGAATTTGCTTTCAACATCAAAATTAGTAATAATAATACATTTAACTTATATAGCACTTTATGTTTCACAATCTCAAAGTGCTACAGAGCAGAAGCTTAAAATAGATGAGTCAAAGTTCATAAAATAAGTAATATAAAGTAGAATTATAACAGTTTCTGCATTTTATTAATAAATCAAAGATTATAGCAGCTGAAAACATCTGTTTTTGTGGTTTTGTGCACACATTTCTCAGCTCACACTCGCACTTTGAAAAAAATCTACACTAATTTGAATGAATTAAATGTTCTTCTTGAAATTACATTGACATATAAACATGTTTGAAGACATTTCTTGTTATTGTGTTTTCACAATAAGCACTTTCTTAGTGTGTTAAAACGATGGCTACTAATTTTCGCTTTAGAGATTGTAGCTGAATTTTTTTTTGCTGGTGCTACAACTTTTTGTTCTGTGCTACAAAACCTGCAACCTTTGTAGCACCGGTGCTATGAGCTAAAAAAGTTAACGTACAGCCCTGCCACATAGATTTCTAGGTCTATGATCATGACTGGCTGATCAGCTGATTTGATTCTCTAGTCTAGAACAGTCCTATGGATCTATGTGCTGAACTGGGCCCGTTGTTAGATCAACCTACCTACCAGAACCGCACAATCCCAGTGTCACCGGCACTCCTACAGCTTCTAATCACACTAGGGTTTCTCGCAACCTATGTGTCCCAGCAGGAATTAGCTGACATGTTGGCTGATATTTCTTTAATAGGATGAACAATGACATTTCCTGCCTAATGCCCCATTAGATAAAAACATTTTCAAAAAATGTTTCCCTTAGATCTGGACTATCTATCATCCCTTAACTCCACCTCTGTCACACTGACAGCGTTCACATGCAGCCACCTGTGCCACTCGGAGCACTTTCTTATATTTGTAATGCATCATGTAATCATGTGATCGCCAAATAAAACATTTTTCCATTGTTCAACTCACAAATAATTTTCATTCACTATGAAATAGTATTTTCTAGACCTTTCCGCCATCATGATTTACCGTAAATGCCAGAACTTCACTGGCTTATCTCCATGTGTTATACTCATGAGGTACTTTGCATTGACCACTTATGGCAGAATATGGGTGTTAAGGAGGCAGGATATGATTCAAAGACAGCTGAACACATTTCTAGGAAAAAGGCAAATTTATAAAGCAGAATTGCATGGACCTGGGAAAAGACAATGTTTTGTAGGTCAGGAAATTGCTTTGCGTAAGTAAAATTTTTTTTGCTGAGCTTAAGAACACTTTTAGTGGGGAATCTATGCCAAGTTTTATAAATGAGGCCCCAGATTAATTATTTGGTTGAAATAATCAATTTAGAGCAAAAAAACCTACTGCCTTGTGTATATTGCTAAAGAAATGGTGTCATTTATCTTGGACATAAATATTTTCTGCCTCTTACATTTTTTTAGCTGCTCATCCAGCCAAAGAATTATGTGATGGAACTGAAGACATTAAAACACTGAAGAACCCGTATACTGATACATCTCAATTACGAATCACAAACATGGTGTATAAAGCTGTTTATGCAATAGCTCATGCCATTCACAATGCAGTGTGTCAGGAAACTAATGTCACCATTAAGTGTGATAAACACTACCCACTGGAGTCCAAACAGGTCAACTTTGATAAGAATGACAGCAAGACATGACACAAAACATAAAAAGAGGGAAAAAAAAGTTGCATTATCCAGTGTGCCCTTTACATTTCTCTTTTTTCTAGGTGTTTTCAAAACTGAAAGAAGTCAGTTTTTCCCAAAATGATTACCCTGTGTCATTTGATGCTAACGGGGATCCTGTAGCTTTTTATGAGCTGGTCAACTGGCAGAAGAGTGAGAGTGGAGTTACTGAGCTGGTAACAGTAGGGTACTATGATGCATCACTGCCTAAAGGCCAGGAGTTTCATATCAACAGGAACATAACCTGGGTGGAGGGCAGCACACAAGTAAATTGGGCTAATAATGTCTGTCAAAACAAACTGCTTGAATATTGTGTGAAAGCTGCATAGGAAAACGTTTAACATTTGTTGTTTTCTTGCATCTTGCTTGGTGTGGCAGGTTCCAGTATCAGTGTGCTCTGAGAGTTGTCCTCCAGGAAATCGTAAAGTTTTGCAAAAAGGAAAACCCATCTGCTGCTATGATTGTATACCATGTCCTGAAGGAGAGATTAGTAACACAACAGGTATAATCTCATGTTTTCCATGTATATGATTAAATACATGATCACTAACAATCTTTTAAAATCATCTTTGCAGATTCAGTTGACTGCTTCCCATGTCCCAGTGAATTCTGGCCTAATGCTCAGAGAGATGCTTGTTTCCCCAAACCTATGGAGTTTCTTTCCTTTGATGAAGTCCTGTCAATCATCCTGGCTGCATTCTCTGTTAGTGGGGCCTGTCTGGCCATCATAACAGCAGCTATTTTCTTTCATCACAGAACAACTCCAATAGTCAGAGCCAACAACTCTGAGCTGAGCTTCCTGCTGCTCTTCTCTCTGACTCTGTGTTTCTTATGTTCATTAACTTTCATTGGAGCTCCCTCTGATTGGTCCTGCATGCTGCGACACACAGCGTTTGGCATCACCTTTGTTCTCTGTATCTCCTGTGTTCTTGGCAAAACTGTAGTGGTTTTAATGGCCTTTAAAGCTACACTTCCAGGTAGTAATGTCATGAAATGGTTTGGGCCACCACAGCAAAGAATGACTGTAGTGTTTCTGACATTCATTCAAGTTCTAATCTGTACTGTTTGGTTATTACTCAGTCCTCCCTTCCCAATGAAAAATCTCAGCACATACAAGGAGAAGATCATCCTGGAATGTGCATTAGGTTCTGCTGTTGGCTTCTGGGCTGTGCTGGGCTACATTGGCCTGCTGGCTGTTTTTTGCTTTGTGTTAGCTGTTCTAGCTCGGAAACTACCTGATAATTTTAATGAAGCCAAGCTGATCACCTTCAGCATGCTGATATTCTGTGCAGTGTGGATCACCTTCATCCCAGCATATGTCAGCTCTCCTGGGAAATTGACTGTAGCTGTGGAGATATTTGCTATTCTGGCCTCCAGTTTTGGACTGATTCTGTGTATATTTGCTCCAAAGTGTTTCATCATAGCATTTCAACCAAAGAAAAACTCCAAGAAATATTTAATGAAAAAAATTCAAACGTAACACATTTTAAAACAAGTCAATATGATGACCATGACATCATGGGATTAACAACACAGTTTAAACTGCTAATATTTGTTGTCAAAATTTCTAAAATTCTGAGTTTTTACAGAATAAAACATTTAGGAGGAATCCTCTAAATACATTTTCTGATCTCTGTCCTGGAGTCATATTTTGGTCTTGATTTGTACTCCTGTGTTTTCTTCATGTGCTCCCCCATGTAAGTTTAGTTACTTGGTTCCTATCTTGTCTTTGCTTTAATAAACCAGTTACACACCCACTCACACCTAGGGACAATTTCGCTAGACCAATCAGCCTAACAGTCATGTATTTGGTCAGTGGGAGGAAGCTGGAGTACCCAGAGAGTACCCACACATGCATGGGGAGAACATGCAAATTCCACGCAGAGAAGCCGCCAAGCCGGGAACACGAACCCATGACCTCCTCGCTGCGAGGCAACAGTACTAACAACTGCACCACCATGCAGCCCTTGGTTCCTACACTTCAATTAAATCCTGACAGAAAGATCAGACAACCATGGACCCAACAGGTGAGAGGATCATCACCTGGAGTTTATCCGTAGGGAGGCTGTCAGGACCATGTCCTGTTACGAGCAGCAGAAGGCACTAAGGTTGCTCATCTGGACTGCTTGTCTGGCTGTTGTGCCACACCTGGTCCCAGAACCAGTCTCCATGCACCTGGCTCCTGAGTCTGTCTCTAGGGGTCCAGGTGAATGCCCCGCATCCTGTTCCTGTGCCCGTTCCAGTGAGGTCCTGAAGGATGCCAGAAATCCTTCTCTGGTGCCCATGTCCCTGAGGGTCCCGCTGGATGTCTCACACCCAGGTCTAGAGCTTGTGTCCCCTGGGATCCCACTGGATGTCTCACACCCAGGTCCAGAGACAGTGTCCCTCAGGGTCCCACCAGATGCTTTGCAGCTTGCTCCAGGACCTCGCCTCATTGGACCACCCATATTGGGCCACACTCCAATACCATGCCTCGTCAGGCTGCCTCCTAGGGGTAGGGAACCCTGGTCTTAGAGAGCTGCAGCCCTGCTTGTTTTCCAACTATCTTTGTTGTTCTTGCTGTTGATTACCTGGATCAGGTGTGTTCAGCTTCTGATTGGCTGAACACACCAGACCAGATGTAAACAACACTCCTGGTGGTTTTCTGACCATTGTCAACAAGAACAGTACGAGTCCAATGCATTTCAGTCCGGTCAATGCAGTGGTTTAGTGGAAAGACGAGCTTGTTGTGGGCGAAACTCCTAAATGAGCTGAAGCATTTACCTTGTTGTTCAGTTTGGTTGCATCTAGACTGTTACGTCCCCGGGTTTTTGTCTCCCTCTGGTGGATGACCATGGTTGCTACCGTGGGGCTGTTCTTTCCTGCTGCTGCTGCTGACAGTGACACGCCCACTCCTGATCAGCTGCAGCTCATCAGCTCATCAAGGAGCAGACATAAAAAGGCTGTTCAACTTCAGATCAGGGGAGAAAGGATCCGTGCCTCTTCTCCCCTGTTTGTCTGAGCATTGGCTTCTAGAGATGAACTAGTTTAAAGTATTGAGTATAGAAGTAGTTTAATTTAGGCCTTAATAGTAGTAGTAGTTTAGTTTAGTACTTATTTTGTTTGTTTCAGGTTCTTTTGTTCAGGACTGTTAAAAGCCTGTTTTTAGTTTAGTGAACCTTTTAGTTTAAAAACAACTTTAGTTAAATACCATTCTTAGTTTTAAAACTCTCCCTTAGTTAGTATATTGATCTTTAGTTTAATAGCCATAGTGCTTTATTTCCCGGAGGCTTATCCTCTGGTGTTTTCAGTTTACATCCTAATTTATATTGATAAACATAGGGCTATTTTTGTTTTGTTTCTTAACCATAGTTTTATATAGCTCCTTCCTTTGTTGTAAATCTGTTTGTATGATAATAAATATCATTTTTGTTTTACAACTTACAAAGTCTCCTTTAACTTTTTGTTAGACCTCCTTTTTTTTTTCTCCTAGACCTAGTGGGGGTCGTAACAAAATGGGGGCTCGTCCGGGATTTTCTTATTAATCCCTGGATTGTAGAGTAGTTCAGTTAGTGGAACTTGTGTGCTAGTGTGTGTGAGTGGAGAGTTGTGTTTAAAACTCAGTTTAGTGGCTGTCTTGTGGTCGGGATGTTTTGTTTAAAATCGTTCCTCCAGGCCCCCTCACGGGAGTTACTCGAGGCGTGTCGAAAGAACGACCTGTTGGAGCTCGCAGAACATTTCCACGTCTGTGGAGCGCAGCAGCTACTCAAGGCCGAACTAAAGAAGAAGATCCTGGAGGTCTTGGAGGAAGAGGGCCTGCTGAGCAGTTCTCCTGTTCTGGAGGAGAAGGAGGAAGTCCCAGAGACCAGCACCAAGTCACAGAGGACTACGGAAGCTGGGGAGGATCAACCTCCTGAAGAAAGTAAGACCTCTCTTCCTCACCCTGAATCTTCTCCTAATGCTACTTTTTCATCTACTTCTTCAAAGAGCTCACCAAAGAGTGCCAGGCTACAGCTTCGGTTGGCACAACTTAAGTACGAGGCTGAAGAAAGAGCCGCACAACGGAAAATGGAACTTGAGATTCGGCGTATGGAGATCGAGGCTGACACCAAAATCAAGCTGAGGAAACTAGAGCTTGACCGTCAAGGGTCAGGAGCCCCTGTGACCTCACCAGAAACGAAGGTTGGTGCTGTTGGCGGTGACAACTCCGGAAACAGAGACTTTAGTAAATGCATCCAGCTGATGCCACCGTTCCGGGAGACGGAGGTCGACAACTACTTTCCTGCCTTCGAGAGGATCGCGACCGCTTTAAGTTGGCCCCGTGAGGTATGGTCTTTGCTATTGCAATGTAAACTGGTAGGTAATGCGCAGGAAGTTATTTCCTCGCTCTCGACACAGGACAGCCTTGATTACGAGAAGGTAAAGAATTCTATTTTACAAGCTTATGAGTTAATTCCTGAAGCCTACAGACAACGGTTTAGAGCTCAGAGAAATAAGACTCCTGGTCAAACTTATGTAGAGTTTTCTAGAGAAAAGAGTTTACTGTTTGAAAAGTGGCTTATAGCATCAAAAGTCACTACTTTGAGTGAATTAAAAGAATTACTCTTACTTGAAGAGTTTAAAAGGTGTGTACCTGAAAAGGTTGTTCTGTATTTAAATGAGCAGAAGGTTTCAACTTTGTCTGCAGCGGCGCTGCTCGCTGACGAGTATTCACTCACTCACAGAATCAGCAGTGACAACTATCAGAAGGAAGTAAAACGTCCTGTGGTTCATAAACCTGTGCCTGAAAATCAGACCCCTGTTGGTCAACCTCGGTGCTACTACTGCCACAAAGTGGGTCACATAGTTAAAGACTGTTTAATGTTAAAACGCAAAAATGGCAAACCTGCATCCCCTCCAAGGGAGGTTGGTTTCTTAGGACCAAAACCTGTCACCCAACAGAACCGGTTTTGACAAGTGTTTCACTCCTTTTGTGTTCCAAGGCACAGTGAAACTGGACAATGAAGGTTCTCCTGTTCCTGTAAAAGTTCTGAGAGACACAGGAGCCTCTCAGACTCTGATCCTTGAAGGAGTCTTACCCTTCAGTGAGAAGAGCTCTACTGGAGTATTGGTGCTGTTAAAGGGCATAGATCTCGAAGCAATCTCACGTCCTCTACACAAGGTTTCTTTGGACTGTGAACTAGTTAAAGGAACTTATGAGATGGCTGTTTGTCCATCCCTTCCTATCTCAGGAGTTTCTATTTTGTTAGGGAACAATATTGCTGGAGGAGCTGTCATTCCTTCATTAAAGGTTTTTGAAAAACCCCCAGTTGAAACCCCTCCTGAGAAATGTGGTGATCTGGAGTTAGTTCCTGAATGTGTGGTCACTAGGTCCCAGAGCAGAAGGGAAGGAAATGAACCTTTGAACATTTCAGGCTTATGTAATGAAAAGCCCTGTGTTTGTTCACATGACTCCAACAACAGTAAGAAACTGTGTGAACCCTGTTCAGAGTCTTACTCAGAGTTCCCTCTGACAAGAGACTTTAGGAGAAGACCAGCAGGTTGACCCCTCTCTGAAGACCTGTTCTCTGGAGGTAAAGCCTCCCTCTCCGGGAGATGTTATATTGCTAGGTCCAGTGGAAGAAAAACTGCTGTCAGCACAGTATGAGGGATCCTTTAAAGTCTGCAACAAAATGAATGACACTACCCTTACCATTCATTCACCTCATCAGCACAGGAAGCTCCGATCTTGTCCTGTCGACCATCTAAAGAGGTCTCGCTACCCACAAGTTTCTTCTGATGAAACTCGAAGCAAGGCACCGGTATGCGCAGCCGGTGTTCTTCCACCCTTTTCTGTTCCTACAGTAAATCATCAAAACATGGGTCCTAGGATAAACACCTCTGTTTTTCTAAGTAGGTTACATAATGAGTTTACGCATCTGGAAGAAACCAAGAGAGGCGAGCTGGGTTCTCCTTTTCATGCAAGTAAGAACTTGTTCACTGTTCCTGGTCGCACACTTGTGGTGTGTCATGATGTTAACATCTGGACTCCAAAGCCTGTGGAACAATGCCCCTTTGTTCATCACAGCTTACAGGACCGTATGCTTTTAACTGTTCCTGTTTACTGGCCTGTTGCCCTGAGCCATGCCGTTTGGCCAAAATGCCCCTGTTACCGGGCAGCCTTTGTGACCATTTAAGAAAATATTTCTCTTAAGTCACAAAGGCTCTTCTTACATGGTCATCTTTTAAGAACTATCCCTTTTGTTATTGTGTTTACACCCTCTGGGTGGCTGCTGGCTCGTTGTTTTGTCTTTCAGGATGTGGCAAACGGGAGTTAGCGTTAGTGATTTGGACGACTCACCATCTCGGGGACACTCCAGGCGGTGAAGGGAACGGCTTCCAACATGGGCCCCTCTTCTACCTCCATGGGCTCGTGTTTAATACACCCGCTCTCCGCTGCATGGAAGGCAGACTATGAGTCGGGGCTTTTGGTTTATGGGGACGTTCTCTGAAGATGATGCCATTGTGAGAAAAAGTAGGGTAAATTATTTGTTATATTGTGTATTTACCCTCTTTTTCTTTTTAAGGAGGAGGGTGTTACGTCCCCGGGTTTTTGTCTCCCTCTGGTGGATGACCATGGTTGCTACCGTGGGGCTGTTCTTTCCTGCTGCTGCTGCTGACAGTGACACGCCCACTCCTGATCAGCTGCAGCTCATCAGCTCATCAAGGAGCAGACATAAAAAGGCTGTTCAACTTCAGATCAGGGGAGAAAGGATCCGTGCCTCTTCTCCCCTGTTTGTCTGAGCATTGGCTTCTAGAGATGAACTAGTTTAAAGTATTGAGTATAGAAGTAGTTTAATTTAGACCTTAATAGTAGTAGTAGTTTAGTTTGGTGCTTATTTTGTTTGTTTCAGGTTCTTTTGTTCAGGACTGTTAAAAGCCTGTTTTTAGTTTAGTGAACCTTTTAGTTTAAAAACAACTTTAGTTAAATACCATTCTTAGTTTTAAAACTCTCCCTTAGTTAGTATATTGATCTTTAGTTTAATAGCCATAGTGCTTTATTTCCCGGAGGCTTATCCTCCGGTGTTTTCAGTTTAGATCCTAATTTATATTGATAAACATAGGGCTATTTTTGTTTTGTTTCTTAACCATAGTTTTATATAGCTCCTTTGTTGTAAATCTGTTTGTATGATAATAAATATCATTTTTGTTTTACAACTTACACAAGTCTCCTTTAACTTTTTGTTAGGCCTCCTTTTTTTTTCTCCTAGACCTAGTGGAGGTCGTAACATAGACCATATGTGTCAAACACAAGGCCCACGGGCAAAATGTGGCCCACCACGTCATTTAATGTGGCCCACGAGAGCTTAAAATGTCTGAGAATTCAAAAATAAATAGGTAAAAAGCGTACTTTAACCAAAAACTACATTTCCCACAATGCATGTCAATTGTGTTACGGGCAGGGTGCACACAAGCAGTAGGCTGGTCCTCATGAGAACCGGATTTCGAACGCGCTTTTACGGACCAGCACTGCGCGGTCCCGATGGGAGACACTTCGATCTGACGAACTTCACATCCTGTTGCAGCTCAGTGAATGAGTGGTCACATGACCTCTGAAGCTAGGAGACACACGGTAGGACCTCCGACACACACGCACACAGCATCTCCAATGCTCGAAGCAATGCGCCATTACGCACAGCTCGGCGTGCGCTTTAACACACACACAATCACAGTACGTCCGACCCACGCACGCAGCTCACACATGCCCAGGAGGGGTACAACGGGTCACAATCGATCCGTGATCTGAACAGATCGCCCTCTATGGTTCAGGACACGGTTTGCAATCCAGCTGGCTGCGCTTGCGCGCTTTACTAACTCCTCCCCGACCCGACAGCTCGCGCTCTCAAGCTGCTGATAAATAATTCCCCTCTGAGAAAGACGTTCATTTTGTCATCACATATCCAGTTCTCTTTATCAGAATCAGTCATTTTAGTTAACCAGAACAAAGGATCACTCATCAATTTTTGATCCATGATGCGTGCGCGCGCGGGGAGCTGCTGATCCTCACCCCTCCGTCAGCTGATCATCCTCTTCCCTGATGGCAAACCAGATTAACCAGTTTCTGCCTAAGATAACGTGTTGTGTTGGACTTTTATACGAGCTAATGAACATTAATATTAACGGTGCTCAGTCAGGAGGATCAGAACACCTTGATCGTCACACCTCCTTCCCTGCTGCAGCTGTCTGACTGCAGTGAGGAAGAAACCGGGTCATCGCTCTGTTAGACCGGAGAGGTGACTAGTAGAAGGCTTTTCAATATTTAATTGGTTTAAATATGTTTAAAAGTTTTATTTAAGCATCAGAATGACCTCATGAGTCAAAGGTTGTTTGAATTTATTGAGCATTAAGCAGAAAAATGTTGAGCCAACAGCACCCCTAACTATAACAACTGTTTTGATCAAAGTTATAACTTGGATGTATTTTTAATTCACTTGAATAGTTTGATCCTTGATTGGAGTTCAGTGGGTTTCATAACCTGACAAATCAAAAGGGTTTATGTTATAACAGAGCAACAAGCAAACCTACTTTTCATGCATTTGTAATGTTTTATCTTGTATAAGTAATAAATTCAGAGTTATGTAATGTTAAGGAGTTGTTACATTTATTTTACATTTAATTTGGTTACATTTTTAAGTTATCTGGCCCTTTGAGGCCAGCCATTATGCTGATGTGGCCCTCGGTGAAAATGAGTTTGACACCCCTGATCTAGACCATTCAAAAGGACTTGTTCACACATTTCCATTCATCCAGAAACTACTGATGAGCCTTGAAGATGGGTTGAAACCCTGTCTTTGTTTGCCTCAAAAGTGATTTTTTAAAATTTTACTGACAGTAGCATGTAGAGGCAACAGCACTAAACATAATCATGTTAGTGCTGCCAAATGTGTTCAGTGAAGTTGTTGACCCTCAGTGGCTCTTGACTTGATTGGGTTTTTGGACATTGTGATAACTTTTAATTATATTTTTACTAGACCGTTGTAATGTGTGGTAAAGCCATGTCCTGCTGATTTTAGGGCATTTGCTGTCATCTGTTCTCCATAGCCTGATATTTGAGGAGACTGACACTAACATGCTCATGGCTAAGTGTTTAATATAATGGGTATTTTATTTTAGTTAGTTTTGTAAGGTAAAAAGCCAAAGGGAAAGGCTGACATATTTTTTGTTTGATATTTCACAAATGTGTCTTTAATCAAATATACAATATGTACATTAAGCACTTTAAAAATCCTGTTCAAATGCAGTTGAAGCGTTACTCTTGTGCAGGTAGTTAAAAATAAACTTGCAATTGCAATTCTGTCTATTATCTTTTTATTTTTTTTTCAAAGTTTGACCAAAGTCCAGAATGGTTGTTAGTTTAGTGTTCAAAAGATCAATTTAGAACAGTGCTCTCCAACTCTGGTCCTCAAGATCTTGCATCCTGCATGTTTTAGATGCTTCCCTGCTCCAACACACCAGATTTGAATCAGTAGTGATTAACAGGCATCTGCAGAGTTAGATGACCTTTGAATTAAGTGTGTTGGAGCAGGGAAACTAAAACATTTGACTTATGAGTCACACTTTACATTATTCATGCAGAAACAAAATAGGTGCACATGTAAGGCATGTTTACAATATTAGTCAAGTCGTAAATTTACAAATAAACAAGCCATCTAATGCTAAAAAATGTCATTTGAAATAGTTGTAAGACTGAGAGAAACATGAAGTAGAAAAAATGTACAGATTCATTAAATTGCATTATCAAAGATTCCTGCATGAGGGCGTCCTCTTTCTGATGATTAAACCCCTGATGTATAACAGAGGCCGTACATAAACTGGTAAGAAAAAAAAATCAGCTAATACCCAAATAGTCAGGGAATGGAGATTAGATCTGATTTCATTGGTCTGAGATTAGCAGTGAGCCTGTTGAAGTTATCAGTTATTGTCTTGGGTGGGTCTTTGGAGAGTCTGGGACAAAGAGTTGAGTTCATAGCGGCTGTGACTGGAGCTGGTCTCAGCACAGAGGATTCATCGATGAGATGTAACCGCCACAGTACACCTTACTCACCTGCTTTCTCAGTGGACGGGGACTTTGTTATAGGAGGTGTTTTCTCTTTACACTACAAATTTTACACAGCGAATAATAACTACACCACCAAGCCTGAACCTTCAAGATGTGTGGGGAGGTTAGTAAGGAGAAGAAAAAATATATAATTTTTTAAAGTGTTAAAATAGTATTAATGTGACTTGTTGCAGTTTTATGGCATGTGGAAACCAAATATCATGATTTGATTTATTTGACTATGCTATTTAACAACAACAACAACACAATTTAGTCTCTAGTTTATATTTATACAGTTGGTTAATTAAGTGACATATTATTGAACATTTAGAAACTGCAGACTTTTTATTTTTGTGTCCTTTTTCTTAGATGTTCATTTAGTTTTTTTTTTACTTTTTCATTTCAACCAAAGTTTTCCACTTACCTGATTAATTCTGTGCAGCTTTATTGGCAGAGAATTGCGTTTTTCTCGCACAATGATCTTTGCCATTGAGGAGATAAACAACAGCACAGACCTGTTGCCGGGCATCAGACTTGGATATCGGATCTATGACTCATGTGTAGCCGTGCCTGTGGCCATGCAAGTGACATTTCAACTAATAAATGGTCAGGACTCTGTGTTTTACAAAGGCAGCAATTGTTCACAATCTGGTATGGTGATGGGTGTTGTTGGAGACTCTGGATCCACTCCATCCATCAGTATGTCACGCATTGTTGGGTCCTTCAACATCCCTCTGGTAAATATTTTGAATAAATTACATAGTAAACTTTCAAAATACACAAAATGATTTAACAGTAAAAAGCTGCCTCTTCTGTGTGTGTCTGTATGTGTGTGTGCATGCACTTGTGTATAGGTGAGTCATTATGCCACATGTGCCTGTCTGTCAGATAAGCAGCAGTACCCGACTTTCTTCAGAACTATCCCCAGTGACCAGTTCCAAGCTGATGCTCTGGCCAAGCTGGTGAAACACTTTGGCTGGACTTGGATAGGAGCTGTCCGCTCAGACTCAGATTATGGCAATTATGGCATGGCAGCTTTTCTTGATGCAGCACAGAGAGAGGGAATCTGTGTGGAGTACTCTGAGTCCTTCTATCAGACAGACCCAAGTAGCAAGATCCAAAGAGTAGCTGATGTTATCCGCAGGTAAATACAGAGTATCCACGGAGTCTTGAAAAGTATTAAAAGGTGATAAATCAATTTTGGGAAATTCAAGACCCTTATAAAGTATTAAAAAGTCTTATCATGGCTTTATAAAGTCTTAAATTTTGGAACGAAAAAAATCTGAATTTGATGTCCAACAGTTTGAGTCCCCAAAACATCATAAACGTGTGTGAATTTAATCATTTTTATTTTTAAAAAGAACGGGAAACAAAGGGTGCGTTAGTAATCCTTCTCTCAGAGCACCAGGGAATAGGCAGGGAACAGGCAGTGCAGAAGTTCAAAAGCACAATATACGCTTACCGGTGAGTATTACAAACGCACCGAAATGTTAAGACAGAAGAGAATCTCTGTGAACGCTGCCGCATAACCAGAATGGCGGTGAGGTATTAAAAAATATTGAGACGGTCTTGAAAAAGTCTTGAAAAGGTATTGAATTTAACTTCAAGATTCCTGCATATACCTTGAAATATGTCATAGATTGTGCTTTTTTCCTGGTAACATGGTGGAACCACTGCACGATAATTAAAAGCAGATCCATTTCCAAAAGAAAACCTGCTTTTTTCTGTCTTTTTTTTTAATTATGGTTTTAATGTAAAATATAACAATGACCAACAACATCTACACATTTTTCTTTTGAAAACAGTGAAAATTATCTCCCACTGGTTTAGGAAAAACTCAGCACCTTTAAATTTCTCCGCAGGTCAACAGCAATGGTTATTGTGGTATTTGTAGACTCTGCTGATATCAGGGTTCTGTTAGAGGAGCTGGCTCGGGAGCCTCCATCGCCTCATCAGTGGATCGGAAATGAGGACTGGATAACTGACCCCTACTTGAGGAGGTACAGTTTCTGTGCAGGAGCCATTGGAGTTGCCATTCAGCCATCTGTCATCCCAGGTCTGAGAGACTTCCTGCTGGATCTTTCTCCCTCTGAAGTAGCTGCCTCTACAGTGCTGACTGAGTTTTGGGAGGATTCGTTTAACTGCACACTAGCAGAAAGTAAGTAGGATTTAATTGATTTATTTATTGTTTCTTTTTAATCTCTCATTTTAAGTATTACATTTTTTCAAACACAAAAACTGGATGGAAAAATGTACTATCAATTTTTGAAATGACACATCTTCTGACTAACAGCTGAATTAAAAAAAACACCATTGGCTAAACTTCTTAAAACAAATCATGTAATGATGTAGCAGCAATATCAGAATAGTTTAATAATTTAAAAAAATCTCCTTAGTGAAATACCTGTGCATTTATAATTTATTTTATTTATTAATTTATTTATTTTTAACCCTGTGTCCTGTCCGGCTGTGGAGAAAACAGAATAGATGTCTGAGTGCCAGGAATACTATAAGTCCAACAGTGTTGCTGTTTCAGGTGAGAGGTTACAGCCATTGCTATAATGCTCCTCCTGAGTTGTCAATCGATTAATTTTTTTAATCGCGATTAATCGCATGAGTGTCCTGAGTTAACTCGCGATTAATCGCAAATTTGTAAAATGCTCTCAACTGACCTAAATGTATTTTTCTTATTACAAATATTCTTTAATCCAGGCTGTTTACCAGTTACTTTTCTTGCTAAGACGTGATAAGAAATCAGATGTTCATCCATTCTGACTCTGACAGGTTGAATCAGCCTCAATATCAGATGATTTCTCTCCTATAGAATTAGTTCTACTCATCACATCACACAGGGACCTTTTCATCATCCTATTAAACCCCAAAATGTCTAAAGCTGGACTTTTTCTGACAGACTATTAGTGTCATTTACAAAACCTAATGCTTTTCAGAATGCTCAACAAACGTTCATATAAAAGAAGGACTTCAAAATCATTTATATATCTTTTATTTCAGTTTGTGACATTGCACTATCCTTTGTTACAACTTAAAACTTTAGTTTTATGAAGCTGGTTAGTTTTTTTAGGTCTCTCCCGTTCCTCTGTGAAGAGCAGCGTGCGTGTGAGCCGGCGGAGGGAGAAGGGGGGTCATGTCTGAAGCGCTGACAGACTGACACACAGTGATCACAGAGAGGACGGGCTGTCTTTTTAATTACCCAGCGTTTTTACAGCTTGGAGGGCAGACGCCTGAGGCCATGACGGATTATTTATTTATTTATTAGAAAAGTCTGTCGGTGTAATCACGGAGCGGCTCAGGTTTAGCAGCGAGGACACCAGGAGATCTCCCGGTTCTCCCAATCGCCAGTCCGTCACTGGCGATGCTGTAGAACAGGGGTCATCAACTAAAAACCTTTGAGGGCCACATTAATTTTCCCAGGAGTTTTCGCGGACCGGGTGGGGGGGTGGGGGGCGTTGCACGCGGGGGGTGCTGGTGCTTAAAGTAATAAGGCACATAGAGCCTGACTAGAGAGCTGATGATGTTTAAACTGTTTGAAATATAAATGTAGCTCAGTCTTCTCTCATAGTGTCAGCCTTAAAAGGCTGAAAAAGAAGAGTTATAACCATTATAACTTCAGTGGTTTCCTATCAGACACTGTAGTCTAGTGGTTAGTGACACTGACTTCAGAGCAAGAGGGTGTGAGTTCGATTCCTGGTCCAGACCAAATTTTCATTATGTGTTAAAATGTTACTGATAGGTCATGACCACATGCACAGTAACTCAGTCAGAAATAAACAGAAACACATGGATCAGATAAATAAACAGAAAAACACCTGGTTCAGGTAAATAAACAGAACGTTGGTAGACACGGGGGAAACACGTGGTTCAGATAAATAAACAGTCAGGAAACACGTGACGGGCCGCCAGTTGACGATCCCTGCTGTAGAAAGTTTACTGGATGTTGGACTGTGTGAGTTTTTCCGATGGGGAGGAGGGCTCTCTGCAGCAGCTGCATGCGTCGCTACTAGACCTGGACGTTCATGGTTCATAAGTCCGCAAAGCAAAACTACGGAAGCCTGTGCGTTAATCGCGCGTTAAAATAATTAACACCGTTATAGGGGGCTTTGCGTTAGCGCGTTAATAACGCGCTAATTTTGACAGCCCTAGTTTAACTATAACCCCCAAACCTTTATTAGAATATTTTTATGGTTGTGTGACCTTGGGGGACTAGAGGCTCACCCCGCATGGGCCACCCAGCAGTCGCCGCGATAGAGCCCCCGGGGGTCGCGGCGAGGGGCTCACAGGCACCGCCTGCAGCCGGCCATCCAGGGCAGATCCATCCGGAACCAGAGACCCAAAACCCTGGGGCGAACTGGCCCCAGCAGAGGCCCGATCGCACCAGGGGGCCCAGATCCTGCCAGGCAGCCACAGGGGGGAAAGCAGGCAGACACCCCCAGGTCCCAGCCCCAGACCCCGAGGCACCCCAATACGCCGGCGAAGAAGGCACCATCCAATGCCGAGGCGTAGCCAGGGAGGACAGTCTCTACAGAGGAGGGCCTAGCATGTCTCAGAAGGGGGGGAGAGACCAGACCTGACATATAAACAGTCGCACACAGACACAATCACACGGTCCCACCCTCATGCGTACACACACACATCCCTGCAAACATACCAAGACGCACAATAGACACTGTACTCCCACTCTCACTCCTCATGAAAACTCTATGTTCCTAGAATCTGGGACCAGCGCCCTAAGGGTAAACCGGTCCCCAGACCCAGAGATGGTCCCTTCCACAGCAGTGGGGATAAGCAGACCAACACGCACCGCGCAGCAGCCGAGCAGCGCCCCGCCACAAACACCGACCAGACGGCCCACTCCACTCCAGGCCCCAGTCAGCGAGCAGAGAACAGGGGTGTAGGAAGACCCCAAGTCTCCCCCCACCTGCTCCAATGTGGTGTTGACTCGTGTTGTAGTAAGATGCATTTAAAATAAGGTGGGGGGCAGTACGCCATCCCCCTCCCTGGACCCTAAATGTTTAAATGCAACGTGGAGGTGGGCAATGACACCAGAGGAAAGGTTAGCTGGACAGACTCCCCTCCCCCCCAGATATCACTGGGTGTACTCACTCCAAAAGACCCTAGACGTGTGAGAATGTCATGAGTGGAAGTGTTTAAATTGTGTATTAAAATTGGGCCACAGGCTGCCAAAGGACTGCAGAGGTGGTATTCCACACCCGTGACGTACCTGGAACCCAAAGCCCTGTGTGAGTGGTGATGTGATGGAGCAGAGGGAGGGAACTAATTCATATTTTATATAAATTGAATAAACAAGATCTGTGCAAGTTAAAATTGAGAGGTGAAATTCTCTACATCTTTCTGATTTTAGGTGCTAGTTCAGAAAAGAGGATGTGTGATGGAACTGAAGATCTAAGAAAGCTCAAAAACCCGTACACTGATACGTCTCAGCTAAGAATCAGTAACATGGTGTATAAAGCTGTTTATGCAATAGCTCATGCCATTCACAATGCAGTGTGTCAGGAAACTAATTTCACGACTCAGTGTGATAAAATATTCAGATTGGAGTCCAGACAGGTCAGACAACAAAAATTACACTTTAGAACACTTAAAAAAACACAACAATAAATAAAGGTTCCCTCATCTTGTTTGTCGTTTGTTTTAGGTGTTGTCTAAATTGAAAAAAGTAAACTTTTCCAGAAATGGTTATCCTGTGTCATTTGATGCTAACGGGGATCCTGTTGCTTTTTATGAGCTGGTCAACTGGCAGAAGAGTGAGAGTGGAGTTATTGAGCTGGTAACAGTAGGGTACTATGATGCATCACTGCCTAAAGGCCAAGAGTTTCATATCAACAGGAACATAACCTGGATGGATGGTGGAACAGAAGTAAGAATCATAATTTTAACAGTGCTGCAAATAAAGATTTAATTAATTGTTGCATGATAGAAGTATAGCCACAAAATTACAAAGACATTCACTTGTTTTCATTTATCTAACAGGTTCCAGTGTCAGTGTGCTCTGAGAGTTGTCCTCCAGGAACTCGTAAAGTGTTGCAGAAAGGAAAACCCATCTGCTGCTATGATTGTATACCATGTCCTGAAGGAGAGATCAGTAACACTACAGGTAATATTATGTTTATTGTGGAATATTGCATCTTTGACTGCTGACAACTTCTTTGATTTATCATTTAGATTCTCCAGACTGCTTCCCATGTCCCAGTGAATTCTGGCCTAATGCTCAGAGAGATGCTTGTTTCCCCAAACCTGTGGAGTTTCTCTCCTTTGATGAAGTCCTGTCAATCATCCTGGCTGCATTCTCTGTTAGTGGGGCCTGTCTGGCCATCATAACAGCAGCTATTTTCTTTCATCACAGAACAACTCCAATAGTCAGAGCCAACAACTCTGAGCTGAGCTTCCTGCTGCTCTTCTCTCTGACTCTGTGTTTCTTATGTTCATTAACTTTCATTGGAGCTCCCTCTGATTGGTCCTGCATGCTGCGACACACAGCGTTTGGCATCATCTTTGTTCTCTGTATCTCCTGTGTTCTTGGCAAAACTGTAGTGGTTTTAATGGCCTTTAAAGCTACACTTCCAGGTAGTAATGTCATGAAATGGTTTGGGCCTCCACAGCAAAGAATGACTGTAGTGTCTCTCACGTTTATCCAAGTTCTAATTTGTACTTTGTGGTTGTTGCTCAGTCCTCCCTTCCCAATGAAAAATCTCAGCACATACAAGGAGAAGATCATCCTGGAATGTGCATTAGGTTCTGCTGTTGGCTTCTGGGCTGTGCTGGGCTACATTGGCCTGCTGGCTGTTTTTTGCTTTGTGTTAGCTGTTCTAGCTCGGAAACTACCTGATAATTTTAATGAAGCCAAGATGATCACCTTCAGCATGCTGATATTCTGTGCAGTGTGGATCACCTTCATCCCAGCATATGTCAGCTCTCCTGGGAAATTGACTGTAGCTGTGGAGATATTTGCTATTCTGGCCTCCAGTTTTGGACTGATTCTGTGTATATTTGCTCCAAAGTGTTTCATCATATTATTTCAACCAGAGAAGAACTCCAAGAAACATGTAATGAACAAAAAATAACTTTAACACATCACAAATCTTAAAAGAAGACAACATGTGTACTACAGTATGTCATTATGCCAATTTCAGGCTTATCTTTAAGGTTATCTGCTCACATTTCCTTTTAGTTTATACTGGAATTGGATCATTAGCATCAACTTGATCACAAATATCTTTCACTTTTATATAACTGTATTATTGTCATCTTATTTATTGTCAACTTTTTTGATCATTATGTCTGTTGTGGATAATCAAATTAAATATTTTAAGATACAGTAACATTTGAAAATAGAGTTTTAATTTGTATTTCCTTTCCAACAAAGTATGTAGGTTTGCTTTTAGTATATCAGCTTATTTAACAAGGACACTGCAGTGTTGGGGAGTAACGGAATACATGTACTGCCGATTTTGACTAAAGGTATTCAGTTACTATTTTTAAACATGGTATTTAAAATACAGTTACTTTTGTAAAACCATTGGAACACTTGTTTTCCACCTTCCTCTCAAAAGATGAATAAATTAATTTCGGGCAGTGTGTCTCCGTGTTGTGTAGGTTATTTATCCCATAATGTCCCTAAACAACGTGCCTCCATTACTATAGCAACCCTACCAAAACACGAGGGTACACTCTCAATCAGTCGGCGTAGCAAGGTTGCAACAGGTAGCACCCTAGCCTCATATGGATTCACACGAAGAGGTGGAGTGGTTAGAGCCACAACCGCAGCTGAATCAACCTAACAACAGTGGAGGAAAAAATGCATTCACGTCCTGGAAATTCAAGCTATTTTTCACTCTTAAACAGGAGCAGGGTGAGCGAAATATGACGGTGCAATCTTTGTCTGCCAGCTAATAACCTACTAGCTGCGTCCAAAGACTCAACATCTGACCTGAAGAAACACCTTAAAGTAAGTTATTTTTCTTTCAAGTTTTGTTGATTAGTTCTTTATTTACCAGTGCCTGTATCGTGTTAGTTATGTCATTTCTCACATTTACAGTGTCTTGTGTTTTATCTGAAATGACATTAGCTTGATTATATTGTTGTGGTTTCCCACAAATGTGGGTTTCATGTTAAGAGCGTTCCATTTGGATTTCAATGAACATCAATTCACAATACTTATTACAATAGACTTAAATCGTGTTTTATAGGGGAAATATTTCAAGTATTTAGAATAAAGTACCAGGATTAAGCAAAGTAATGGAATACATTCTAAAATACGTTTTAAATCAGGTATTCAGTAACTAAATATATTTACAAAGTATTCTCCCCAACACTGGACATTGCATACATAGGGAGGCTGCCAGGACCATGGCCTGTTACGAGCAGCAGAAGGCACTAAGGTGGCTCATCTGGACTGCTTGTCTGGCTGTTGTGCCACACCTGGTTCCAGAATCAGACTCCATGCACCTGGCTCCTGAGTCTGTCTCTGGGGGGGTCCAGGTGGATGCCCCGCATCCTGTGCCTGTTCCAGTGAGGTCCTGAAGGATGCCAGAAATCCTCCTCCAGTGCCCATGTCTCCAAGGGTCCCACTGTATGTCTCACACCCAGATCCAGAGCTTGTGTCCCCTGGGGTCCTTGTAGGGTTGGGTTATGCCATGATCTCTTTCCCGTAGGCTTAGCTTTGTCTTGATTTGTACTCCTTGTGTTTCCTTCATGTTTGTGTCTTGTGCTGTGTGGTTCATGTTTAGCTTATTGTCACTTTCTGTGTTTTGTTTGTGCTCCTCCTGTTTCCTTGCACTAATCCTCCCCAGGTGTGTTTCATGTCCCTGATAACTAGGGGTGGAGCCAAACCCGAATATGGTATTCAGAAAGACACAAATAAAGTGTTTTAAATTAATACTTATTAAGTATTCAGTGGTATTAACAAACTTATTAACAAATACTTATTAACAAATGCTTTTCAACATATTTGTATTTGGGAACAAGAAAAAGCCATATATCAAAAAGCTGCGTGCATGCCTAGATGAGTGAGTGTCGCCTTGATATGGGTTGCTCCATACAGAAGCAGAGAAGGCTTGGCTGAGCGAACGACTTAACTGCATCACTGTAACTAACCCTAACCCTACCTTGACTAGGTTTCGGAGGCAGTATATAACTTTCGGGAAGCGAGGCTTGATCGGGAGATTATTTGATTATGCTGCATTACTGACATTGGGTACTCACTCATGTTCACTCTGATTACGTAGCTCTGCTTGCTCTGTAATTCAGAAAATAGGCTGTTGACAGAGTAATGTTGATGATCGGTTGAAAAGGTTAAAACAAGCCTTGTGTAGTTATATCAATTTGTATGCACTTGTGGGACTTATATGGTACGTTTAAGTTGTTCTGTCTATTGCAGACAGCAAGATAGGCTAGTTAACCTTAGCATAGCTTCCTGTCACTCATTAACTTAGCTGAATAGCTGATATATATATATATATATATATATATAATTCATTTTATTTATAGGCACCTTTCATGACACTCACGGTCACCTTACAGTAAAACAGATAAAACACAGCAAGGTAAAACAAGACAAATATAAAAGATCCCCTAAAATAAATCAATAAAACAATTAAAAATCATTAAAAACAATTCAACAGATAGATGAGATTCACAAGTGAAAAGCAGTTTTGAACAGGTAGGTTTTGAGGTGAGATGGAATCAATGTTGCGAATGACGGGGGGAAGAGAGTTCCAGAGAGGAGGGGCAGAGCGACTGAACGCTCTGGACCCCATGGTGGACAGACGGGATGGGGGCACAGAGAGGTGGATGGAGGAGGAGGATCTGAGACTACGAGTGGGGATGTGAACCTGCAACAGTTCACCGAGATATGGAGGAGCAAGGTTATGGATGGCCTTGAATGCAAGGAGAAGGATTTTAAAACAGATCCGGAATTTTACAGGAAGCCAGTGCAGCTCCTGTAGGACAGGGGTGATGTAGTTGGTGGACGGAGTTCTGGAGACGATACGGGCAGCTGAGTTCTGGACCAACTGAAGTTTCTGTATAGATTTTTGAGGAATACCAAAAAGTAATGAATTACAGTAGTCAATACGGGAAGTGACCAGGGTGTGAACCAGAATGGCGGTACTGTGAGGTGTGAGGGACGGACAGAGGCGGTTAATATTTCGTAGATGGAAATAGGCAGCCTGGGTGATTTTACTGATATGGGACTGAAATGATAACGTACCGTCAAAGATGACACCCTGTCAGGTCCTCGCTCCCCTCCTCCACCATTCATCACCAATCATCACCAGCTGCACTTCATCAACTCATCACCGGAGGAGCTTAAGAGGAGCGGAGTTACTACGGGGCGGTGCCAGTCCGTTCCACAACTTCTGTGGTACACAGGTCTCTTGTTTTTTGCTCGTTACTAATATTGTCAAATACTCATCCTCTGCTGTTTACCTCCCTCAGCTGATCTCCACGGCTACCGCCCTCTCTCCTCCGGATTCAACTCTCCTCACTCCTCCGGATTCACTACACCATTCATTCCTCAGTCTCCCTCCAGCCAGCCACAGTACCAAGACCCTCCAAAAGCTCCATTGCATCCTGGACACAGTAAGCCCCCTTCACTGCCTTGCTATATTTTTATACCATCTCCTCCATTCACCACCTTTTCCTTTCCTCAAGATCCCTGCCGGCTCCCGTACCCAGCAGACCAGCGCAATATGTCTTAAATAAAATTATTTTCACTTACCTTTATTGTGTCCTCAGTTGTGTTGGCTTCAGGATCTGGTCTAAATTATAACAGAACGGACTGGCCTGAAATCCTGATCCTGCTGCACAATTGAGTGGCGCCGTCTCCCGGTAGGGTTATACCCTGGGCCGCCATGACGGCCTTAGTCCTAGGGTTAGCCCAACAACAACAAGAGCTGAATCGAACGTTGGTCCAACAATTCCACTCCCAATCTCAAGCCTTCAGCAAAATATTCCAACTCCTCCAGGAACTTGTAAGTAAAACATCCATTAATCCTCCTTCTCAGCCCACAGTTGCTCCGGAACCGGAAGCCGCGCCACCGGATTCTCACTCCGCCGCCCGAGCTCCGATCTCCACCACTATTTCCGCGACTCAGTCAGATGCCGAGATTCCTACCCCTACGACGTTCTCCGGCGAGGCCCACCTGGCTCGCGGTTTCCTTCTTCAGTGCACCCTGGCACTCCGTCAATCACCCCGGAAGTACAACACGGATGAACGTAAGATCACCTTCCTAACTAATCTTCTGCGTGGCAGTGCCCTCCAATGGGCACAGTCGGTAATCACACCTGAAAATATACATCTGGTTTCATACGACGCTTTTCTGAGTCTATTCAAACAGGCTTTCTCTGGGGAACCCGATCCTGATGCGGCTGCTCGACGTCTTCTGTCCCTCAAACAAGGTTCCCGTTCCATGGCTGAGTTTATAGTGGAATTCCGCACTGTTGCTGCTGAGTCATGCTTTGAATCAGTAGCATTAAAGGGAGTTTTCTGGAATTCCATTAATGATCGTCTCAAGGATGATATAGCCTGTAGAGAACCCCTGAGAATCTAGAAGATCTCATTAGTTTGGCTGGTCGCATCGATGCCCGTATGCGTGAGAGAAACACAGAACGAAAGCAGCCACCCATTAACGAATCCTGTAGCTTCCCCGTATCTCATCTCCGAACCACAAGACCTATACCAGAACATCCAGTCATTGATCAACCCGAACCCATGCAAATGGGTCGGGTCCGTCTCTCTCAAGCAGAAAGAAGCCACAGACGAGCTACTGGTTGCTGCATGTACTGTGGATCCCCCTCACACCACGTTGCTTTCTGTCCCATCCACCCAAAAGGAAATCCCCACCAATAGTCCCGGGGTTATTGGTGGGTGGATGCTCTGGAGACAATAAACCCCGTTTTACCCTTGTTATTCAGATCCAGCATAATCAGACTCTTCTTTCCGTTCCTGCCCTCATCGATTCTGGAGCTGAACAAAACCTCATGAACCCTTCCATCGTTAACCAGCTACAAATCCCTGTTCAACCCCTGGAACCACCTCTAGCTGTCTCAGCGTTAGATGGACATCCTCTTGTCACCATTACACATAAGACTAGTCCACTTTTCTTTACTGCCTCTGGAAACCATCAGGAGGAACTAGAGTTCTTGGTTTTTCCCACAAATAGTTCTCCTGTAGTTCTAGGTTATCCCTGGTTAAGGCTCCATAACCCTCTAATCAACTGGGCTGAATCCCGCATCGAGGCCTGGAGTTCCCGCTGTTCAGCTTCGTGCCTTCGTTCTGCAGTTCCCAGTACTGGACCTCCTAAGTCCAACGATACTCCTCCTCCTGACCTTGAGCGTGTTCCCCCCGAGTATCATAGCCTCTCGCAGGTTTTTAGCAAAGACCTGGCCCTTCCACCTCACAGACCCTATGACTGTGCCATTGACCTGCTCCCTGGGGCTCCACTTCCCTCAGGCCGTCTATACAACCTCTCCAAATCCGAACGCCTCTCCATGGAGACCTACGTATATCACAGAGTCTCTACAAGCAGGCATCATACGGCCTTCTACCTCACCGGTCGGTGCAGGATTCTTCTTTGTGTCCAAGAAGGATGGTTCCCTTCGACCCTGCATTGACTACCGTGGCCTAAATAACATCACAGTAAAGAACAAATATTCCCTACCTTTGCTTACGTCTGCTTTTGAACCGGTTCTAGGATCCACCTACTTCACCAAACTCGACCTCCGTAACGCCTACCATCTGGTACGTATCCGTGAAGAAGACGAGTGGAAGACGGCATTCAAGACTCCCATTGGTCATTATGAATATCTGGTCATGCCCTTTGGACTAACCAATGCCCCCGCTGTCTTTCAACATCTAGTCAATGACGTTCTCAGAGACTACCTGAACAGGTTCGTGTTTGCCTATCTGGATGACATTCTCATTTATTCCCCCTCTCTCCAGGAACACCGGCGTCATGTTGCCCTGGTGCTGCAACGCCTTCTCGAGAATCGTCTTTTCGTCAAAGCTGAGAAGTGTGAGTTCCACCTAACCACTGTGAGTTTTTTGGGTCACGTTTTCAGTGGGGGAAAGGTGGAGACTAGCCCTGAAAAGGTTAGGGCAGTCAAGGAGTGGCCCGGGCCTGAGAATAGGAAACAACTGCAAAGTTTCCTTGGTTTTGCCAACTACTACAGACGTTTTATCAGAAACTATAGTCACATTGCCTCTCCTCTCACTGCCCTCACTTCTACCAAAAGACCTTTTGTTTGGGATCCTGAAGCAGAAAAAGCTTTCACTCTGCTTAAAGACCATTTCTCTTCAGCCCCCATACTCAACTATCCTGACCCTTCCTCTCAGTTCGTCATGGAGGTGGACGCATCAGATAGCGGAGCCGGTGCTGTCCTATCACAACGATCCACCATCGACGGTAAGCTTCACCCATGTGCTTACTTTTCTAAGCGTTTCTCCCCAGCAGAGAGAAATTACAACGTGGGCGACAGAGAACTGCTAGCCATCAAACTGGCTTTGGAGGAATGGAGACACTGGCTGGAGGGAGCTGAACATCCTATCATAATCTGGACCGACCACAAGAACCTAGAGTACCTGAAGGAAGCCAAACGACTCAACTCCCGACAGTCTCGCTGGTCCCTCTTTTTTTCCCGCTTCAACTTCACCATCACCTACAGACCAGGTACACGCAACATCAAACCTGATGCTCTCTCTCGACAATATTCCCCAGACACCTCTCCCACGGAACCGGAAACCATACTGCTCAGCACCTGCACATTGGGTGCCTTGACCTGGGACCTGGAAGCCCGTGTCAGAGCTGCTCTTCAGCACGACCCCGACCCTGGAGGTGGCCCCCCAGGACGCCTGTTTGTGCCAACATCTTTTCGCCCCTCTGTCCTCCAATGGGGTCACTCTTCTCGTCCCTCTTGCCACCCGGGAATTAGTCGGACTGTTGGGCTCCTACGCCGTTACTTTTGGTGGCCATCTCTAAACAAGGATGTGCCNAACCCAGGATCCATTAATACATGAAGCATAAGCACCCCATTAGCTGGCATGTAAACCCAGCCACCGGCAAGAAACCAAGTCTTCACCAGTTCCAGTTCCTCCACTTGTACCCGGTTGTCAAGGAGACTGACCAGCATGTTTGCTGAGTGGAAAATAATTTGCTTCAGAGTTTTCATCTGGCATTAGATGCATAGTGAAGTGCTGTGTTCACAACTTCAGTGTTTTGTTGTTTATACATACACATTGGAAAATGTACTGGTCTTTTTTTCTCAGCTGGGCGATCTGATCTGAACTTAACACCAGATGTAAAAAACTTAAAACATAATTTGGTTATTAAACATCAATTCATTGATTGTGATCTGAGAAAAGGACTGTCCTGATCTTGGTTTGTTCACCTGAAACTAGGGATGCTCGATATTGGCTTTTTTACCGATATCCGATATTGTCTAACTCTTAATTTCCGATACTGATATAAACCGATACGATATAAGTGTGGTAGCCCTCATTAAAAAAAAACAAACACAGTATTTAATGCAAGGTGTGCCAAATAAATAAAAATATCTCTAAAAGTAAACATCAAATTTGTTATATTTTGACATTTTGGGAGAGAGGAGAAGTAGTCGAACAGTTTGATGTATAGTATGTGCACGGTATGTAAAGGTCATGTGTGTCATCATTACAAAAAGCGATACTGATATTTACCGATATTGCATTTTAATGCCAATATCGGCCGATATTATTAGTAGACCGATACCGATTCCCATCCCTACCTGAAACTGATGCAAATCATTGATACCAATGTTTTAAATCAGCATTTTCTTTCTGTGAACAGGAGTTTTACATGAGCAGTAATCATAAATACACGGTGGAGGACCTAAAATAGATATTTAAAGTGGTGATAATGTTTTTGAATGGTGTTTTATTATTGCCTTTAGGCAGCTCTATTGACCAATGTGTCAGGTCCTCGCTCCCCTCCTCCACCATTCATCACTAATCATCACCAGCTGCACTTCATCAACTCATCACCGGAGGAGCTTAAGAGGAGCGGAGTTACTACGGGGCGGTGCCAGTCCGTTCCACAACTTCTGTGGTACACAGGTCTCTTGTTTTTTGCTCGTTACTAATGTTGTCAAATACTCATCCTCTGCTGTTTACCTCCCTCAGCTGATCTCCACGGCTACCGTCCTCTCTCCTCCGGATTCAACTCTCCTCTCTCCTCCGGATTCAACTCTCCTCACTCCTCCGGATTTCACTACACCGTTCATTCCTCAGCCTCCCTCCAGCCAGCCACAGTACCAAGACCCTCCAAAGCTCCATTGCATCCTGGACACAGTAAGCCCCCTTCACTGCCTTGCTATAGTTTTATACCATCTCCTCCATTCACCACCTTTTCCTTTCCTCAAGATCCCTGCCGGCTCCCGTACCCAGCAAACCAGCGCAATATGTATTAAATAAAACTGTTTTTACTTACCTTTATTGTGTCCTCAGTTGTGTTGGCTTCAGGATCTGGTCTAAATCATAACAGAACGGACTGGCCTCAAATCCTGATCCTGCTGCACAATTGAGTGGCGCCGTCTCCCGGTAGGGTTATACCCTGGGCCGCCATGACGGCCTTAGTCCTAGGGTTAGCCCAACAACAACAAGAGCTGAATCGAACGTTGGTCCAACAATTCCACTCCCAATCTCAAGCCTTCAGCAAAATATTCCAACTCCTCCGGGAACTTGTAAGTAATACATCCATTAATCCTCCTTCTCAGCCCACAGTTGCTCCGGAACCGGAAGCCGCGCCACCGGATTCTCACTCCGCCGCCCGAGCTCCGATCTCCACCACTATTTCCGCGACTCAGTCAGATGCCGAGATTCCTACCCCTACAACGTTCTCCGGCGAGGCCCACCTGGCTCGCGGTTTCCTTCTTCAGTGCACCCTGGCACTCCATCAATCACCCCGGAAGTACAACACGGATGAACGTAAGATCACCTTCCTAACTAATCTTCTGCGTGGCAGCGCCCTCCAATGGGCACAGTCGGTAATCACACCTGAAAATATACATCTGATTTCATACGACGCTTTTCTGAGTCTATTCAAACAGGCTTTCTCTGGGGAACCCGATCCTGATGCGGCTGCTCGACGTCTTCTGTCCCTCAAACAAGGTTCCCGTTCCATGGCTGAGTTTATAGTGGAATTCCGCACTGTTGCTGCTGAGTCATGCTTTGAATCAGTACCATTAAAGGGAGTTTTCTGGAATTCCATTAATGATCGTCTCAAGGATGAGATAGCCTGTAGAGAACCCCTGAGAATCTAGAAGATCTCATTAGTTTGGCTGGTCGCATCGATGCCCGTATGCGTGAGAGAAACACAGAACGAAAGCAGCCACCCATTAACGAATCCTGTAGCTTCCCTGTATCTCATCTCCGAACCACAAGACCTATACCAGAACATCCAGTCATTGATCAACCCGAACCCATGCAAATGGGCCGGGCCCGTCTCTCTCAAGCAGAAAGAAGCCACAGACGAGCTACTGGTTGCTGCATGTACTGTGGATCCCCCTCACACCACGTTGCTTTCTGTCCCATCCACCCAAAAGGAAATCCCCACCAATAGTCCCGGGGTTATTGGTGGGTGGATGCTCTGGAGACAATAAACCCCGTTTTAACCTTGTTATTCAGATCCAGCATAATCAGACTCTTCTTTCCGTTCCTGCCCTCATCGATTCTGGAGCTGAACAAAACCTCATGAACCCTTCCATCGTTAACCAGCTACAAATCCCTGTTCAACCCCTGGAACCACCTCTAGCTGTCTCAGCGTTAGATGGACATCCTCTTGTCACCATTACACATAAGACTAGTCCACTTTTCTTTACTGCCTCTGGAAACCATCAGGAGGAACTAGAGTTCTTGGTTTTTCCCACAAATAGTTCTCCTGTAGTTCTAGGTTATCCCTGGTTAAGGCTCCATAACCCTCTAATCAACTGGGCTGAATCCCGCATCGAGGCCTGGAGTTCCCGCTGTTCAGCTTCGTGCCTTCGTTCTGCAGTTCCCAGTACTGGACCTCCTAAGTCCAACGATACTCCTCCTCCTGACCTTGAGCGTGTTCCCCCCGAGTATCATAGCCTCTCGCAGGTTTTTAGCAAAGACCTGGCCCTTCCACCTCACAGACCCTATGACTGTGCCATTGACCTGCTCCCTGGGGCTCCACTTCCCTCAGGCCGTCTATACAACCTCTCCAAATCCGAACGCCTCTCCATGGAGACCTACGTATATCACAGAGTCTCTACAAGCAGGCATCATACGGCCTTCTACCTCACCGGTCGGTGCAGGATTCTTCTTTGTGTCCAAGAAGGATGGTTCCCTTCGACCCTGCATTGACTACCGTGGCCTAAATAACATCACAGTAAAGAACAAATATTCCCTACCTTTGCTTACGTCTGCTTTTGAACCGGTTCTAGGATCCACCTACTTCACCAAACTCGACCTCCGTAACGCCTACCATCTGGTACGTATCCGTGAAGAAGACGAGTGGAAGACGGCATTCAAGACTCCCATTGGTCATTATGAATATCTGGTCATGCCCTTTGGACTAACCAATGCCCCCGCTGTCTTTCAACATCTAGTCAATGACGTTCTCAGAGACTACCTGAACAGGTTCGTGTTTGCCTATCTGGATGACATTCTCATTTATTCCCCCTCTCTCCAGGAACACCGGCGTCATGTTGCCCTGGTGCTGCAACGCCTTCTCGAGAATCGTCTTTTCGTCAAAGCTGAGAAGTGTGAGTTCCACCTAACCACTGTGAGTTTTTTGGGTCACGTTTTCAGTGGGGGAAAGGTGGAGACTAGCCCTGAAAAGGTTAGGGCAGTCAAGGAGTGGCCCGGGCCTGAGAATAGGAAACAACTGCAAAGTTTCCTTGGTTTTGCCAACTACTACAGACGTTTTATCAGAAACTATAGTCACATTGCCTCTCCTCTCACTGCCCTCACTTCTACCAAAAGACCTTTTGTTTGGGATCCTGAAGCAGAAAAAGCTTTCACTCTGCTTAAAGACCATTTCTCTTCAGCCCCCATACTCAACTATCCTGACCCTTCCTCTCAGTTCGTCATGGAGGTGGACGCATCAGATAGCGGAGCCGGTGCTGTCCTATCACAACGATCCACCATCGACGGTAAGCTTCACCCATGTGCTTACTTTTCTAAGCGTTTCTCCCCAGCAGAGAGAAATTACAACGTGGGCGACAGAGAACTGCTAGCCATCAAACTGGCTTTGGAGGAATGGAGACACTGGCTGGAGGGAGCTGAACATCCTATCATAATCTGGACCGACCACAAGAACCTAGAGTACCTGAAGGAAGCCAAACGACTCAACTCCCTACAGTCTCGCTGGTCCCTCTTTTTTTTCCCGCTTCAACTTC
>SSNR01000398.1:104821-119432 GCA_006937965.1 Callopanchax toddi
AAAAGTTAGACGGCGTTAATCTGAAGCTAAACTACCAAAACGAAGACATCCTCCTGCCATGAGAGAGATCGAGCCATGCTTGCCCAAATCCTGGAGATCTGCATCCATCAGCTTCTGATACCCTTCCACACTTGAGTCACCCATCGAGCGTTTTATGCTTTGACTGCCTCTTCTTCAAGCTGGAACAGGAGCCACTGTGACTGCTGGAGGAAACAAAGCCGTCCAGGCCTCAACGTATCTCGGGGATTCAAGTTCAGTGGTTCGGTGAGACAATCAACCTATGTGGTTATTGCAATATGATGCAGTTTGGGTAAAGCAAGCTAAACTTACCTCTCTTCATCCATCCATCCTCCTTAAAATCCCTTAATCTTCAACTTCCCTTCATAGGCCAATAAATTAGCTTAATTTCATTAGGAAACCATTTCTCACTCTGAAACATTAGTCATTAATATTTATTTAACCTCAATAATTCATCTTGTTAATAAATTGAACTGGTTACAAAGTCAAATTCCTAACTTTGCTGTGTTACGGTTATGACATGTTCATTTTGAGGTTTCTGTAAATAAATTTATCCGTATATAATCATAAATGGGCTTCCAGTAATTTTTGTGTTTTTCATATCGAAAATGGGTAACGAGCTTACTTCTTTCAGATTCAGACTGATAAATGATAAATAACAATAAAATACAAATAGGATAATATTCAAGGTTGTCTCAGCTTACCTTCCAAAGAAAACGCTGGGTGGTGCCCTAATTACGAGGTTTTGACTATTATTATTAATTATTAAGAATAATTATAATAATAATATTCAATATATACAACTTTACCCTATATAACGCTACATAGTATATCAGCTTATTTAACAAGGACATTGCAGTGTTGGGGAGTAATGCAATACATGTACCGCCGATTTTGACTAAAGGTATTCAGTTACAGTTACTAGTTTTAAACATGGTATTTAGAATACAGTTACTTTTGTAATACCATTGGAATACTTGTGTTTTCCACCTTCCTCTCAAAAGATGAATAAATTAATTTTGGGCAGTGTGTCTCCATGTTGTGCAGGTTATCTATCCCATAATGTCACTAAACAACATAAGTAAATAAGTAGTAAGTAAGTAAAGTTTATTTATATAACACCTTTCACTGAAAAAAAATCACAAAGTGCTTCACAAAAAAACAGAATCAAACATGATAAAAAACAAATAAAATCAATAAAACAAACAAAATATCATTACAAATCAAAATCGTTAAACAACAAGAAAACATAAAAGAGTTATTTAAAAACAGTTTTAAATATTTGGGTCTTCAACTGCTTTTTAAAGGAGTCCAGACTGTCTATACAGCGTAAAACTAAAGGAAGTTCATTCCAAAGTCGCGGTGTAACGGACTGGAAGCAGCGATCACCTAAGACTTTTAAATCTGGTCCTTGGAACTGTTAGGAGATTCTGGTCTGTGGACCTGAGAGCTCGGGTTGGAGCGTACGGCTTTATCAGTTCAGTAACATAAAGAGGAGCCTGACCATGTAGGGCCCTGACAGTTAGAGTCAGGATTTTAAAATGAACTCTACATTTAACAGGTAACCAGTGCAGAGACCTCAGAATAGGAGTAATGTGATCTTTTCTGTTTGCTCCAGTGAGGAGCCTCACTGCAGAGTTCTGGACCAGCTGAAGGCCATAAAGGGCTTTTTGGTTCAAACATGTGAAAAGTGTGTTACAGTAATCTTGACGGGAGGAGATAAAAGCATGAAGAACCATTTCCAGTTCAGGTTTTGACACCAACTTTCTCAGTTTGGAAATATTTTTCAGATGATAAAAACAGTTTCTGACCAGCTGTTTTGAGTGACCTTCAAGAGACATTGATTGGTCGAAAATAACACCCAGATTCCTCAGGTTTGACTTTACAGCAGAACTTAAATGACCAATCTGTTGACTGATCAGAGGGACCATCCTATCAGGGGCAACAATCAGACATTCAGTCTTTTCAGGGTTTAACTGAAGGAAGTTATTTTCTAACCAGTTAGTAATAGCTGACAGACACTCCAGTAGTTCAGACAGTTTGTAGAACTCTGAGTCCTTGAAGGAGCAGTACAGCTGAATGTCATCTGCATAAAGGTGGTAGGAGACATTGTGTCATCTACTAATGATCTGTCCAAGAGGATGGATATATAGGAAAAACAGGAGTGGACCCAGAACAGAGCCTTGGGGTACCCCACAGAACAGATCTGTAGTATCTGACATGATGTTGTTTATATGGACACTGAAACTTCTGTTTGAGAGGTACGATCTGAACCAGTCTAAAACTGTTCCAGAGATCCCCACCAAGTCACGGAGTCTGTTCATTAAGGTGCTGTGATCAACAGTGTCAAAAGCTGCAGAAAGGTCCAACAAAACTAAGACTGTAAACTCCCCGGAGTCTGCTGCCATCATGATGTCACTGGATACTTTGAGTAACGCTGTTTCTGTTGAAAGTTTTTTACGGAAACCAGATTGGAATTTATCAAAAATGTTGTGTTGTTCCAGAAAAGACACCAGCTGATGAGCCGCAACTCTTTCTAAAAGTTTAGAGATATAGCTCAATTTGGAAATGGGCCTGTAGTTATTTGGCTGAGAGGAGTCCAGACTGGGTTTTTTAAGGATGGGTTCAATAACAGCGTGTTTAAAGATGGAGGGGACAGAGCCAGTTTGGAGGGATAGATTGATAAAATCAACAATGCATGGGCCAACTAGGTCAAAAGCTTTAAGAAGCAAAGAGGTTGGGAGAATATCAACTGGGCTTGAAGTTGGTTTCATGTTTTTAAGAATGAGACAGATGTCCTGAAAATGAACAGGTGTGAAGAAGGACCAGGTATGGAAAGGAGGAGGGTGGATGGGAGAATAGGGAGCAGATGGGGCTGAGAAACCTGACCTGATGTTTCTAATTTTGTTCTCAAAGAATGAAAGTTGTCACAACAACTACTTATTAACAAATGCTTTTCAAAATATTTGTATTTGGGAACAAGAAAAAGCTATATATCAAAAAGCTGCGTGCATGCCTAGATGAGTGAGTGTCGCCAGAAGTTGGGGGTGGGGGGTGCTGATATGGGTTGCTCCATACAGAAGCAGAGAAGGCTTGGCTGAGCTAACAACAACTTAACTGCATCACTGTAACTAACCCTACCTTGACTAGATTTCGGAGGCAGTATATAACTTTCGGGAAGCGAAGCTTGATCGGGAGATTATTTGATTATGCTGCATTACTGACATCGGGTACTCACTCATGTTCACTCTGATTACGTAGCTCTGCTTGCTCTGTAATTCAGACAATAGGCTGTTGACAGAGTAATGTTGACGATCGGTTAAAAAGGTTAAAACAAGCCTTGTGTAGTTATATCAATTTGTATGCACTTGTGGGAGTTATATGGTACATTTAAGTTGCTCTGTCTTTTGCAGACATCAAGATAGGCTAGTTAACCTTAGCATAGCTTCCTGTCACTCACTAACTTAGCTGAATAGCCCCACATTGTTATGTGTTGCCCTTCTGTGTACAGTGTTTAGTACTGTTATTTAGTTTATCCCAAGTTTTCCTGTTTTTGCCCCCTCTAGTCTGTAGGTTTAATTTCTCTCAGTTTTCATCTTCAGCCTCCCTGCACTAATTCCCTTCAGGTGTCCCTTGTCTCCCTAATTAGCTCCCTCCCTATATTTAAGCCTTTCTGTTCCTTTCATTCCCTGTTGAGTCCTACTGTGTCATTTGTCTTCCTCGTCTGCCCTCTTCATCATTTAATAAATTAATTTTGGACTACAATCGGCTGTCGCTGCTGCTTCTCCACCTCATCCCTGCATCTTGGGTCCACCACACAAACCCAAACTTAACAGAAGGACTCAACCTACCTGGACCCAGCAGTATTATGGAGATCCCTCACCAGCAGCCTGACCAGTGTTTACCGTTCTGGGGAACCTGATTGGTCCGCTTGCCACCCACCACAAACCCGTGCTCGGTGCGACCTCGACGACGTTCCCGGAAGTCACGAGTACCATCTCGGCTCCAGCCGCTTCTTGATGCACCGCTCGTGCCTCCCCAGACAACGGGACTGATTACCATGGACCCAGCTGAGGAGCGGATTGAGAAGGTGCGCTGGGAGATGGAGGAGGAGATCGAGAGGATCGCCTTCAGTTCCGGATGTCCCCACCAAATTCTCCTAGCCACGGGGAAGCTGCTTTCTGTCTTTTATGATGATCCGGAGTTGGCTGCAGCTCCTGCACTGAGGGGTCACCTTGACTACGTGGTGAGGATGTACTGGCTCTATACGGAGGAATCCATGGCTGTGCTAGACTGCTGTAAGGGACAGTCCTCGGCCAATGTTCCACACCCAGAACCGGTTCCCCTTCTCCTGGCAACTCATAGCCCGGCTCCAGCCCTCAGAGTCCCGCAGTCTGGCTCCTGCAGCCTTCAGGACTCCCAGTCTGGCTCCAGCAGCCCTCAAGACCCTGGTTCCGGCATCAGTCCCAAAGACCCCGGTTCCGGGCCCCACCCCAAAGACCCCAGTTCCGGGCCCAGCCCCAAAGACCCCGGTTCCGGGCCCAGCCCCAAAGACTCACCAGTCTGTCTCTGACCCCAAAGACTTGCCAGTCCGGCTCCAGCCTCAAAGACTCGCAAGTCCAGATCCTTGCCCAGAATCTTCCAGGACTCCTCCTGCAGAGTCTTCCAGGACTCCTTCTCCTCCTCCAGAGTCTCTCAGGACTCCCAGTTCCCCTTCAGAGTCTCCCAGGACTCCCGGTTCCCCTTCAGAGTCTCCCGGGACTCCCGGTTCCCCTCCAGGCTGTCGCAGGACTCCCGGTTTCCCTTCAGAGTCTCCCAGGACTCCTCGTCCCTCTTCAGAGTCTCCCTGGGCTCCTAGTCCCCCTCAAAGTGTCTCAGGGCTCCCGTCTCCAAGTCTCCCAGGACTCCCCTCCTTTAGTGTTTCCCCGGACACTCTTCCTTCCGAGCTCCCTAGTAGGCTCCCCAACTACCTTCACCCTCTCTGCTCAGTCCCTGTTCCAGACCCTCTCTGCTCAGTCCCCGTTCCAGACCCTCTCTGCTCAGTCCCCGTCCCAGACCCTCTCTGTTCAGTCCCCATTCCAGACCCTATCTGTTCAGTCCCCGTTCCTGACCCTCTCTGCTCAGTCTTTGGTTCAGTCCCTTTCCCTCAATCTTCAGTCCCTTTCCCTAGTCTCCAGTTCCTGCCCTTCTCTGTCCAGACCCAGTCCCAGCCTGTCTTTGTCCTGGTCCCGTCCCCACCGTTCCTGGTCCTGCCCCTGCCAGTCCGGGTCCCATTCCTGACTCCTTTAGTGTAGTCACTGCTCCAGTGTCTGCCTGTCCCGTTCCAGTTTCATCCAGTTTCGTCCCCATTCTAGTTTCTTCATCCTCAATTTCTCTTCTGGTCTCTCCACCTTTAGTCCCATTCTGGTTTTTCCCTGTCCAGTCCCCATTCCACTGCTTTTGATCCTGATCCCTGTGTCTCTTGGTGTTTCCTTGGTCCTCAGCCTGGTCCTGGGTCTTTTAGTCCAGTCCCACTCTCTCCCTGTCTCTCTGCCCTGGTTCCCCAGTCAGAGACCACTCCTTTGACTTCAGTCCCATTTCCAGTCCAACCTCCTTGTCCAGTTTTCATCCCAGAGACTCTCATTCCAGCCCAGGCAGCCCCCGAGACTCTCCCTCCATTTCCTCTGGCCCTTCCAGCTCCAGTCCCAGTTCCTCCTTCCTCTCTGGTTCCTCCATCCTCTCTAGTCCCTCCTGCTCCAGCTTTGGTCCTTCTTTCCTTTCTGGCCCCTCCGGTCCCAGAGCTGGTCCCTAATTCCTCTCTGTTTCCTCCATTTTCTCTCGTCTCTCCAGCCCCAGATCCAGTCCCTCCTTTCTCTCAGGTCCCCTCCATTCTCTCTGGCCCCTCCATCCAGTCCTTCCTCAGAGTCTCCCAGTGGCTCACCCTCTTCCGAGTCTTCCAGTGACTCTGTCTCCTCTGAGTCTTTCAGTGACTCTCCTGAGTCTTTCAGTGACTCTCCCTCTGTCAAGTTCTCCAGCAGCTCCACCACCTCTTTTCCCATTGCGCCCGGTGGTGTTGGTTCCACCAGGCCACCTCGCCGTCCTGCCTCTTTGGCTGGCCTCGGTGTCGCCCCCTGAATGCCTCTCATTTGGGCTCCTTCCTGACCTACCTCATGCCCTGAGCCCTGTTGGACCACCTCCTGGCCGGCCTCCTGACCTTTGTCCTGCTGGGTTGCTCCTCTGTTTACCGCTTTTTCAGGCACCCTTGCGCCCCCCTCCTGGGGTCCGCCTTTTAGTTGTTTTGGACTTTTTTTGTTTTCTGGCCCTCCTTCCTGGTTCCCCCTCCTCCCGCCCTGGGTGTGTCTCCCTGGGGTATCTGGTAGCTGATTTTTTTTTTTGGGGGGGGGGGTCCTGTTTTTACCTTCACCTGTCAAAAAGTGATTGTAGCATCCAGTTTATCTGTAATGGATTAAATCTGCCTTAAAGATCAAATTGAAAGTTCTTTTTTTAAATTCAGATAAAATTCTGTCCAAAAATACTATTTGAAATGTTTATTGAGGGTATTTTGTTTTACAATACATTTTTAAACCATTTTTCTAGTCAAAAGTGCCCTTCTTGCAAAGCTTCTAAAAACTTTTTTTTTTTTTTTTTTTCATATTTGGACCTGTGACGTCACCAGAGGGAGCTCCCAGCTAGGTGGCGCTGCTTACAGTGTTGTCAGATATAGATAAATAAAGTATTTGTAGGATAATCTAACACTCTGTACGATCAATAACCCCATAAATATGATCATTTGAGCCCTTTGTTGTGTGAAGGTTGTGTAAGAGATGTTTGTGTTAATCATTGTGTTAGATTCTTTAAAGCTAAAAATGGAATGGAGCCGTACGGTTAGGGCGTGGAAATGACAGAGTCTGACCACTGCTTGTGACAGGCAAAACACCGGGCCTCGCCCAGTACTATGAGGTTGACAGATGTAAACAAATCCAGGAGGGGTGGATTCATTCAGTTCAGAAAAATCATTAGCTTGTTGCCAAGTTTCAACGAGACAAAATAGATCAAACTCACGTTCTTTCAAAATATCCTGAAGAAGAGGACCCTTGCTCGTGAGTGAGCGGATGTTAAAAAGTCCGAGCTTGAGGGACTTCCGAGGATGGCGATTTGATGACCAAACGGATGGTATTTGGTGCTGGTTGTTGGTGCTGTAATTTCTGCCGGTTCCCCGATGGATATATTTCCGACGAGTACGAATGACTTCAGGAAACGAATGCAGAGCCGGCGGGGAATCCAACAGGTGGAATCGTAGTTGCTGGAGTTTGACAGCAGAGTATTGGATAATTTCTGTTGATGGACCAAACCAGAAAGACAGCGTCCAGACAAGTAGAAGGCAGATGGGGAAAATGTTATTCCACATCGCTGCGGTTTTGAAGCCAGCTTTGATGACAGCTAGTAACAGCTGGAGAGAAGAAGGTCCACGTCAAGAGGTAAGCCAGTGCAGATTAACACTGGAAAATGGATTATTGGTATGTTATTGCGTCACCTCGGAAACATTCATTTGGAGTAAAGTGAATAAAACAAGTTAAAACCATGCTGAAATTGGCTAAAAAAGGCTAAAATACAATAAAAGCAAAAAGAAACCGGAGAGCAGCGGTGACCAGACGTGCCAGCGTTCACTCAACTGCTCAATATAAACTCAAATATATATAGGATCTTTCCAACTCCGTCATTAATATTTAAATTATTCTTTTAATACCAATATGAAGACTTATCTCAGCTTCCTAATGTGGAGTCTTCAGGGGACGCCAAGTCCCCGCTTTTCCTCTGTCATCCGGTGTTTCACCAAATTCTGCCACCCTCCAGGAGTCACTAAATACGATGGGTGACAGATGAGTTTTTTCATCTACCTGTGTTTCTCCTACACCCCTCCTTCTCCACACCTCCTGCTATGCGCTGCTCGTAATGTGAGGCAACTACGGCCACCGGGAAAGCTCAAAATTATATTGATGTAATACCGGAAAAACTCCCTGTACAGACCGAACGCTGGAAAAAACTCCCAGTACACTGAGGGGTCAAATTTAAAAGTCCCGGTACTGCGTACTGTTCCGTACCGGCCCACTTAAAGGGATACTCCACTGCCAAGTTATTTTTTGTCTATTGCCATATTTCTCTGAGTTAGATAAGTGGGCAAAAACTATTTGTAAACAGCCCAGCTGTTTTACTGATCCGGCAGTACTTTTTTAGCTTTAGCTTAGCTAAAACACTGTAAGTGAATTGTACAAAATAGCATTACCAGAAAAAACGTCCATAAAACTCACTAAATAGTGATAAAAATTCGGCCTAGTGACCTCAGTAAACATATCGACTGCAAGGGAAAATAAAAAGTAACATGCTATTTTTAACTCAAGACTACTTTTATGACAAAGAGTAGCTGTAACCCTCCACTGAACAGCGCAGCTCTGGTGAACAGCACAAGGATATGACGCACGGTTTGCATACGTGTGTGAATACCTGCTTACGGAAGTAGGTGTCTTTGGGGCCATGTGTCATGTCCTTGTGCTCTTCACTGGAGCTACGCTGTTCATTTTATGGACATTTTTTCTGGCAATGCTATTTGGTACCATTCACTTACAGTGTTTGACGCTAAGCAAAAAGAGTACTGGATCAGTAAAACGGCTGGGCTGTTTACAAATAGTTTTTGCCCACTTATCTAACTCTGAGGAATATGGAAATAGACAAAAAATAACTTGGTCGTGGTGTATCCCTTTAAAGCACTGGTTAAACTTAAAAACAGTTAATTTCTTGCTAAACTGCCTTTATAGATCAGTCTAATTTAAATCACTTCATTACAGATATTAATTTCATATATACAGTGCTAACTCACACTTTACATTATTCATGCAGAAACAAAATAGGTGCACATGTAAGGCAGTCATTCTCAAACTGTGGTACGCGAGTGCCCCCTGGTGGTACGCGGAGGACCCAACCCTTTTGTTTTTAATGAAATATTGGTGCCTAAAATAGTGAACTTTTTTTTTTTAATTAAGCATTTGTAACGGCAGATGGCCTAATTTGGGTATTTTTTCCACCACTGTTAAAGTGTTTTTAGGCAGGCGCCTTCTGACCACGCAGAGCGGATTAAAATCCCAGCGAGCAGCAGCTGTGTGTAATGACGGGATCTCGCCTCACCTTTTTCCGCTTATCTAGGTCCGGGTAGCGGGCCGGGAGCCCAGACCCCCCCACTCCCCAGCCTCCTCCTCCACCACCCAACTTGTCCAAACTGCCTCTACTGGTTCTAGATCAGCGGTTCTACTCCGAGTTTCCAAACTCCAAATGTCCGAACTCATCCTATCTCTAATAATCCCGGCCGCCCTGCTGAGGAAACTCATTTCAGCCGCTTGTATCCGCGATCTAGCTCTTTCAGTCATTACGCAAAGGCCCAGCGCCAGTGGGAGAGGGAAGAGGGGCGTTTTACACACATTGGGGGGCGTGCAGCAGGTCGGTGTTTGAGCGGGGGGGTGGGGGGGATTGTCACCGAGGTGGTGCGCTTCCATCGGTGAGCGGCGCGCGCCCGGTCCAACTAATGAGCGCTCCTCTACCGTGGAGCGCAGCGGGACTAGAGCTGCGCACATAACGCACTTGGGTTCGGACCTGATCCTTCAAGCTGATCAATACATCAATTACATTTATTTTATTCCGCCTTTCTGACCAAAATGAACAACATTGAGTTTCGTGATTTGTTTGAAAACAGCTGATCTACGGGTTGCTGTGGTAACGAGGCAGCGTGGGCTGCGTGACAGCTGGAGGAGAGAGAGTGCAGACCCAGAAAACTACTTGATGTTTGTTTTTTGTAACACGCGACAGCTGACAGTCTTCCTGTTAGTAAATAAAACTCAGAGATTTGGAAAAACTGACTTTTTGTGTGAAAGACCATTACAATATTGTTAAAATGAATGAAAAGTAAATAATGCTGAAAATGTCATTATCATATTTTTTTATTAATAAGTGACAGATAAAAATGGATTATGACTGGAGTTTTTTGTACCCTGTCAGTCAAATTATGAAAATATCTAGCGAGACCTCTGATTCCAGTTAAAAACAGTCAAATTGTGCATTATTTAAAGGTCCAACATCATGGTGGTACTTGAAGATCCTACATAGGTTTTAGGTGGTACTCGGGTAAAAAAGTTTGAGAACCACTGATGTAAGGCATTAGTCAAGTCATAAATGTACAAATAAACAAGGCATATAATGCTAAAAATGTAATTTAAATAGTTTTAAGACTGAGAAACATGAAGTAGAAAAAATGTACGAATTCATTAAATTGCATTATCAAAGATTCCTGCATGAGGGCGTCCTCTTTCTGATGATTAAACCCCTGATGTATAACAGAGGCCGTACATAAACTGGTAAGACAAAAAAAATCAGCTAATACCCAAATAGTCAGGGAATGGAGATTAGATCTGATTTCATTGGTCTGAGATTAGCAGTGAGCCTGTTGAAGTTATCAGTTATTGTCTTGGGTGGGTCTTTGGAGAGTCTGGGACAAAGAGTTGAGTTCATAGCGGCTGTGACTGGAGCTGGTCTCAGCACCGAGGATTCATCGATGAGATGTAACCGCCACAGTACACCTTACTCACCTGCTTTCTCAGTGGACGGGGACTTTGTTATAGGAGGTGTTTTCTCTTTACACTACAAATTTTACACAGCGAATAATAACTACACCACCAAGCCTGAACCTTCAAGATGTGTGGGGAGGTTAGTAAGGAGAAGAAAAAATATATAATTTTTTAAAGTGTTAAAATAGTATTAATGTGATTTGTTGCAGTTTGATAGCATGTGAAAACCAAATATCATGATTTGATTTATTTGACTATGCTATTTAACAACAACACAATTTAGTCTCTAGTTTATATTTATACAGTTGGTTAATTAAGTGACATATTATTGAACATTTAGAAACTGCAGACTTTTTATTTTTGTGTCCTTTTTCTTAGATGTTCATTTTTTTTTTTTTACTTTTTCATTTCAACCAAAGTTTTCCACTTACCTGATTAATTCTGTGCAGCTTTATTGGCAGAGAATTGCGTTTTTCTCGCACAATGATCTTTGCTATTGAGGAGATAAACAACAGCACAGACCTGTTGCCGGGCATCAGACTTGGATATCAGATCTATGACTCGTGTGTAGCCGTGCCTGTGGCCATGCAAGTGACATTTCAACTAATAAATGGTCAGGACCCTGTGTTTTACAAAGGCAGCAATTGTTCACAATCTGGTATGGTGATGGCTGTTGTTGGAGACTCTGGATCCACTCCATCCATCGGTATGTCACGCATTGTTGGGTCCTTCAACATCCCTCTGGTAAATATTTTGAATAAAAAATTACATAGTAAACTTCCAAAATACACAAAATGATTTAACAGTAAAAAGCTGCCTCTTCTGTGTGTGTGTGTGCATGCATGTGTGTATAGGTCAGCCACTCTGCCACTTGTGCCTGTCTGTCAGATAAGCAGCAGTACCCGACTTTCTTCAGAACTATTCCCAGTGACCAGTTCCAAGCTGATGCTCTGGCCAAGCTGGTGAAACACTTTGGCTGGACTTGGATAGGAGCTCTCCGCTCAGACTCAGATTATGGCAATTATGGCATGGCAGCTTTTCTTGATGCAGCACAGAGAGAGGGAATCTGTGTGGAGTACTCTGAGTCCTTCTATCAGACCGACCCAAGTAGCAAGATCCAAAGAGTAGCTGATGTTATCCGCAGGTAAATATGTCATAGATTGTGCTTGTTTACTGGTAACATGGTGGAACCACTGCACAATAATTAAAAGCAGATTCATTTCCAAAAGAAAACATGCTTTTTTCAGTTTTTTTTTTTAAATTATGGTTTTAATGTAAATTAAAACAATGACCAACAACATCTACACATTTTTCTTTACTATTGAAAACAGTGAAAACTAGAAAAGCTACATTTCTTGCAAAAATGCAAAGTTTGAATGCATTTAATGTTGAATGAGACAGCTGAAATTGCCGATAACCAGCTGAATGAAGCTCAAATGAGCTGAAATTTAGCTAAACTTATAAAAATTTGCTGAAAATTTTGAATTGTTGACGTTTAATGTTGCTTAAAGTTATTAAACTTGAATAAATTTGTTAAAAATATCTGAGTTGTTGAAATGCCATTGTACCAAATTGATAAAAAAGTGTAATTTAGCTGAAAAGATTGCTTAAAGTTGTGAAAAAAGCTAAAGAACAGTGTAAAAGCTTCATCTGAGCTGAAATGTGTAAATACAGCTAAATCAGTGAAAGACAGACTGAAAAACATCTGAATAAAAGTTAAAATTGGCAATGATAAAACCTCTAAAATGGTTGAAACCTGCATCTAAAGTTTCAACTAAGCTAAACTAAGGAATGACAGTAAAATCAAACAGGGCCTGGAAGAGATTAAACAGTTGAACATAGCTGGAACCTGATTTAATCAAGATGAACTTAAGCTGAAATGATGTTGAAATGTTACAAAAAGCAGAATCTTTTATTAAAAGTTGAAGTTTCAGCAGAAATATTTTAAATAATTTAGTGAAAGAGTTTATCTCAAGCTAAATTACAGCTGAAGATCCAACATTAGCAGAAATATTTTTAATATTTGAAATGTAGGGAAGCTTAGTTTAATTTCAGTTGAAGAGTTTAAAATACCTGATTTGTAGAAATTTACAGGTTGAAAATTGTTTTAAAAAGTCAAATTTTGCTGAAAAGAATGCATAAGACTGCTAAAATTGCTAACAACAGAGCTTAAATAAATACATTTTAAATAAAGTAAATAAAGTTAAATCAGTGAAGGACAAAGTGAGACATAGCTAAATGTCAAGTTGACACTGGTCAAAAATGGCAAAATCCTCTGAAAATGTCTAAAGACCAGAGCTAATGTTTAATCTAAGCTAACTGTGACATGAAATTTTAATCAGTGAGAGACATACCAAGAACAACTGGATGAAAAGTTTAAGGTTTCAAGGTGTAAGTCTCTCCAATCAGGAAGCTGTCAAACCTTCAAAAGTGGAGGCAGCTTCAATCATTTAATGTGGTTGTTTGGCGAGTTAGCTGTTGATTTGCAATGTGATCAGAAAAAGATGGTCCAAGATTCCAGCATGGTTTCTCAATATTTTTGAGTCCAAAGTCTCCTGATTATTTTAAAACAAGAATGAAGTTCCTATGTCAAAGTGTGTCAACATAGCAGGCTCTAAAACATTAGTACGTTTTAGCAGAAATTCTATGGTTTAAACCCTGTCAACGCGATTTTGGACATAGTTTCTTGTGAATAACTTCACCAAAGTTTATCAGAACGCTATGAAACTTTCAACCAGACATCACAGGAAGAAGCCGGTCGATTTGATATATAATGTGTCTGGGTTCAAGCTCCCAGTCACATGCAAAATGTGCAAAAACTCAATTTCAAGCTGAGTTAGCATTAGCATGCTAATATGCTAATGGTTGGGGTGACTTGTTGCCATGCTAAAAAGTAAAAATGTCATTATTAGCATGCTAACATGCAAAAGCTACCTTTAATATGTTTACATGCTAATGCTAATTTTCGCATTAGCATACCTGGTCCAGGTTTTAGTTCTGGCCTTAATCCTGTTCCAGATTTCTGTTCTGGTTCAGGTTTTAGATCAGGTCCTGGCCCTCATCCTGTTCCAAGTCCTAGATTTGGTCCAAATCTTTGTTTTGACACTTGTTCTTTTCCAGGTGGTGGGTCTGGACCCAGTTCTAGTCCTGGTCCTGGGTCTGGACCTAGTTCTGTTATTGGTCCAGATCCTGGGTCTGCTGTGTTCCTGGTTCTGTTTCTGGCCTAAGTCCTGGGTCCAGACCCTGGAGCTGGTTGTGGTCCTGGTTCTTGTCTAGGTCTTGTGTCAGGTCCTGGTCTTGGTTCTGGTTCTGGATCTGGCTAAGGTCCTGGGCTTAGACCCAGTCCTGGTTCAGGTTTTTGGTTCTGGTCCTGGATCTGGCCTAGATTCTGGGTTAGGACCTATTTCTGCTTCTAGTCCTGGTTCTAGAATCTGTTCTAGTCCTGGTTCTGGGTATGGTCAGGTCCTGGGCATGGACCCAGTTTTAGTCCTGTTCCAGGTTGAAGTCCAGGTTCTGGTCCTGGTCCAGGTCCTGGATGTTGTTGTGGCTCTGGTCCCTACTCTGATCCTGGTCCAGGTCCTGGATGTTGTTGTGGCTCTGGTCCCTACTCTGATCCTGGTCCTGGATCAGTCATTTCCAGGTTCAAACCAGTGGAACTCTGTCCCTTTGATCTGTTCAGTGTTTAGAAAGGCTAACGAGCTGATGATGATGATGTGATGAAGATGATGGACACCTGTGACACTGTTAAAATACAGCAGGAAAAGGCAAGTTGTAGGGCTCGAACAAATCACTGTCTTTAGGAAACCGTTTGACCAATTTAAAAAATTTTAAATCAGTGAGTGACAGCAGGCTTTAGAGATGTTAAGTCTCTATTTTTGTACACCTACGTTAATATTTGAAGGAGATATGGCGATAGAAAAACCATGTTTCGTTCAGAAACTTCTAGAAATCTCATGAGGCATTTAACATAGGAAATAGACCGAAAATGAGCTGACTTCTCCTGG
>SSNR01000398.1:119442-151942 GCA_006937965.1 Callopanchax toddi
GTTTTTGATGTTTTAAGTTGAACATTTTATGCCAAAGGTAGCTTAAACCATTAATAGTTTGTGCTCCTCCTGCTGTTTAATCAGTAACAGTCTCCTGTAGGTAACAGCCATCTTAACAGAGCAGTCTACATCCAGAAAACAGTTCCAACTTTTACACACAAAAAGTCCTCCTGCCTTGAGTTTGACTTAATTTAACCTTTAACTGGGAGTTCAGATTGTCTAACCAGATTCTTGGACATTAAACACAATTTCAACTGTACTTTAGGTCAGCTAACAGCTCCCAGTTTTAAACCCTATCTGAGTTAAACACTGTTCAAAGCTTTAAAATAAATATTTTTTAGTCTGCAGCCATCACGTTGGTCAAACAAAATTATAAAACTACACTGGATAGTTGAAGTCAATGTTATTCTTTCAGCAGTAAAATGGTTAAAAAGCTAGCACAACCTCTAACTGCCAGAGTAAGCTAATGGAGCCACATAGGCTAACCTGATCACTAAAAAGTGCCCAAAACACGGAAAAATGTGTTCCTAAACATTCCTACATGAAGGGCAGCAAAGCTAATTAATCAGCAGTAACTCTGTAAATCACAGAACCAAACATATTTCCACCGAAATGATATAATATATCTGGGTAACCAGTTTTCGCACGCCACCTCAGGCTAGGTGCTAACCGTTAACTAACTGCCTTAACTTAGCTGCCTCTAGCAGCTCAGCGTTCAACACAAACCATAAATATTCACCAGAAAAGCCTCCAAACGTTGTCTGTGAGCATTGGGTACCGTTTTTCATCAAGTTTATTTAGCTCACACTCCAACAAGCCGTGTCAAAGTAAGTTAGCAGAGCAAAGCTAGCAGCCGGCTAACTGAGGCTAGGCAGAGGCCTAGTAGCACCAATGAGCCGATCTAACGGTTAATAAAACCCTTTTTATAAACTGTAAAAACAATTTAACCTTGTATATTATTGATAGGAGTCGAGTTCAATATCACATTATCAACGAAATATAACACTAAACCTCTATTACGTTCTAAAAAACCCATTTATTACGTTCAGCTCCAGCTAAATGCAGCTACTCACCTGAAGGAAAGTTCTGGAAGGAGGAGGGGGTGGAGCTTGTGGGAACGTGTCACGTCCTGTCTAACAGGACCCTAGAACAGCCAGTCACCTCCCGAATATAAAACAGCATTAAATGTGACAATGAATGACATCTTTCACCATTTTCTCTCAACTTCATGCTGTTACGAAGGTTTAAAAACTAAACACATAGTTAAATAAATAAAAGTATAGATTTTTAATCACTCAAAAATATGTTATTTAAAAATTTTTTTTTGTAATAATCTCAGAAGGAAAGAGAGAAATAATATTATTATCTAATGTACTATTTACAAAATGTTGGAGAGATGTGTTTTGGTGTATGGAGTCAGTTAATGGAACAAACTGGAATCAGACAAGAGGCAAGCTAATTAAATTATAATATTAAAAAGACTAAAAAACATTATGAAATAATATAAATATAAGAATATATAAGAATTAATATAAGTATAAGTATAAATATAAGAATTTTATTTATTTCTACCTGTTTTATTTTCTGTTCTTTGTCTATCTGCAAAGATGATGTTACATTAATAATAAATCAAGTAGTTGTGTTAATCAGTGGCATATAAATAGGCAGGACAAGGATTTACATCCATATGCGCTGTTAACAACCAGGACTTTCACAATGTAATGCGGACGCTGGAGTCCAGGTAAGAACTTCTTAGACAGGAAGTTGTAAGTTTACCGTCCTGAGGCTGATGGCAGCAGTGATGATGAGAGGCTGTAGGAACATTTACTGCTGATTTTCTCTTCTATATCCTGGTATTATTAGTTTACATTTATTTGATCAGTTTAACTGTTATTTCAAAACGTTTCCACCAGTGTTATTAGAGTTACTGTTAGTGAATTTGTTAAAACTACTTTAATTGTGGGGAAATATCTATTATTTGATGTATTTAAATTTGGATATATATATTTTTTTTATTGTTGCTGAATAGGTGAGATCTTGTATTTTCAAAAGAAACAATCTAGAGCTGCTGGTACCAAACCTGTGAAAGTTGTAAAGGATTGAGGTTAAAGGAAGTTTAACTGATCACCAGAGGAACTTTTCCCCTGCAGATGTCAGCTTTTTTTTACTATTAAGAGGATTTTATTTTTCTAATTACTTTGATAAAGCAAATATTTTACAGTTTAGTTGTCAAAGGAGCATCTTTGTTGTTGTTTTGTTTCTATTTCTAACTCAATATGAAACATACTTTGGATGTGTTGTTGTTATTTGTGGTTTCACAAAAATAAAATATATTTCATTAAATTGTTAACATACCTCAATTAATGGAAACTAAATGGATTTAAAAGGAGAAAATATCTATTCAAGGGAATGAAGAAAAAAAATCCTAAATCGGGAAAAAAATGATGCGACAAAAAGTGTAAAAATTGTTTTAAAATCGAATCGTAGCAATCAAAAGCTGACGTAAAGAGAAAAACAGCTCAAACCTCTGAAAATGTCTAAAGACCAGAGCTAAAATGTATTCCTAGCTAAACTGTTTGAAGAAAGGTTAATTGCTGAGGGACATCCAGAGAACACCTGAATAAGTTGAAGGTTCCAAGGTGTAAGTGTCTCCAATCATGAAGCTGTCAACCATCTAAAATGGAGTCAGCTTCAATCATTTAATGTGTTTGTGTGGTGCATTGATTTGCAATGTGATTAGAGAAAGATGGCACAAGATTTCAACATGGTTCCTCAATATTTTGTAGTCCAAAGTCCCCTGATTATTTTAAAACAAGAATTAAGTTTCTATGTCAAAGTGTGTCAACACAGCAGGCTTTAAAACATTAGTACATTTTAGCAGAAATTGTATGGTTTAAGCCCCGTCACCGTGATTTGGGACGTAGTTTTTTGTGAACAACTTCACCATAGTTTATCGGAACGCTATGAAATTTTCAACCAGACATCACAGGAAGAAGCCGATCAGTTTCATATATAACATGTCTGGGTTCAACCTTTTGGTTGTGTGCGAAATGTGCAAAAACTCAATTTTAAGCTAACGTGCTAGCACTAGCATGCTAACATGCTAACACTGGGTATAATGTGTTGCCATGCTAAAAGTGTAAAAAAAATTTGCATTAGCATGTTATTACACAAAAGTTATGTTTAGCACGTTAGCATGCTAATGCTAATGTTAGCATCTGGTTCTGGGTCATCTCTGGTCCTGGTCCAGGGTCTAGACCTGGTTTCAGGTCAGATTCTGGTCAAGCTGCTGTTTCTGGCTCTGATACCGCCCCATTTCTGTGCCTAAAAGGTCTGGATCTCTGGTTGACTCCCAAGTCCTGGTTCTGGTTCTGTATCTGGCCTAGGTTCTGGGTTAGGACCCATTTCTGCTACTAGTCCTGATTCTAGACTCTGTTCTAGTACTGGTTCTGGGTATGGTCAGGTCCTGGGCATGGACCCAGTTTTAGTCCTGTTCCAGGTTGAAGTCCAGGTTCTGGTCCTGGTCCAGGTCCTGGATGTTGTTGTGGCTCTGGTCCCTACTCTGATCCTGGTCCAGGTCCTGGATGTTGTTGTGGCTCTGGTCCCTACTCTGATCCTGGTCCTGGATCAGTCATTTCCAGGTTCAAACCAGTGGAACTCTGTCCCTTTGATCTGTTCAGTGTTTAGAAAGGCTAACGAGCTGATGATGATGATGTGATGAAGATGATGGACACCTGTGACACTGTTAAAATACAGCAGGAAAAGGCAAGTTGTAGGGCTCGAACAAATCACTGTCTTTAGGAAACCGTTTGACCAATTTAAAAAATTTTAAATCAGTGAGTGACAGCAGGCTTTAGAGATGTTAAGTCTCTATTTTTGTACACCTACGTTAATATTTGAAGGAGATATGGCGATAGAAAAACCATGTTTCGTTCAGAAACTTCTAGAAATCTCATGAGGCATTTAACATAGGAAATAGACCGAAAATGAGCTGACTTCTCCTGGCTTTGAGGTGATTTATGAACGAGCCATAATACCTATGACCCAAACAAGCAAATATTCTGAAATTAGACAAAAATCCCCACATTTTAATGTATAATTGGTTGATGTTCTTTAAACTGAGTGACAGTAGTTACAGTTTGAAAGAAAAATTTCTCCTAATCCAAAATGTCCTGTCAGTTAGAGGGCGGTGATGACATCACTAGAGTGGGAGAGACGTTTGAGATTCACGATCCACCTCCGAACAAAGTTGTCCTGCTCCCACATTTTTCACAGCACATGTATAATTTATACCTCTCTGATTAGAGATTTTTGTTAGCTTTCAGAAAGTGTAACTCTGATGTCTGTGTGACTTACGGTTCTCTCACAAATCGACCTAGTTGGTGCAGAACCTGCCTTTCTGCTCCTGTCTTTGTCATTATATTTTTGGTGATTTTTTTGTCTGATGTCTGAAATGTTCCTCAAGTTTAACTCGCCATTTCTCAGGATTGGTAAAAGATATCAAAAAGCTTAATCATACGGTAATAGTTGAATGTCTTGAGAGTTGTTTAAAAGTTGAATGAAGTTTCTAAGTTGAAGTATGCTGAAGTAGTTAAACTTGGAAAAAGAGTGGAATTATTAGAAAATTTAGAAGAATTTGAAGAATTTCAATGTATTTCAATGGGCTGCAAAAAAAGGTGAATAATTTAAAAAGTTTAAAAGATATCAATAAGAAAAGTCATAGCCGGCATGTCCTGAACAAGCTGAACGATTTGAGGTATAATTTGTTGAAATCGGTTGAAAATTGCAGAAGAAGAAGCGAGCCAAAGATCGTACAGGAGGAACTCAATAATGATCTCCCACTGGTTTAGGAAAAGTCTTCACCTAAAATTTCTCCGCAGGTCAACAGCAATGGTTATTGTGGCATTTGTAGACTCTGCAGATATCAGGGTTCTGTTAGAGGAGCTGGCTCGGGAGCCTCCATCGCCTCATCAGTGGATTGGAAGTGAGGACTGGATAACTGACCCCTACTTGAGGAGGTCCAGTTTCTGTGCAGGAGCCATTGGAGTTACCATTCAGTCATCGGTCATCCCAGGTCTGAGAGACTTCCTGCTAGATATTTCGCCCTCTGAAGTAGCTGCCTCTACAGTGCTGACTGAGTTTTGGGAGGATTCGTTTAACTGCACACCTGCAGAAAGTGAGTAAGATTTTAATGATTTATTTATTTTTTATTTTAATTTCCCATTGTAAGTATTTCATTATTTCATACACAATAACTGGATGGAAAAATGTACTATCAATCCCTAACCCTATCTTTTGAAATGACACGTCTTTTTGCTAACAGCCGAATTAAAAAAAAAACACAATTGGCTAAACTTCTTAAAACAAATCATGTAATGATGTAGCAGCAATATCAGATTAGTTTAATAATTTAAAAAATCTCCTTAGTGAAATGCCTGTGCATTCATATTTTATATTGAATAAACAAGATCTGTGCAAATTAAAATTGACAGGTGAAATTCTCTACATCTTTCTGATTTTAGGTGGTAGTTCAGATAAGAGGATGTGTGATGGAACTGAAGATTTAAGAAAGCTCAAAAACCCGTACACTGATACGTCTCAGCTAAGAATCAGTAACATGGTGTATAAAGCTGTTTATGCAATAGCTCATGCCATTCACAATGCAGTGTGTCAGGAAAATAATTTCACCACTCAGTGTGACAAAAAATTCAGATTGGAGTCCAGACAGGTCAGACAACAAAAATAACACTTTAAAAAACTTTTCTTTTAAATTAATATAAAAATGAATAAAGGTTCCCTCATCTTGTTTTTCGTTTGTTATAGGTGTTGTCTAAATTGAGAAAAGTAAACTTTTCCAGAAATGGTTATCCTGTGTCATTTGATGCTAACGGGGATCCTGTAGCTTTTTATGAGCTGGTCAACTGGAAGAAGAGTGACAGTGGAGTTACTGAGCTGGTAACAGTAGGGTACTATGATGCATCACTGCCTAAAGGCCAAGAGTTTCATATCAACAGGAACATAACCTGGGTGGATGGTGGAACAGAAGTAAGAATCATAATATTGAGCACTGCAAATAAAGATTTAATTCATTGTTGCATGATAGAAGTATAGGCACAAAATTACAAAGACATTCACTTGTTTTCATTTATCTAACAGGTTCCAGTGTCAGTGTGCTCTGAGAGTTGTCCTCCAGGAACTCGTAAAGTGTTGCAGAAAGGAAAACCCATCTGTTGCTATGATTGTATACCATGTCCTGAAGGAGAGATCAGTAACACTACAGGTAATATTATGTTTATTGTGGATTATTGCATCTTTGACTGCTGACAACTTCTTTGATTTATCATTTAGATTCTCCAGACTGCTTCTCATGTCCCAGTGAGTTCTGGCCTAATGCTCAGAGAGATGCTTGTTTCCCCAAACCTGTGGAGTTTCTTTCCTTTGATGAAGTCCTGTCAATCATCCTGGCTGCATTCTCTGTTAGTGGGGCCTGTCTGGCCATCATAACAGCAGCTATTTTCTTTCATCACAGAACAACTCCAATAGTCAGAGCCAACAACTCTGAGCTGAGCTTCCTGCTGCTCTTCTCTCTGACTCTGTGTTTCTTATGTTCATTAACTTTCATTGGAGCTCCCTCTGATTGGTCCTGCATGCTGCGACACACAGCGTTTGGCATCATCTTTGTTCTCTGTATTTCCTGTGTTCTTGGCAAAACTGTAGTGGTTTTAATGGCCTTTAAAGCTACACTTCCAGGTAGTAATGTCATGAAATGGTTTGGGCCTCCACAGCAAAGAATGACTGTAGTGTCTCTCACGTTTATCCAAGTTCTAATTTGTACTGTGTGGTTGTTGCTCAGTCCTCCATTCCCAATGAAAAATCTCAGCACATACAAGGAGAAGATCATCCTGGAATGTGCATTAGGTTCTGCTGTTGGCTTCTGGGCTGTGCTGGGCTACATTGGCCTGCTGGCTGTTTTTTGCTTTGTGTTAGCTGTTCTAGCTCGGAAACTACCTGATAATTTTAATGAAGCCAAGATGATCACCTTCAGCATGCTGATATTCTGTGCAGTGTGGATCACCTTCATCCCAGCGTATGTCAGCTCTCCTGGGAAATTGACTGTAGCTGTGGAGATATTTGCTATTCTGGCCTCCAGTTTTGGACTGATTCTGTGTATATTTGCTCCAAAGTGTTTCATCATTTTGTTTCAGCCAGAGAAGAACTCCAAGAAACATGTAATGAACAAAAAATAACTTCACCACATCCGAAATCTTAAAAGAAGACAACATGTGTACTACAGTATGTCATTATGTCAATTTCAGGCTTATCTTTAAGGTTATCTGCTCACATTTCCTTTTAGTTTTTACTGGAATTGGATCATTAGCATCAACATTTTGATTTCAAATATCTTTCATTTTTATGTACCTGTATTATTGTCATCTTATTTATTGTCAACTTTTTTGAATCAATATGTCTGTTGTGGATAATCAAATTAAATATTTTAAGATAACATTTGAAAATAGAGTTTTAGTTTTTATTTCCTTCCCAACAAAGTGTGTAGTTGGGGTGAGCTGAATGCTCGTTTCAGACGAGTATCCGGTACGGAAAATGCATTTTTGACAAGTTCGAGCCGGATCTGAATAAAATGCATCATTATTCGTGCTCGTCCTGAAGGAAATCATCAACTGACGCTGTTCATGCTCTGTGAGTGGCCAGTCACACAGATCGCCCGCACCTGATTTTCTCAGCTGTGGGGAAGAGGAGGAGGCAGCGGCAGGGAGGGCGTTCATCCAGGCCCTCATCAGGCCCAAAAGTAACCCGCTCTGGCTCCACCACCTGGACCTCTCCCGTGCCCCATAACCGCTAGCTCTGCTCGGTCAGAACAGCTGTACGCACAGACCGCCAGGAGCGGCGGCGGGGAAACTGAGGAAAAACAGCTGGTCTGGCAGCAGTTCTTCCCGGTGTGAGGGTAGGAGCAGATGGAAAGTCCGCTTAGGGGTTTTATTCCTGACAGGACGCGTTCTCCCAGTGAGTGAGTAGGTCAGCGAGGAGGAGAAATAGGCTCCGTGTCAACCTGGACACTCTGGTGAACCTGATCGTCTCCCGGTGGACCAACGACAGTCGAGACTTTTTAAAATTCATACTTTGATCTGCCTGGTCCATAAAACCAGTAGATCAGCGGGTCGGACGAAGGTCCCGTTATCTGTCACCTGTCACGCATCAGGTGAAGTCAGCCGTGCTCGCACGCGGGCGCGCCTGTCATTCATAAAATGAATGGGAGCGCGCTCCGTCCAAACTGCGTTTCCCAGCTGTGTGACTGACAGCTTAAAATTCAACAGATCATCAACACTAAAACACATTGATCTGTCAGTGACTTTATCAGATTCGTCTTTACAGTTGTTTTCAGAGACTCACCTTAATTCTAATGTCTAAAAAGACCCACTAGTAGTTTAACTAAAACATGATGAAAGAGTCCTGCATGCTGTAGCATGGATAATAAAATAAACAGGAGAGAAATAAAGTAATTTTAAGGCAGATTTAATCCATTACAGATAAACTGGATGCTACAATCACTTTGACAGGTGAAAAAAAAATCTGTTTGAAGTGATTTGATTTGGTTTAAAAAAAAAACAGTTAATCAGGTCACCTGTAAACTAAATCTAATCCTTTACTGTCAGGTGACCAGATGAGAAGGTTTCTACAATAAAACTATTAAAACAGAGTGAGCCTCAGTAAACAGCTGCAGTCCTGACAGATTGGACCAAAATCAACCTGCTACCTTTATCAGACATCAATGAGCTCAGATTTCATCTGGTCTGGTGAATTTTGGGGGGTTTGTGACTCTGGCCTGGGAGGTTCTGACAGGTGTTAGGATTTTTTTGTTAGGCTGGTATCTAGCCCCCCTCCCTCCATGGTGTGCCTCGTGTTTTTTTTTTTTTTTTTTTTCATGACAAAGTGTATTGTGGCACAAAAAAGGCTGAAAAACACTGCCTTTAATATGGTGATAAAAAAACATTGAATCTTAATTCTGAGGCTGCTCTGTAAATAGTTTTCAAATAAACAATACAAATGGCAACTTCTGATCAATCCATATTAATTTCAGACTTAAAATAATGTACAGATTTAAGCCACACCCACTTCAGGGCAAACCACTTTACTTCCGGTTCACGTCCCGCCCACTTCCGGTGTAGGCCCCCGCTCACTCCAAGTACAGATACGGATATAGATAATTTAGGTGGTTGAACAGATACAGATAATGCGGTACTCGCTCCTCCCTAGTGTGTAGGTTTACTTTCAGTATATCAGCTTAATTTAACAAGGACACATTGCACACTGTCATGCATACCTGTCAATATGCCAGTGTGTTCCACCCCTGTTCCTGTTTGGTTTTTGTTTTTCTTCCTCTTTCTGCCTCATTTCCTCCTCCTTCACAAGTGCTTTTTATTTGCAATCACACCACCTGCAGCTTGTTTCACTAATCACTTGTTTCACTGTCTGATCGAGCTGTCTGGGAGCCTCCTGCATCCAAGTGGAGCTTTCTGCCATGCCGGCAGCAGTCCCGGAGATCGTGTGCTCTGCCTACATCCCAGAAACTGTCGGTACCGGCGTCCACCTCCAGCAACTGAGCTCGCTCAGCTGCAGCTGCACCAGCAATCTCCCGCTAAGCCGCTAAAGTCCCAGCAAGTTCCCACCTCCAGCCAGGGTTCACGATCTCATTGGTGGTGTCATGTAAATCAATGATGCCGCCCAATCTCCAGCAACCTTCTGCTGCACTGCCTCAGCTCAAGCCACCTCCCGCTTCGTCGTCTCAGCTTCAGAGGTCTTCCGTTGCACCGACTGTGATGGATCCAGCAAAGGACAAAATTAAAGGGACATGAGGGAGCTTTTGAAGAAAAGTAATAATTGCATGTTCAGTTTATTTAGGTTAATAAGTGATGAAGCATTTTAAATAAAAAAGAATGAGGCCACCCATGTATCATTCCATTATCTTGAACAGGCTGTGAGCTGTAAAATGTTCTGCAATTCGGGGTCCGAATTTCCCGCGCTGTCCTACGGATGTGATGTCAACTGACGCTTCTGCGCATTCTCGGGCTAAAAAAGTAATAATAAATGTATATCCAGTAGGTGGCAGTATTGCACCTTTGTGTAGTGTTGCTAGTCAATGGCGGACTTCCTTGTCTAAACCAATGGTTTTTCTCATAAAACTGGTGTTATTTTGGCAGCGTTTATGGAGCTGAAAACCTCTCTGATGGATTATAAGGGTTTCACAGAGCTAAAGGTGCTGTTATAGGCGACCGCACAGCAATCTGTCCATGTTTATGGTCTCGGCACTGTAGGCCGCAAATCCCGGACTGTTTCCTAGACCTCAGTCCGCTTACAGTGCATCTAAGCTCTCTGCTGCGCACGGACCTCCGGGTGCTACGGAGCTCCACTCCGTGATGTGAATTTGAGAAATCTAGGGTAATATATGCGGCGGGGCATGATTCTATCATGCTAGATTTCTCAAATTCTCCTCCTGGTGTCCGAGAACACTGGCTGATTAAAGCTTTTAGCAATACAGGCAGCAGTGGAAGCTGGAACATAGCAGCTAGCGAGATTAGCTCTGTTAGATCGGCTCCCTCAGTCTGATCGTGTGTGTGTGTCCGTCGCGGGGCATTGTTTTACTATATTTCCTTTTGTATTAATAAAATGTATTTTTATTTATGGAATCATGCCTCCGGCTGCCTTTGGTTGAACCCTTATGAACTAGTGAGAAATTTGTGCACGCTCACGCTAAAAGCTGCAGTTATTCGCAGCGCCAGGCGCGGCGCTCATGAGGTTTGTTTTTCAAAGCTCCCTCATGTCCCTTTAAGAAGGTAGCCCAAATGGTTAATGGCACCATCCGGAACATCCTCTTCAGACCAGTGTGTCTCCACATGGAGCTGCAAGCGTCAGAGCTGCTGTATTCTGTCTTTCATAAGGACCCGCAGTTGGCAGCAGCTTCAAAGCTCCAGAACCACCTCAAGTACATCAAAAGGGTGTTCTGGCATAATGCAGAGGAGGTGATGAAGGGACTGACCTGCTGTACAGGACAAACACCACCTGACACGGAGCCATCCAGAATCGTCTGACACGGTTCCGGTTCCTGAGCCCCCCAGTGTTGCTTCTGCTCCTGAGCCCTCCTTCAACGCTCCAGCTCATGAGCCCTCCAGAGCCACTCCAGATCCTGAGCCCTCGAGTGCCTCTCCAACTTCTGAGCCATCCGGTGCTGCTCCAGCTCCTTAAACCTGCCGTGCTGTTTCAGTCAACCTTGAGCCCTGAAGTGCTGTTCCAGCTAAGCCCGAGCCCTCCAGCTGACCTGAAGTCCTCTGGCACCGCTGTGGTTCCCAAACCAGTCTCCGTGGGGTCAAGGTAGATGCTCTATGTCCTGTCCCACAGCTATTCTGACTGGTTTCCAGCTCAAGAGCCAACTTAACTTGGTTGCAGCCCTGGAGTCAGCCTCCGTAGAGGTCCAGATAGATGCCCTGGACCCAGTTCCCATGCTGGTCTCTGAGGGGGTCCAGACAGATGCCCTGCCTTTTGTTCCAGTGCTGGTGTCAGTGAGGGCCAAGGTGGACGCCTCACACCCAGCTCCAACGGTCATCTCTGCAGGGGTCCAGGAGAACACTTCATATCATATTCAGCTTCAGAGCCTGTCCCAGAAGAGGTCCAGGCAGATGCCCTGCATGAGGGTCCAGAATCCATCTCCATGGGTGTCCAAATTGATGTCTCATAGTCTGCTTTGCCACCAGCTCCAGTGTCCACGAGGGTCCTCCTGCCAGAACCCTCACAACTGGGTCCAGAGTCCCCGGGCACGCTAGATGCGTCGTCAGCCACTCCAGAGCCTTTTTCTCCTAGGGACCCACCTATCATCATGCAACCAGGTCCAGGGTCCATATCTTTGGAGATTCCGCAAGATGCTTTGTCAGTCACTCCACAGTCAGATTTTCCAAGGGTCTTGCAGGACACCACGCTACTCGCTTCAGAGTCCGCATTGCTGAGGATCCCACCAGACGCTCTGCAGACTGCTTCAGCACCTGTTCTTCTGATGGTTCAGCTGGTCACATCATGGCCTCCTCTGGGGTCTCATCCCTTCAGGCAGTTCCACGGCTGCCCTCTTTGCCTTGTCACATCCCAGAGGACCCTCGTATCTTCAAACAGTCTCACCACCATCTTGAGGGTCCTCACCTCTTAAAGCCATACTCAGTAACAAGGTAAACAAGCTAGGTCTTGCTAGCTAGTTTACAGAAACACGACTCGGAGCGCTCACTCCTCCCGTCGGGTATAATCGGTACGTCAGCCTTCCCACGGACATGGGACCCCGTTTTGCGATGATAACAATGCAGAGTCTAACTTCAGCCATAGAAATGTTCCCCCAGCTTTTCCTCTTTTCACCTCTAAACGATTTTAGTTTTCTGCTAGCTGAAAAGGTGTTTTTTGGGGGGACTCTGATGTTTTTATCTTAAAATGAAAGCACTGACCACCGGCTAATTCTGTCCTCCTTTCACTTCCGGGATGTTCAGACGGAAAATGTGTCCGGGCGGATTATTGGTGAATCCAAGCAGTGCGGAAATGCGACAGACAGACAGCTGGATTGTTCAGACCGAACGATAGGATTGGCTGAAGTTTTTAGAGAACTGTGGGACAACTACTTTATTGATTTCTTTCATTTTCTTTTTAATCTCCACAATATATTTATGGCTATACTATGTTGGAACGTTGTTAAGAGGCTTTAAAAAAATGTTAAAAGCTACATTGTTTACCTGGCTTCTGAGTATGCCTTTAAAGCGGTCTTACCATGTCCAAGAGGGGTCTAGTCTCATTGAACTGCCTCGTCGCCTTCCAGAGGGATCTCATCTCATCGGACAACCTTGTCGCCTTCCGGAGGGGTCCTGTCAGACTGCCTCATCAGACCGCCTTGTCGCTGCCTTCCAAAGGGTTCTTGCCTCGTCGGACCGCCACATCAACATCCTCCACAAACGCACCTCTTCGCTGCCAGCCTCCTGAGCCTCGCCTCATCAGGTGGCCTTGTCGTCGCCCTCCAGGGTCCATGGTCCCATCTCATCTGGTGGCCTCGATGCCGACTTCCCAAGCTCCTCCTTGTCAGGCCGCCACGGGGCCGACATTCTGAGCTCCTCCTCATTGGGCTGACTGCCAGACTGTGGTCTTCTTGGACTTTTTTGTTTTGTTTTTTTGTCCCTACTTCCTGGTCCCCCTCTGCCCGCCCTGCCTCTCTCATGTTCGGCATCTGGCAGCCACCCTTGAGGGGGTGTACTGTTGTGCTCCACCCTCGTTAGGGTTTGATTTTCTTTCCCTTTTCTCCCTCATTTTCTTCTTCACAAGTGTTTCTCTAATCACTTCCTTCCCTACATAAGCACCCCTGTCCAGTCTCAACTTTGTCAGATCCTCGTTGTTGTTTAGTGCACTTTCAGTTTGGCTCAGTATTAATAAAGAAACTTTTTTCACCTACCTACCTGCCTGCTGCTGATTTTCTTCTGCACCTAGGTCCTGCTCCTCACAAGCTACATACAACAGCTAGACTTTGTTAAATGCTGTTTTCATCAGTTTTAAAATAGAATACAATATTCCAATTATAATTTTAAAAATTATACATTTTATTTGTGGATGCCTTTAAATAACCAAGGTCACCTTTCCTTACCAGGAGCTACATGCATGTATTGGAGCAGTACATTTTTGTGAAACATTTTTCAATGTAATTAGACATTTTCTTTAAAAAGAAATCTAAATCCATATCAATGCACTTTGAAAATAAAGTTAAACAAGTTATAGACAAATTTAAACTAAAGTTAAATTCAAATGCATGTATATTCAATCCAATTTCTGCAAATGTAGCTCTATAAATTTGATCAATAAACAGCAGATACAATTATTTAATTATAATTTATTAGTACAATTAAATTCAAACTTTGCATTAATCATCCATAAAAATGCTTGTTCATAATGCCAGTCAATTTTTTTACAGCTGTACAACAGTAAATACGTTAATTTTGATCTGCAAAGACATAACTTTAAAATGTATAATAAAACAAGAAACAGAGTGGAAATTATGACCATGTAGTCACTAAATGATGTAATCAACAATCCCTTGTGGAGGATGTCTTTATTCTGATATCACCTGATGTATAACAGAGGAGGTACATAAACTAGTTTTAAAAAGGCTTACATCCAAATACAGAATGGAGATCAGATATGTTTCTATTGGCCTAAGATTAGCTGTGAGTTTAGTTATTGCCTTGGGTGAGTCGTTGGAGAGTCTGACACAGCCTATAGAGGCTGTGACTGGTGTTGGTGTCAGTCTTGAGGTGTCATCATTGAAATGCAACCTGCAAAATACTCCTCATTTACCTGCATTCTTAATGGATGGGGACTTTGTTATTGGAGGTGTTTTCTCATTACACTACAAACAGGAAACAATGATTTATAACTACAGCACCAAGCCTGAACCTTTGAGGTGTGCAGGGAGGTTAGTAAGTGAGAGGAAAGATGAAAAACAATGGTAGAAATGTGCTAATATATGATGTGATTTGCTGCAATGTTCATGGATATGTTAGACAAAAAATCAATGTTTTGTTTGAATTTTTATTAGATTTCTACCATTAGATGACCTATTGGAATTACATGCCTATGCTGTGTTTATTATGCTGTTTGTCTAGATCTAAAGTAGTGTAAACTTTGAAAATATCTTTAAAGTTCAATGTTAATTTGCAATGATGTGTACCAAATACATTATTTTGAATTACTTTGTTCATTTCCAAACCTTAGAAAAACCTGTTGGTTTACATATATATATATTTTTAAGCACATTTATTTTGGATTTTAGCTGAGATTTTTAATTTAAGTAAATGTCAGTTATTACCTGGTTGATTCTGTGCAGCTTCATTGCCCGGGAGCTGCGTTTTTCTCGCACAATGATTTTTGCTCTTGAGGAGATAAACAACAGCACAAAGCTGCTGCCTGGCATCACACTAGGATATCAGATTTATGATTCATGCAACTCTGTGCCTGGGGCCATGAAAGCAGCCTTTCAGCTATCAAATGGTCAAGACCCTGTGTTTTACAAAGGCAGCAATTGTTCTCAATCTGGTGTAGTGATGGCTGTTGTTGGAGATTCTGGATCCACTGTATCCATCAGTGTGTCACACATAATTGGGTCTTTCAACATTCCTCTGGTAAGTCTTCTGGATTGATTGTAAACTGAAAATCTAAAAAATGCCAAAATATTTTTCAGTTTAAAAGTTATTTATGTACATGTGTCTATGTGTGTTCAGATCAGCCATTATGCCACCTGTGCCTGTCTGTCAGATAAGCACCAGTTTCCAACCTTTTTCAGAACAATTCCCAGTGATCAGTTCCAAGCTCAGGCTCTGGCCAAGCTGGTGAAACACTTTGGCTGGACTTGGATAGAAGCTGTCCGCTCAGACTCAGATTATGGAAATTATGGCATGGCAGCTTTTCTTGATGCAGCTCAGAGAGAGGGAATCTGTGTGGAGTACTCTGAGTCCTTCTATCGGACTGACTCACATATAAAGATCCAGAGAGTTGCTGATGCTATTCGCAGGTCTCTACATCACAGATTTCCTTGTTAGAATGTGGAATCACTAAATAAAAATATAAAATAGTTAAATATCCTGCATTAAAAGGATATACAGTTTTTTGACTAAAACCACAAATGTAATCTTTTTTCTTGTTTAAATTTGTAAGTTAAGTAAAGTACATATTTACTTTTTTTTATTTAATGAAAAAAATATTTTGTAGAATGAAATATACCACTGGATAGAAAAAATACCCACTTTTCAATCTCTCTACAGGTCAACAGCGATGGTTGTTGTGGCATTCATAGACTCTGCAGATATCAGGGACCTGTTAGAGGAGCTGGCTCGGGAACCTCCACCACCTCGTCAGTGGATCGGAAGTGAGGACTGGATTACTGACCCCTACTTGAGGAGGTACAGTTTCTGTGCAGGAGCCATTGGACTTGCCATTCAGAAATCTGTCATCCCTGGTCTGAGGGAGTTCCTACTGAATCTTTCTCTCGCTGAAGTAGCTGCCTCTTCAGTGCTGACTGAGTTCTGGGAGGATGCGTTTAACTGCACATTCACAGAAAGTGAGAAGGATGTCATATGTTATTTTTGTTTTATATTTCCCACACTGTGTGATTGTGTTGTTGTAATAATTCTCAGGTAACTCTCCAACTAAAAATAGCACACTCATTTTATGACCTGACACCATTCTACTTACTAATAACTGCATGCCATAAAATATTCCTTATTCCTCAAGTTGCATTATTAAATACTACCTGTAATGGTGTTTGTACAGATGCCAATCCAGTCAAAAGGTTGTGCGATGAGACTGAAGACCTAAAAATGCTCAAGAGCCCGTACACTGAAACATCTCAGTTAAGAATCAGTAACATGGTGTACAAAGCTGTTTATTCAGTAGCTCATGCCATTCACAATGCAGTGTGTCAGGAATCTAATTTCACCACTCAGTGTGACAAAAACATCAGACTGGAGTCCAAACAGGTCAGTTTAAAAATATATAGTTTTTTTTTTAACTTTTTGTCAGATATAACATCTTGCTAGCTGAGTAAACTAGACTGTCAGTTTTGTCTGCAGACTTTGGTCTAGCCACACTCCATTGGAATCTCTGCAGCCCATTGATTGGTCCGGTCAGTCTCATACCAGGCCAATCACAACGCTCAAACGGTTTGGTGGGTGGGATAAGCAAATGACAGCAGAGCTTCGACTTTGAAATCAAACAACATGGCGGCAGCACGGGAACCGTGTTTGTTTAAAATGGCTTTGTCAACAAATTTGGATGATTTAGATTTGGGCTTTTCTTTAAGATGCAAACAGATAGAGGCACTTAAGTCCTTTTTGTTGAAAATGGCTGCTTTGCCACTGGAATATAGTAAAAGTTTGATTTACCAGCTGGTTCCGGTTGTTGCTAAACAGCTCTGATTGGTCCTAGTGCTATCCAATAGCATGTGAGGACAGTTTAATTGATGACCGTTGATCCCGCCCCTATAAATGAGTTGTTTCAATGGATCGTGGACAGACTATTTATCCACATACGTATATAGTCTGGCTCGCCAGGCTAACATCTTGCAACATAAAAGAACAAACATATCACTTCATATTGATTTGGCTGTCACTTTGCATGGTGGTACAGCTGATAGCATAGTTTCTGTGTGGGTTTCCTGAGGATGCTCTGGCAACCTCCCATGAAACAAATTCATGCATGTTAGGTTGATGGGTGGCTCTAAATTGTCCCTAGGTGAACATGCTATTGTAAATGGTTGTCTCTTTCAGCCCTGTGATGGACTGGCGATCTGTCTAAGGCAGTGGTGGAGAATCCTGGTCCTCGAGGGCCACAGTCCTGCATATTTTAGTGGTTTCTTCTCTTCAACACACCTGATCTAAATTAGTGGGTGATTATGAGCTTTTTGGTTGCCTTAAAGGCACACTGAGGAGGTAATTCAACATTTAAATCAGGTGTGCTGAAGAGAGGATACCTCTAAAACATGCAGGACTGTGGCCCTTGAGGACCAGGATTCCCCACCCCTGGTCTAGGGTATGCATTTCCTCTCGCCCAGTAATTGCAGGAGCCACGTACACATGACCCTTACTGGATGAAGCAGTTTAGAAAAGGGATGAATGCTTATTGTTTATATTCTTTTGTTATAGGTGTTATCTAAACTGAAAAATGTTAACTTTTCTCGAAATGGTTATCCTGTGTCATTTGATGCTAACGGGGATCCTGTACCTTTTTATGAGCTGGTCAACTGGCAGAAGAGTGAGAGTGGAGTTATTGAGGTGGTAACAGTAGGGTACTATGATGCATCACTGCCTAAAGGCCAGGAGTTTCAAATCAACAGCAATATATCCTGGGTGGAGGGTAGCACTAACGTAAGTTTAGCCAATAAAGAAATTATTTAAAGAAATAAAAAAGGTTTTGAAAATGATTTCTTAATGTTTTGTATATCTGTCTCAGGTGCCACTGTCAGTGTGCTCTGAGAGTTGTCCTCCAGGAAATCGCAAAGTTTTGCAAAAAGGAAAACCCATCTGCTGCTATGATTGTATACCATGTCCTGAAGGAGAGATTAGTAACACAACAGGTAAAATCTCATGTTTTCCATTGTAGAGAATGTAAACCCTACACCCTTCTCAATGAAATATTACACTTATTTAAATATTATATGATAAGTTAGGAACTTTAACATTAACCTTTTTAAATGGGTAATATTTATTGAAAGTAAACTTTAGGTTCTTTTTTGGTTGTATTTCAGGGAATAATACCTTTTAATAATCTGAAGCAAAGACAAAAAATAAAGATTTTTACAATCATTTATTTTATAAAAAGGCTATGATGATACATAGAAAAGGAGGCAGTGCTGATGATGAGGTAGGTTAATTTAAATCATAATAAACTCTTAAACATGGTGAGGAATGTAGTAAGAGGTGTAATTATGAGTTTAAAAGGCTGAGTCTGTGTTGATGAGACTATGATGGAGTTATTTTAGTCTAGATGTTAATTTTAGTTGCTAAGGGAAATTTAGGATAGTTTAATTTGGTTATTAAACTTATCTAAGAGGCCACTCAGTATCAGAATGTGGTCTTACTTGTGGTCGGCGTTCTGTGGATCTGGACCGTGTTGATGGTCTCGATGCGTGGAGGTGGATGGGTCCCCCTTATGGAGTAGAGGTTCTTGGGACGGGGTCGCCTCAGACAGTGGGTCAGTCCTGGATACGTCGTCAGCAAGATAACCACTTCTGGCATGCTGGAAGCATTGTAGCAACCGTCCTCTTTGTTGGTCAGGGAGAAAGATCGGCACGTCTCTCTCCAGGGCGGAAAGCTGAGAGGCCGTGGGGCTGGACACACTCAGGCAAGGCGGCGTCTCTCAGGTGTCAGCTCAAAGCAGTGGCAAGACTTAGACTGGTTGAAGGTGGTGATATGGCACACAGGCTTATAGCAGTTTGCGTGCATTTCTAGCAAAAAGATGGACGGAGGCTATACCACTTGTCAGCAGAAGGCCCTTAAAAGATTCAGAATATTAATAAGTATTAATATGATAAACAAACTGAATTTTGGGTGTAGGCTTTACATTCTCTATATAATGGCGAGCCAGCCAGGAGAAGTGAAGTAGTGTGTGTGGAATGAAAGGGGTCAAATGTCAGTGGAACCTTGATGATCCGTCACAGTACACCATGTATATGTATATGATTAAATACATGATCACTAACAATCTTTAAAATTCATCTTTGCAGATTCGGTTGACTGCTTTCCATGTCCCAGTGAGTTCTGGCCTAATGCTCAGAGAGATGCTTGTTTCCCCAAACCTGTGGAGTTTCTTTCCTTTGATGAAGTCCTGTCAATCATCCTGGCTGCATTCTCTGTTAGTGGGGCCTGTCTGGCCATCATAACAGCAGCTATTTTCTTTCATCACAGAACAACTCCAATAGTCAGAGCCAACAACTCTGAGCTGAGCTTCCTGCTGCTCTTCTCTCTGACTCTGTGTTTCTTATGTTCATTAACTTTCATTGGAGCTCCCTCTGATTGGTCCTGCATGCTGCGACACACAGCGTTTGGCATCACCTTTGTTCTCTGTATCTCCTGTGTTCTTGGCAAAACTGTAGTGGTTTTAATGGCCTTTAAAGCTACACTTCCAGGTAGTAATGTCATGAAATGGTTTGGGCCTCCACAACAAAGAATGACTGTAGTGTTTTTCACGTTTATTCAAGCCCTAATCTGTACTGTGTGGTTAGTAAACAGCCCTCCCTACCCAATGAAAAATCTCAGCACATACAAGGAGAAGATCATCCTGGAATGTGCATTAGGTTCTGCTGTTGGCTTCTGGGCTGTGCTGGGCTACATTGGCCTGCTGGCTGTTTTTTGCTTTGTGTTAGCTGTTCTAGCTCGGAAACTACCTGATAATTTTAATGAAGCCAAGATGATCACCTTCAGCATGCTGATATTCTGTGCAGTGTGGATCACCTTCATCCCAGCATATGTCAGCTCTCCTGGGAAATATACTGTAGCTGTGGAGATATTTGCTATTCTGGCCTCCAGTTTTGGACTGATTCTGTGTATATTTGCTCCAAAATGTTTCATCATGTTGTTTCAGCCGGAGAAGAACTCCAAGAAACATTTAATGAACAAAAATCAGTTGTAACATTGAGACAGAATTTTATCTTAATCTTCCTTTTTTGTAGCTGAAATTGAACCCTACCTTTGTCAGACTTTATTGTTTAGGACCAATAATTTGATTGTCTACTTATTTTTTGCAATAATGTAAATGTCATCTTTATTTTGAGTGTCTTGTTTATTAAGCATTTTCTCAAGGCAAATTAAAATGATTGAGTGCTTCTGAGTTCATTTACAGGAATCATTTTATTTCATTTTTAACATTTCTATTTCAATTAAAATGTAACTAGAGTGTAATTAGAAGATTTCTGTTTAATTGCTATAGGCTCTTTTGTACTTTGTACTTCTTTACATCTCCTGATAGTTATATCTTGTAATTATATTTTCAAAAAATAATATGCCCTAACAACACTTAAGCAATACTATAACATTGTGTAATCAAACCAGTCTTAACACATACTTGATAGTTTATTTATTGTAGAATTTTATTGGCTGGATGAAAATTCCACTATTTAATGTAATAATTATGTTCAGCAGTACGTATAGTGTTTTGGGTAATGGCTTTAGACCACAGACTTGTAACGTTACTGTAATTAAACCTTTACTTAAATAAACTGAACTTGATCCAGCAGCTCGAGCTAATTTTTGATCTATATCTAATCTTTCCTTCACATCAAAGATTTTTGAAAAAAAATTGCTGCAGAACAACAGTTTGAACATTTACACACAACATATCTAAAGAGTGTCAGTCTGACTTTGAAGCTCATTTTAACACAAACAGCTCTGATTAAAGTCGATTATCTAGTAAATCTAGGACATATAATAAAGAAAATCACATTATCCAAATAAAGAAGCTGAAATATATCGGGAACAGTCAGTCACTAAGTTTTTTTTATCTGATAGATTCTAATTTGTCGAGTGCTTTAAGTGGGGCGGTACAGAACGGTACGCAGTACCAGGACTTTTAAATTTGACCCCGTAGCGTACCAGGACTTTTTTTTAGCTTTCCCAAGCCTTGATGAGAAAAAAATTTGCATTAAAGCTAAAGAAACCCAGTGTTTTGGAGCACAACACTTGCCGTAGCCTACATTCGTGTTTGGGATGAGAGAGAGAGAGACAGTGTTACGATCTCCTATCCTCGGCACCCGATTCTTCCTCCTGTCAGCTCCAGCTGACACTGACGGCTCCTGGCTCCGCCCCCTGTTTCCAGAGCAACGCGCCGGGCTCGCACAGCTGCAGGAAATTCCGCTATCAGCTAGGCGTGATTAAAAGCAGGGAGCGGTCAGCCATTCGGGGGGAAAACTGAGCAGACAGGTTCTGGTGTGTGGTTCTCCCCCCTTGGTTGCTGACCCCATTTGATTCTTGAGCGTATAGTATTTCGATCTCCTTCTTGCGTCGTAGTCCGGCAGTTTTTGGTTAATTTATTAGTATTCGTATTTACCTGCCGTTTATTCTGTGTAGCGTTTTATTTTGCCACAGACTCTTTTTGTTACTTGTAAACTCCCTTAGTTACCCTTTTGTGGTATTTATAGCGTTTATCGCCTCCCTTTGTTATTTATATACTCCTGCAGTGCTTTTTGTTTCTTTGTTAGTTACCGTGTGGTATTTCTAGCGTTTATTGCCTCCTTTAGTTCTTTGTAGTCTCCATTAGTTAGTGTTATTTCCCTTAAACTTTTACAGAACCTCTTAGTGAGCGTTCTTAGTTAGGCCATTTTGTTTTATTAGTTTAGTTAGGGTTTTTTCCCCTTCTGGGTGATTTTTCGTTTAGGAGCGATTTTTAGTTCGTCTTCCTTTTTGCAGCACCTCCTTCTGCCTGATATATAATAATAAAATACCTTAATAATCTGTACTTTGTGTTTTTGGCCTTTTGTGTTAGTCCTCTTTATTGTACATCTCCTAGACCCTTTCAGGGGACGTAACAGACAGGGAGAACGAGCGAAAGAGAGAGAGAACAGGAGGAGGAATGATCACGGCTGTGATGTTGAACTGGATCCAAAAAGGCTCAAAGAGGACACAAAAGGGCGCAGAGTTGGACAATGACAGCAGCACTCTCAGACAGTCCTTCACTACTCAAGAAAATGAAGGTCGGACTCAGCAAGCTAGCATTAGCTCATTCAACGAAGAGCCTGATGCTGCACAAACGCCTGTTGCTGTCCGTTTAGCTGCCGAAAGTGACGTCAACAATAACAGAGAAGATGACCAGTGGCCAGACTGTTGGTCAAAGGATCAAGTGCAGTATTTTTGCTCACAAAATAGCTGGCTTATTATCAAAGATAAAAAGCTTGGTTGCCAGGTATGTCGCAAAATCAGCTCACTGGGTGTTCAGAGAGAGCAAGGTCTTAAAATCTCAAGTGAATGGAGCGGGTGTTTGATCTCTGCATTTGGGGACGACAAGGGGAAAAAATAAACCTCATTGCAGAAGAAAATCAAAGACCACAGAGATTCAAGATCCCACATAAAAGTAGCGGAGATTGAAAAGCTGGCATCAGATGATGAACTGAAAAAAACTATTCAAGACATGCACAAGGCTGAATATGACACCACCTGCAGAGTATTTAGGACTGCCTACAAAATCGGTAAGCATGGGCGTCCTTTAACTGATAGGCCAACTGATGTACTGCAAGAGTTAAATGGAGTGAATTTGGGCAGAGTTTTACACTCAAACAACACGAGCTGACATCATTGACCAAGTTTCAACAGAAATGAAAAAGAAAGTAGTTGATGACATACTCCAAAACAGAAGAAAAATCTGTGCGCTGATTGATAAGTCCACCACAATTAGTGGCAAGTCTGTGCTGGTGGTATGTGTTAGGGCCGCTATTGCTAACAAAGAACTAGACACAATATTTTTTGAGCTGCTTGAGTTAGATGAGACCACAGCAGATGATATCACAAAGTCACTGCTGTGATGTCTTCACAAACATGGTTTTGCTGACCAGTATTTGGGTATGTGCTTGGTGGCCTTTGCATGTGATGGAGCTTCTGTGATGCTGGACAGAATAGCAGGAGTTGCTACAAAACTTTGTTCAAAATTTCCAAAGCTGTTTGTGTGGCATTGCTCAAACCATCGTCTGGAATTAGCAGTTGGAGATGTCCTGAAGGAGGTCAGTGGACTTAACCATTTCAAAATCTTTTTGGACAAGTTGTACAGTCTATTGTCCGCCTCACCTAAAAACCAGAGAGAGTTATCTCACTGCGCACAGAGCGTTGGCCAGCATCTTCTTGTCATAGGGCGTGTCCTCAATGTCCGCTGGGTAGCTTCAAGTGAAAGAACTGTAAAAGTGGTTTGGAAGAGCTACAAAGTGCTCCAGCTGCACTTTTTTACTGCAGCTAGTGATGTGAAGAAGGATTCAACAGAGAGAGCAAAATACAAGGGGCTCCATGATGTTCTCACCTCTGTGTCCTTTGTTTTTAATCTTGGAGTCATGTATGATGCCCTCACAGAGCTCAGTGATCTGTCAAGGATGCTCCAAAAGAGAGGCATGACACTGCCTGAGGCAGAGAAGCTGTTGGACAGACAGATTCGCGTGTTTGAATCGATGGTATCATCACCAGGCCCATACACAGATGTTGTTCTTCAAGCTCAGAAGGAAAAGTCTTTCAAGAAAGTTGCTCTTCATGAAAATGAGAGAATTGTGAAGATCAATGCAGGGCAGTTCTTTCGCAGCATGGCAGAAATTTTAAAATGTAGGATGACTTCATCAACCTCCTCACATGTCAGCACACAGTGCTCCCAACCTAGAGGTGAACACCAGCTGCTGAATGATATGATGGTTCTTCAGCCAAACAAATGGCCTGAGGGAAAGCTGGACATGCAGTATGGTGATGCAGAGGTGCTCCGCTTGTGTGACAGGCTAAAAGTAGAGAGAAGAGAAAGTATTCAAGGATTTCGGGAATACAAGGATCAAAGGGGATCCAGGACACCAGCAGACCTGAAGCCCCTTCTTCAAGCTGTCAACACTATCGCTGTGTCTACCAGTGAATGTGAGCGAGTCTTCAGCAGCATGAACGATGTTCTTTCTGCCAAAAGGAACTCGCTTGCTATAAGCAGGCTTTCAAACTTGATTTTTATGAAATGCAATGGGCCGCCATTAGAGCAGTTCAATCCACAAAGTTACGTCAGGTCATGGCTGGCAAAGGGAAGAAGATCTGCTGATGAGAGGGCTTGTGAAGCACCAAACCTATCAAGCAAAGATGAACCCAAGACCTGCTGGAGTCATTTTTAAGTACGGTAAGATGATTTCTTCATTCTAATTAAGGCCAATGTGGTGTTATTTTTTAGATGAAGACTACTCTTTCAAGTGTAATGAATAAACTTTAACATTTTAAACTTTATAATGTATGTGTAAACCCTGTTAATGTATTTCTGTTATTCAAAGTGCTAATAGTGTCACTTTTAAATTCCTGATTGAATGAAAAGATTGATACTTCCTCACATCTATTGCTAATATTTTTCCTCTTCTTTTTGCTTTCTCTTTCACCCTCTGCTTTCTCCTACCCATATCTATCCCTGCTGTGTGATGGAAGTGGAGACAGTTGATTTTGGTGCCATCCAGTAGACTCCCCAAGTTCAGGCCTGATGACTTTTTGTATTACACACTATTCATTACACAGTTCATGTTACCTGATGGACAAATTGACATTCAACATGTTTAAACAAGACACAAGACAGTACACTAGGAGGACACTAGAGGGTGACATATGACACACACACACACACACACACACACACACACACACACAGAAAGACACACAGACAGACACACAGACAGATAGAAAGACAGACAGACAGACAGACAGACACACACACATAGAAACACAGACAGACAGACAGACAGATAGAAAGACAGACAGATAGACACACAGACAGATAGACACACAGATAGAAACACAGACAGACAGACAGATAGAAAGACAGACAGATAGACACACATACAGACACACAGACAGATAGACACACAGACAGACACACAGACAGATAGAAAGACAGACAGATAGACACACAGACAGACACACAGACAGATAGACACACAGATAGAAACACAGACAGACAGACAGATAGAAAGACAGACAGATAGACACACAGACAGACACACAGACAGACAGACACACAGACAGACACACAGACAGATAGAAAGACAGACAGATAGACACACACACAGACAGATAGAAACACAGACAGACAGACAGAAAGAAACACAGACAGACAGATAGAAACACAGACAGACAGACAGACAGACACACAGACAGACACACAGACAGATAGAAAGACAGACAGATAGACACACACACAGATAGACACACAGACAGATAGACACACACACAGATAGACACACACACACAGAGATAGAAACACAGACAGACACACACACAGATAGAAACACAGACAGACAGATAGAAACACAGACAGACAGATAGAAACACAGACAGATAGAAACACAGACAGACAGATAGAAACACAGACAGACAGAAAGAAACACAGACAGACAGAGAGAAACACAGACAGACAGACAGAAAGACAGAAGATAGACACACACACAGACACACACACAGACACACACACACACACACAGATAGACACACAGACAGATAGAAAGACACACAGACAGACACACACACACACACAGATAGACACACAGACAGACACAAAGACACACAGAAACACACACACAGACAGAGAGATAGAAACACAGACAGACAGACAGACAGATAGAAACACAGACAGACAGATAGAAACACAGACAGACAGATAGAAACATAGACACACAGACAGACACACAGACAGATAGAAACACAGACAGATGGACACACACACACAGAGATAGAAACACAGACAGACACACACACAGATAGAAACACAGACAGATAGAAAGACAGACAGATAGACACACAGACAGACACACACACACACACACAGATAGAAACACAGACAGATAGACACACACACAGAGATAGAAACACAGACAGACACACACACAGACAGATAGACACACAGACAGACACACAGACAGATAGAAAGACACACAGACAGACACACACACAGATAGACACACAGACAGATAGAAAGACAGACAGATAGACACACAGACAGACACACAGATAGAAACACAGACAGATAGAAAGACAGACAGATAGACACACAGACAGATAGACACACAGACAGATAGAAACACAGACAGATGGACACACACACACAGAGATAGAAACACAGACAGACACACACACAGATAGAAACACAGACAGACAGACAGATAGAAAGACACACAGACAGACACACAGATAGAAACACAGACAGACAGACAGATAGAAGAGACAGACAGATAGACACACAGACACACACACAGATAGAAACACAGACAGACACACAGACAGATAGAAAGACAGACAGACAGACACACACACATAGACACACAGACAGACACACATACAGAGATAGAAACACAGACAGACACACACACAGATAGAAACACAGACAGATAGAAAGACAGACAGATAGACACACACACAGAGATAGAAACACAGACAGACACACACACAGACAGATAGAAACACAGACAGACACACAGATAGAAACACAGACAGATAGACACACACACAGAGATAGAAACACAGACAGACACACACACAGACAGATAGAAACACAGACAGACAGACACACACACACACAGATAGAAACACAGACAGACAGACACACACACAGACAGATAGACACACACACACACAGATAGAAACACAGACAGACACACAGAAAGAAACACAGACAGATAGAAAGACAGACAGATAGACACACAGACAGAAAGACACACAGACAGAAAGACAGACAGACAGACAGAGAGATAGAAACACAGACAGACAGACAGACAGATAGACAGACAGAGAGATAGAAACACAGACAGACAGACAGACAGAAAGACAGACAGATAGACACACAGACAGACACACACACAGATAGAAACACAGACACACAGACAGATAGACACACACACACACACAGATAGAAACACAGACAGATAGACACACACACACACACAGATAGAGACACACACACAGAGATAGAAACACAGACAGACACACACACAGACAGATAGAAACACAGACAGACAGACACACACACACACAGATAGAAACAAAGACAGATAGACACACACACACACACACACACACAGATAGACACACACACACACAGATAGAAACACAGACAGACAGATAGAAAGACAGACAGACACACACACACAGACAGATAGAAACACAGACAGACAGACACACACACACACAGATAGAAACACAGACAGATAGAAACACAGACAGACACACACACACAGACAGATAGAAACACAGACAGACACACAGACACACAGATAGAAACACAGACAGACAGACAGATAGAAAGACAGACAGATAGACACACAGACAGACACACACACAGATAGAAACACAGACAGACAGACAGATAGAAACACAGACAGACACACAGACAGATAGAAAGACAGACAGATAGACACACAGACAGATAGACAGACACACAGACAGACACACACACACACAGACAGACAGACACACACACAGACACACAGACACACAGACAGACAGACACACACACACACAGACAGATAGAAACACAGACACACACACAGACAGACAGACACACAGACAGACAGACACATACACAGACAGACAGACACACACACAGACAGACAGACACACATACAGACAGACACACACACAGACAGACACACAGACAGATAGAAAGACAGACAGATAGACACACAGACAGATGGACACACACACACAGAGACACACACACACAGATAGAAATACAGACAGACAGATAGAAAGACAGACAGATAGACACACAGACAGACACACAGATAGACAGACAGATAGAAGAGACAGACAGATAGACACACAGACAGATGGACACACACACATAGATAGACACACAGACAGACACACACACAGATAGAAACACAGACAGACAGACAGATAGAAAGACAGACAGATAGACACACAGACAGACACACACACAGAGAGACACACACACAGACAGAAAGACACACAGACAGACACACACACACACACAGATAGACACACAGACAGACACACAGACAGATAGAAACACAGACAGATAGAAACACAGACAGATAGACACACACACAGACAGACACACAGATAGAAACACAGACAGACAGACAGATAGAAAGACAGACAGATAGACACACACACACACACAGATAGAAACACAGACAGACAGACAGATAGACACACAGACACACACACAGATAGACACACAGACAGACACACAGACAGATAGACACACAGACAGACACACAGACAGATAGAAAGACAGACAGATAGACACACACACAGATAGACACACAGACAGATAGACACACACACAGATAGACACACAGACAGATAGAAAGACACACAGACAGACACACACACACACACAGATAGACACACAGACAGATAGAAAGACACACAGACAGACACACACACACACACAGATAGACACACAGACAGACACACAGACAGATAGAAACACAGACAGATAGAAACACAGACAGATGGACACACACACACAGAGATAGAAACACAGACAGACACACACACAGATAGAAACACAGACAGACAGACAGATAGAAAGACAGACAGATAGACACACAGACAGACACACACACAGATAGAAACACAGACAGATGGACACACACACACACAGATAGAAACACAGACAGACACACACACACAGATAGAAATACAGACAGACAGATAGAAAGACAGACAGATAGACACACAGACAGAAACACAGAGAGACAGACAGATAGACACACAGACAGACACACAGACAGATAGAAACACAGACAGATGGACACACACACACAGAGATAGAAACACAGACAGACACACACACAGATAGAAACACAGACAGATAGAAAGACAGACAGATAGACACACAGACAGACACACAGATAGAAACACAGACAGATAGAAAGACAGACAGATAGACACACAGACAGACACACAGATAGAAACACAGAGAGACAGACAGATAGACACACAGACAGACACACAGACAGATAGAAACACAGACAGATGGACACACACACACAGAGATAGAAACACAGACAGACACACACACAGATAGAAACACAGACAGATAGAAAGACAGACAGATAGACACACAGACAGACACACAGATAGAAACACAGACAGACAGACAGATAGAAAGACAGACAGATAGACACACAGACACACACACAGATAGAAACACAGACAGACAGACAGATAGAAGAGACAGACAGATAGACACACAGACACACACACATAGACACACAGACAGACACACAGACAGATAGAAACACAGACAGATGGACACACACACACAGAGATAGAAACACAGACAGACACACACACAGACAGACACACAGACAGATAGAAAGACAGACAGATAGACACACACACAGATAGACACACACACACAGACACACACACACAGAGATAGAAACACAGACAGACACACACACAGACAGATAGACACACAGACAGACAGACAGACACACACACACAGATAGACACACAGACAGATAGAAAGACACACAGACAGACACACACACACAGAGATAGACACACAGACAGACACACAGACAGATAGAAACACAGACAGACAGACAGACAGATAGAAAGACAGACAGATAGACACACAGACAGACAGACACACAGATAGACACACAGACAGACAGACAGATAGAAACACAGACAGATGGACACACACACACAGAGATAGAAACACAGACAGACACACACACAGATAGAAACACAGACAGATAGAAAGACAGACAGATAGACACACAGACAGACACACACACAGACACACACACACACAGACAGACAGACAGACAGACACACAGACAGACACATAGACACACACACACACAGATAGAAACACAGACAGATAGACACACACACAGAGATAGAAACACAGACAGACACACACACACAGATAGAAACACAGACAGACAGACAGATAGAAAGACAGACAGATAGACACACATACAGACACACACACAGATAGAAACACAGACAGATAGACACACACACAGAGATAGAAACACAGACAGACACACACACAGATAGAGAGACAGACAGATAGAAAGACAGACAGATAGACACACAGACAGACACACAGATAGAAACACAGACAGATAGAAAGACAGACAGATAGACACACAGACAGACACACAGACAAACACACAGACAGATAGAAAGACAGACAGATAGACACACAGACAGATAGACACACAGATAGAAACACAGACAGACAGACAGATAGAAAGACATACAGACACACAGACAGATAGAAACACAGACAGATGGACACACACACACAGAGATAGACACACAGACAGACAGACACACAGACAGACACACAGACAGATAGAAAGACAGACAGATAGACACACACACAGATAGACACACAGACAGATAGACACACACACACAGAGATAGAAACACAGACACACACACACACAGATAGACACACAGACAGACAGACAGATAGAAAGACAGACAGACACACAGACAGATAGAAACACAGACAGATGGACACACACACACAGAGATAGAAACACAGATAGACACACACACAGATAGACACACAGACAGATAGACACACACACAGATAGACACACAGACAGATAGAAAGACACACAGACAGACAGACAGACAGATAGACACACAACAGACACACACACACACACAGATAGACACACAGACAGACACACAGACAGACAGACACACACACATGTAGCATGTTTCATGTGGTCACCATGAGTAGAGAGGAAGACTCAGGAGACAGGACTCTGGATACTGCAGATTTTAATGTTGATCAGGACTGGGGGCAAACCTTTAAAGCAGCAACAGGAGGCACAAATTAGCAACCCAGCTACAACACAGCTCCCAGCATGCAGGCTCATATCAACTGAAAGACTTTACATAGTCAATAAACAGAAAATTTACATTACAGTGTAAAAAAAAAAGAATTACTTCCATAAAATCCTAAAATGTTCTATTGTTATTATTACAAGCTGGCAAAACTCAATGTTATAAAAATAAATTAAATGAAGTAATTTCAGCATAAAATATCACAGTACCAGATTGTTTTTTACAAAAAAATTCAAAATATTCCTGAACAAACCTTTAAAGCAGCAACAGGAGGCACAAATTAGCAACCCAGCTACAATACAGCTGCCTAGAAGAGCAAAAAGTACAAAATGTACAAAACCAAACGAACAGCACCATTAAATGCATTTTTGCAAAATAAAATGGCTCATAGCCTTATAAAGTTACAGGTTTTCATAGTTCACCATATTATAGCTGCATTTTTAGCATTTATTTTAAAGTAACAGAACTTAGCCAAGTGCTAGCTTAAAACAAAGGGAGACACAGGGAGCACAACCTACCAGCATGCAGGCTCATCTCAACTGAAAGACTGAGCAGCATGTCACTGCCCGATCGGTAACGGAAACCCAATCGGTTCTGCGCATATGCGAAGTGAGTCTACATCCGCTGAAGCTTTTTACGGTAATTACGAGTCAGAGTATCTGTTAAGATGTTAACAGTAATAAGTATTTATTATAAAGTTTACAATAATGACAACGTTTCATACAATGTTGAATAAAATAAAAAATAAAAAGGGAGTTATAGAGCAGGACGGCCCGGTCCTTACTGCGCATGCGCAGAGTTGGACGGTACAGATCAGGTCTACCCGATCGGTTCTGCGCATGTGCAGAACGCGTGTACTCGCAGTGAAGTATTTTACGGTAGTTACGGTTCAGAGTATCTTTTAAGGTGTTAACAAGTATATAATACATCTTTATACATACATAATGTATTAAAATGTTTATACACGTAGGTATCCATTGTTTAAATGGTCCGAGCAGTCGAGAAAGAGGCTATAAGCTGTTGGTAAAAGCTAAGGGCTAACTGAGAGCTAACAGTCTCATTCAAAAGACTTGAATGTCGCTAAGTTGGCGAAAAGAGGAAGTGACGTAGGCTTCGCGCATGCGCAAAACCGATCGTGCTACCGGGTACGGATCGGGCAGTGACACAGCAGGCTGCACATGGATAAAGGGTGTGTCTCACTAATTATCGCCCCCTGCGCAACAGGTACCAAAGAGGAACTATAATATTTACAGCAAAAATGTACATTAAAAAAATGATAATGTTACACAAAGACTTATAAACAGAAAATTCAAAGAAAAATAAATCATTTCTACTGAAAGTTTTGAGGAAGTTCACACAATTAACGCAAAAAAAGGATGTTA
>SSNR01000398.1:156942-168175 GCA_006937965.1 Callopanchax toddi
TTCAAAAGGAAGGACAAATATAACCCTAAACAACTATGCTGCAAATAAACGCGTTATTATTAAATGCACAAATGTAATTATCTTGTAGTGAGGGTGTCTTTTTCTGATGAATGGCAATCTGACACTAAAAAAAGGAGGGACATAAACTGGTACATAAACTCGTAAAAGACTGTCATATCCACATATGGGTAAAGAATGGAGATCAGATCCATTTTCATTGGCCTGAGATTAGTAGTGGATTTGTTGGAGGTGATAAGCACTGTCCTGGGTCGTTCTCTAGATGGGTTGAAACCAAGGACTGAGCCTATAGAGAGTCTGACTGGTGCTGGTGAGGCTTCATCGATGAAATGTGCCCTGCAGGGTAGCCCTCGTTTTCCTGCATTCTCAATGGATGGTGACTATGTATTTGGAGGTGTTTTCTCAATTCACTACAAACTGCACACTGTGGTTTATAACTACACCACCAAGCCTGAGCCTTCAAGATGCACAGGGAGGTTAGTAAATGAAAGCTGTGGTAAAAGGAAAATATGATCTCTGAATGTCATAAGTGTATGAAAGGAAATAACATTTGTTGTAAATTTTGAGGTGATTTTGAGGTTAAAGTCATAATTTTAATTGATTTAACAGATTTAACAGTTTTTAAAAATGATCTGATCAATCATACAGATACAAGTTGTGTTTTTTGCTCAAAATTTTTTTAAATTTACCTGATAATTTATGAATAATGAAGAGATTATTAATGCTTTAAGTGTAAATGTGTCAGGAAAAAAATAATTTACACATTTAATCTGCTTTTTAAAATGTAAAGTGATTTTTCTTTTTAAGCTTGAAATCATCAGGTGACCTTTCATTCAAACTTCGGAGTTTATGAAAAGACTCAGTAATCAGTTCCTAGACTCTCCATTTTGTTTACTTGTTTGTGTTTTTAAAAGCTTTTTATAAATTTTACATGAACATCATCACTCTTGTAAATGATTTTATGCAGCCTCATTGCTCGGGAGCTGCGCTTCACTCGTGCAATGATCTTTGCTATTGAGGAGATAAACAACAGCACAAAGCTGCTGCCTGGGATCAAACTAGGATATCAGATCTATGATTCATGTGCCTCGGTGCCTGTGGCAGTGCATGTGGCGTTTCAGCTATCAAATGGTCAGGATCCTGTGTTTTACAAAGGCAGCAACTGTTCTCAATCTGGTATGGTGATGGCTGCTGTTGGGGAGTCTGGATCCACACCATCCATCAGCATGTTGCGCATCATTGGATCCTTCAACATCCCTCTGGTAAGTGGTCTAAATTTATTGGGGGATTTTATTCCAAAATACACCTTCTGACATTACAGATGTTTAATTCAAATTTTCTTACTCTAGGTCAGCCACTCTGCCACTTGTGCCTGTCTGTCAGATAAGCAGCAGTACCCAACTTTTTTCAGGACAACACCCAGCGATCAGTTCCAAGCTGATGCTCTGGCCAAGCTGGTGAAACACTTTGGCTGGACTTGGATAGGAGCTGTCCGCTCAGACTCAGATTATGGAAATAACGGCATGGCATCTTTTCTTGATGCAGCACAGAGAGAGGGAATCTGTGTGGAGTACTCTGAGTCCTTCTATCGGACCGACCCACGGAGCAAAATTCAGAGAGTAGCTGATGTCATCCGCAGGTCTTAAGAATTAAAGATGTTTATTACAACACAAAAACTGAGATTAGGTTTTGTCTGATATGTTTGTACTTTTACAGTTGGGCCTTTTTTTGCAACAGTTTGAGTTACATTAAAAATAAAGTTACATGCAGATTGCAGCATTACTTATAAGTACTCATTACTGGGAACTAAACAAAATATACCCTGCCAATAATTTTGGAATTTAAAACATTCTGTTTCTCCAGGTCAACAGCTTTAGTGGTTGTAGCTTTTACAGCCACTGGGGATATCAGGGTTCTGTTAGAGGAGTTGGCTCATGAGCCTCCACCACCTCGTCAGTGGATCGGAAGTGAGGACTGGATAACTGACCCTTACTTGATGAGCTTCAGTTTCTGTGCTGGAGCCATTGGAGTTGCCATTCAGAAATCTGTCATCCCAGGACTGAGAGAGTTTCTACTGGATCTTTCTCCCTCTAAAGTAGTTGCATCTTCAGTGTTGACTGAGTTCTGGGAGGATGCATTCAACTGCACATTCACAGAAAGTGAGATTTCCAAGTTTGGTTTGAGTTACCTAAAATGGCACTTTTATTCCTTTTGAAATCGAGCAACTCAGTGCAGATAGATTTTAACTAATTATGACCTGATTTGTTTTTGTAACATGCATAAAAAACAGGTGCATGAACTGCATTTCCCAAAATTATGATTCCTTTGTATGAATTCACGTATAATGTGTAAATAATATGTGAAATAGTTAACATATAGTTTAATAACTAACATTACTTTTGAATCAAGTATTCATATTTTTTCTTTATGTGTATCCAGGTGTTGATCTGAGACAAAAAGTGTGTGATGGAAATGAAGATATAAAAAAACTCAAAAACCCGTACACTGAAACATCTCAGTTAAGAATCACTAACATGGTGTATAAAGCTGTTTATGCAATAGCTCATGCCATTCACAATGCAGTGTGTCAGGAAAATAATTTCACCACTAAGTGTGAGAAAAGCATCAGGTTAGAATCTAAACAGGTCAGTTAAAAGAAAAAAAAGATTATGACTTTTTGTTTGAAAACAAATCAAAAATTTAAATAAAAGTTATTAAACTGTTGATTTCTTCATAACTTGTATTATAGGTGCTATCTGAACTAAGAAAAGTCAACTTTTCCCGCAATGGTTATCCTGTGTCATTTGATGCTAACGGGGATCCTGTTGCTTTTTATGAGCTGGTCAACTGGCAGAAGAGTGAGAGTGGAGTTATTGAGCTGGTAACAGTAGGGTACTATGATGCATCACTGCCTAAAGGCCAGGAGTTTCATATCAACAGGAATCTACGTTGGGTGGAAGGGGACACACAAGTAAAGAGGCTAAGTACAATATAATGATCTGCTGCATAGCACCTGCATTACAAGAAAATACTCATAACTCCACATCTTTTTGACAGGTACCAGTGTCAGTGTGCTCTGAGAGTTGTCCTCCAGGAACTCGTAAAGTGTTGCAGAAAGGAAAACCCATCTGCTGCTATGATTGTATACCATGTCCTGAAGGAGAGATTAGTAACACAACTGGTATGTCAAATGTATGCATATGTGCATCAAAATATATCTGAATACTAACATTCGTTTTATTTAACTTTTTTAGATTCTCCAGACTGCTTCTCATGTCCCAGTGAATTCTGGCCTAATGCTCAGAGAGATGCTTGTTTCCCCAAACCTGTGGAGTTTCTTTCCTTTGATGAAGTCCTGTCAATCATCCTGGCTGCATTCTCTGTTAGTGGGGCCTGTCTGGCCATCATAACAGCAGCTATTTTCTTTCATCACAGAACAACTCCAATAGTCAGAGCCAACAACTCTGAGCTGAGCTTCCTGCTGCTCTTCTCTCTGACTCTGTGTTTCTTATGTTCATTAACTTTCATTGGAGCTCCCTCTGATTGGTCCTGCATGCTGCGACACACAGCGTTTGGCATCACCTTTGTTCTCTGTATCTCCTGTGTTCTTGGCAAAACTGTAGTGGTTTTAATGGCCTTTAAAGCTACACTTCCAGGTAGTAATGTCCTGAAATGGTTTGGGCCTCCACAACAGAGAATGACTGTAGTGTTTTTCACAATTATCCAAGTTCTAATCTGTACTGTGTGGTTGTTACTCAGTCCTCCCTTCCCAATGAAAAATCTCAGCACATACAAGGAGAAGATCATCCTGGAATGTGCATTAGGTTCTGCTGTTGGCTTCTGGGCTGTGCTGGGCTACATTGGCCTGCTGGCTGTTTTTTGCTTTGTGTTAGCTGTTCTAGCTCGGAAACTACCTGATAATTTTAATGAAGCCAAGCTGATCACCTTCAGCATGCTGATATTCTGTGCAGTGTGGATCACCTTCATCCCAGCATATGTCAGCTCTCCTGGGAAATTGACTGTAGCTGTGGAGATATTTGCTATTCTGGCCTCCAGTTTTGGACTGATTCTGTGTATATTTGCTCCAAAGTGTTTCATCATTTTATTACAACCAGAGAAGAACTCAAAGAAATATTTAATGAAAAAAAATGTATTGTGAAACATTAGAGTTTTGAAAACAGGATTGCAATTTGACCATATAGTTAAATTGCCTCCAATTGTTTCATAACATATTGTAATCCTATTATTAAGAAATATAAGGCCAAATATTTGAATAAATTCATGCATTTCAAGTATTGTTTTCATTATCTTACTTCATTTTCATACTTTTGCTTAAAATAAAAAAGGCCTTGTTAAAGATAATATGATTAACGTAAAATCTCAAGTTCTTGTCCTGACTTTAAACTCAACATTTTGGATGTGTTCATTTCTTATTAACAATTTGTTTTAATCACCCTTTCAAAGGGGGGTTCAAGGATTTTATTTCAAAATTACTCAGGGCATTAAGGTGATATATGCAATATATCTTGAATCTGCCCTTGAAAAAAAAACTATTTTTAAACAGTCTTTTAGATTACTTTATAGTTATACACTAAATCAGGGTTACTCAATTACAAATTCTAATGAGCAACATCAACATCCATGACCACGTCCGTGTTCCAGGGAGGTCAAGGGCCGCCTTTTGAGTACCCCTGCTCTAAATCGTCCTCTGATTGTCACATCACACACAGTTCATTCTAATTTCACAGCTAAGTCAAAGTACCATAATTAGATTTTATAAGAGATCTGATAAGGTGCAGTAAAAATTTGCTACCTCTATTAGAAACAGAATACAATAAAATATCACTGTGGTGAATAATGAATAGAATAGAAAAGAAAAGAAAAGCCCTTTATTGTCCCTCAGTGGGGAAATTCAGGTGCACCAGCAGCAAATTACAGGCAAGTTAAGAAAAACAGATTCACACAAGACTAAAACATAAATAAAAAGAAAAATTAAGCATAAAATAATGACACAAAATAATATGTTATAATATGACAACTAGTAAAATAATGTACAGTCATCAAGTCATATTCAGATACAGTCACAGAAGTGTCAGACTGATTATGGTTATTTGTTATGAGGGATTTTGAGCTAAAAAAAAAGGGTGGGAAATGAGGTGAAAAAAGAAATAAACTAATTGAGCTACCTTTGATGGCGCCAGAGATAGGAATTCAGTTTGAATCGTAATAATGTGCTTAGTTTGGCTGTGGAGACAAGCAGTTCAATTTTAGAGAGGTTGAGTTGGAGATGGTGGACTTTCATCCATCTCAATATCATAGTGAGATGGTCTTAGGTTTGTGCTGACATTATGTGGTCATCAGGTGGGAATGACAGATAGAGCTGGGTATCATCAACATTGCAGTGGTAGGGGAAGCCATGTGATTGGATGAACTGACCCATTGAGGGGGTGTTTAAGAGGACCCAGTACATAGCCTAGAGGAACCCCTGCGGTGAGGTGGTGTGCAGTAGATGTGTGACCAAGCCAGGGTCCATTGAATGACCGACGCATTAGGTCAGATTCAGACCAACAGTGTGTTCTCCCTTCCATATGCATGCTAGAGTATGGACAAAAGGGAATGGTTGACATTGTCAAATGCAGCTGATAAATCAAGCAAGGTAAGTACAGAGGACTTTTTAAATACCGTATTTGCTCGCATATAAGAAGAGGTTTTTTTCATTAAAAATCATTTTAAAAAGGGGGGGTCGTCTTACTTTCGCGCCCCAGCAGGGGGCGCATGCTTTATGTTCAAACGACAGAAGCGGCGCCTGCAGGAAGCAGCTCTTAGACCGCGAGCAGGCCCAGACGTCCGCTCCACCTCAAAGTTACAGGTCCACTGAGGATAAAAACACCTGGTGGCAAAGTCCAGCTCCAGCTTCTGGCGTTTTCAGACTAGTTTGGGTTTTTGGTTCGGTCCGGTTCTGTTTAGTACGTATGGAGCCGACACCTTCTGTCGGACCAGTGGACCCGCGGCGGCTGCAGTGTTTTCAGCGTGAGCTCTGTACAGGTGAGTGCGGCGCTCGGTTCACACATGCATTCTTCCTCAAGCCTGAAAAACACCTGAGAATCCTGCGCTGCCTGTGTCCACACACAAGACCGGTTTCTGAAGCTGCGCGCGCGCACACACACACACAGACACACACACACACACACACAGACACACACACACACACACACACACACACAGACACACACACACACACACTCTCAGTGAGAGAGATAAGAAGAGAGGGAGGAGGGAGGGAGGGCCCACACAGCCAGAGTGAGGAAGAGAGAGCTTCTTTTTTCTCTTTTTTTCCCCCCAATTGACTGAAATATGTTGTCACATAGAACTTTAATTCCTGTCTGATTAATAAGCAAATATTAAAGCAGTCTATAATTAAGGTATCATATAAATTATTTGCTCAAATTTTAATTAAAAATGGTTTCTTTAAAAAGTGAATTTATTCTTTTTTCTGAAGATCAGTCTTGAAAAATGGGGGTCGTCTTATAATCAGGGTCGTCCTATATTCGGGCAAATACGGTAGTTTCTTTCAGAAATAACAGAGCTTTATTGGTAGAGTGGCCATTTTATAACCCAGATTGGTGTGAGTCAACGATAGAGTGCTTAACAACCACATAAATGTAAAGCATGCATGGGGTATGTGAGCAGTGACACTGACAATGTTTGAAAGGGACATATGTATTTGTGCACATAAAGTAAGCATGAATGGGCCCTAAAGGTCACATGCTGATGAGAAATAGGTCAATGTCTTATCTGCATAGCACCTTTTACAAAACAAAATAAATAACAGCAAGAAAAAAACAACAAATTGTTTGTTTGGACAATGTTCTAAAAAAAAAAGGAAAGCAAACAGAAATTAATGAGTCCTTCAAATTTGATCATGGTAAAGTAAAACAAGATTCTTTGCATGTGGTATCCATGTATGTGATTCATTAACTTTCCAGAAAATGCACTACAGTATACTGTGAAATATATTGTTTTTGAGATACGAAATGACAGAATATAGGAATTTAGTCAAAATGTAAGCCCTACAATGTTAAACTAACTTAATATAATAGTAGTATACTATATTACATGTAATGAGTTAGAAATTATAAACATGCAGAGATATGTAGTAGTTTTCTGTATTATGAATTAAATCTAAAACTTAATATAAATATAGAACATATATGATGCTCAGACAGGTGACTTAAAAACATGACAAAGGAAACAAACAAATGGTGGAAATTATGACATCATACTCAGGAAAGGTGTTACCATGTATTACTGGATGAAGGTGTCTTGTTTGTGTCACCTGATGCTCAACACAGGTTTATAAACCAGTAAAAACACACTTGCACTAAAAAACATACACTAGAGGAATGGAGGACAGATCTGTCTTTATTGGTCTGAGATTCGTAGTGAGCTTGTTGGTGCTGATGTCAGTTGTTGTCTTTGTTGGTTCTCTGGATGGTCTGAAACAAGGGACTGAGCCCTTAGAGGTTCTGACTGGTGCTGGTGTTACTACTGAGGCTTCACTGATGAAATGTATTTTACAGGGTACTCCTCGTGTGCCTTCATTCTCAACAGATGGTGATTTTGTTCTTGGAGGGCTTTTCTTTATTCACTATCAGGTGCAAACAGTGATCTATAACTACACCACCAAGCCAGTGCCTCCTATGTGCACAGGAAGGTTAGTGAGAGGATGAGTTGGCTTAAAACAATGTTATATGTTTTTGAATTATATTATTTCCGTAAGAAACAAAAATATGTATATGTTTAAATATACGGTAGTTGGTAATAAACATAAGTTGACCCTCATTTAAATAATGTGCTTTTGTTATTAAGAAGTACTAATGTGATTACTTTGGTATTAGGATATTTAAAATTTGAGTTATCAAATTTAATCTGTTTAATCCAATCCTGTTAAACCACAGTTTAGTGTCTCACATTAGGACAATCATTTAACAAATTTATGATTTAAAATGTCATTTATAAAAAAATCAGCATAATCTCTCTTTTGTTTTGTAGTTGCAGATTTTCTCAGATTGTTTAGTGTTTGTCAGCTGCTCAGTTTGTCAAATTTGTATTTTGTTCACTTTGTGTAACTCATATTCACACTTCACTGATTTTGTGCAGACTTAATGCTCGGGAGCTGCATTTCTCACGTGCAATGATTTTTGCCATAGAAGAGATCAACAACAACTCAAAGCTGCTGCCAGGCATCAAACTTGGATATCAGATCTATGATACATGTGGGTCAGCCGTTGTGACTGCGCATGTGGGATTTCAACTAATAAACGGTCAGGACCCAGTGTTTTATAAAGTCAGCAATTGTTCGAATCCTGGCGGGTTGATGGCTGTGGTTGGGGACTCTGGATCTACATCTTCAATCAGCATATCACGTATTATCGGACCCTTCAACATCCCTCAGGCAAGGAGCCCCAATTTACTACATTAACTTGAAAACATACTGATATTGAAAAATATGACACATCGTTATTGTTAAAAAAATAAACTTCTTCTCACTTTAGGTCAGCCCCTCTTCTGCTTGTGCCTGTCTGTCAGATAAGCAGCAGTTCCCAACTTTTTTCAGAACAATTTCCAGTGACGGCTGCATGGTGGCGCAGCTGGTTAGCACTGTTGCCTCGCAGCAAGGAGGTCGTGGGTTCGCGTCCCGGCTCTGCGGCCTCTCTGCGTGGAGTTTGCATGTTCTCCCCGTGCGTGCGTGGGTTTCCTCCGGGTACTCCGGTTTCCTCCCACAGTCCAAAGACATGACTGTTAGGCTGATTGGGCTGGTAAATTGTCCTTAGGTGTGAGTGGGTGTGTGGTTGTTTGTCTCGTTCGTCTCTGTGTGGCCCTGCGATGGACTGGCGACCTGTCTAGGGTGTCCCCCGCCTCTCGCCCCTTGACCGCTGGAGATAGGCACCAGCTGCCCCGCGACCCTCTGTGGAGGATTAAGCGGCTACAGAAAATGGATGGATGGATGGAATTTCCAGTGACCAGTTTGGAGCTGATGCAATGGCCATGCTGGTCAAACACTTTGGCTGGACTTGGATAGGAGCTGTCCGCTCAGACTCAGATTATGGAAATTACGGCATGGCATCTTTTCTTGAAGCAGCACAGAGAGAGGGGATCTGTGTGGAGTACTCTGAGTCCGTATTCCGAACAGACCCACCGACCAAGATCAAGAGAGTAGCTGATGTTATCCGCAGGTTTCTATATCACTGAACTAGACTGTATATCATTTAAAAAAGATATGAACTTCTCCTAAAACTACATGAAGAAATGTATTGAAAAACATGTGACTTGTAAATATATGAATAGAGATTTTTTTTGTTAATGTCTTTTGTAGACTTTTTATAAACAGCACATTTTAATGTATCTGCAGGTCATCATCGATGGTTATTGTGGCAATTATAGCTATTGGAGATATGACTGTCCTGTTGGAGGAGCTAGTTCGGGAGCCTTCACCACCTCGTCAGTGGATAGGAAGTGCAGGCTGGATAGCTGACCCTTACTTGATGAGCTTCAGTTTCTGTGCAGGAGCCATTGGCGTTGCAATTCAGCAGTCTGTCATTCCAGGTCTGAGAGACTTCCTGCTGGATCTTTCTCCCACTAAAGTAGCTGCCTCCTCAGTGCTGACTGAGTTCTGGGAGGATGAATTCAAGTGTACACTGAAGACAAGTGAGATTTAAATAATTTACATAACTACATTTACATATTTTGTAAAAATAAAAAAAGCACAGTACATACACTCTAGACTGCTTAAATTATTATGAATTTCATAAGTTGCTCACTCAAATACTGTGACTAGAAAATCAAATTACCTTGGCAGTTTTAAGTTCTTGTTAGCCACTATGTAAATGTTTGAAGTTTTAAATATTCATTGATAGATTGTGTCTGATGATCTGTGATATTCTTCAAACTTTGTTTTCAGATACTGATCCAAAAAAAAGAGCATGTGATGGAACTGAAGACATCAAAACACTAAATAATCCGTACACTGATACGTCTCAGTTAAGAATCACTACGATGGTTTATAAAGCTGTTTATGCAATAGCTCATGCCATTCACAATGCAGTGTGCCATGAAACTAATTTCACCACTCGGTGTGACAAAAATGCTACATTAGAGTCTAAACAGGTTAGTGCAGGAAAAAAATGTCTAGATTTTTCTAAGTCTCCTACAATAATGTTATTTGCTAATGTCTTTTTTTTCTAAATTTTATATATTAACTCTATTTTAACTGCAACAGGTTTTTATAGAACTAAAGAAAGTCAACTTTACCCGCAATGGTCCTGTGTCATTTGATGCTAACGGGGATCCTGTGGCTTTTTATGAAGTTGTCAACTGGCAGAAAAATAAAAGTGGAATTATTGAGCTGGTAACAGTAGGGTACTATGATGCATCACTGCCTAAGGGCCAGGAGTTTCAGGTTAACAGAAACATAACTTGGGTGGAGGGCAGCACACAGGTATGACTCCGAATAATAGCAATGTAAGACTTTGTGAGAAAATTACTAAAATCTGTGTAATCATGTCTGTGTCTCTGTAACAGGTACCAGTGTCAGTGTGCTCTGAGAGTTGTCCTCCAGGAACTCATAAAGTGTTGCAGAAAGGAAAACCGATCTGCTGCTATGATTGTATACCATGTCCTGAAGGAGAGATCAGTAACACAACAGGTGAAATCTAAAGTTTTCCTTCCAGAAATAGATACTCAAACAATTGATGAGTAACAATTCTTTTTTTTTTTCAGATCCTCTTGATTGCTTCCCATGTCCCAGTGAATTCTGGCCTAATGCTCAGAGAGATGCTTGTTTCCCCAAACCTGTGGAGTTTCTTTCCTTTGATGAAGTCCTGTCAATCATCCTGGCTGCATTCTCTGTTAGTGGGGCCTGTCTGGCCATCATAACAGCAGCTATTTTCTTTCATCACAGAACAACTCCAATAGTCAGAGCCAACAACTCTGAGCTGAGCTTCCTGCTGCTCTTCTCTCTGACTCTGTGTTTCTTATGTTCATTAACTTTCATTGGAGCTCCCTCTGATTGGTCCTGCATGCTGCGACACACAGCGTTTGGCATCACCTTTGTTCTCTGTATCTCCTGTGTTCTTGGTAAAACTGTAGTGGTTTTAATGGCCTTTAAAGCTACACTTCCAGGTAGTAATGTCATGAAATGGTTTGGGCCTCCACA
>SSNR01000398.1:168198-185684 GCA_006937965.1 Callopanchax toddi
CTCAGTCCTCCCTTCCCAATGAAAAATCTCAGCACATACAAGGAGAAGATCATCCTGGAATGTGCATTAGGTTCTGCTGTTGGCTTCTGGGCTGTGCTGGGCTACATTGGCCTGCTGGCTGTTTTTTGCTTTGTGTTAGCTGTTCTAGCTCGGAAACTACCTGATAATTTTAATGAAGCCAAGATGATCACCTTCAGCATGCTGATATTCTGTGCAGTGTGGATCACCTTCATCCCAGCATATGTCAGCTCTCCTGGGAAATTGACTGTAGCTGTGGAGATATTTGCTATTCTGGCCTCCAGTTTTGGACTGATTCTGTGTATATTTGCTCCAAAGTGTTTCATCATATTATTTCAACGCAAGAAAAACTCCAAGCAATATTTAATGAACAAAAAATAATTTATAAACTATACGTTTATAAACAAGACAACCAAAATTACCATGACAACAATATCAATATAATTTACATTCCATCAACTTGGTTCCAGAATGTTCTGAATTAAATGTTTTGTCTATATTAAATATTTTGGAGAAAATCTTAAAATAAACACGTTTACCTTTTATGTTTTGCAAGTATTGTCACATTCTTCTGTTGTTCTTCTATTACCCTAATGATCGTAAAAGCTATGTTGTCTGGGGCACTTGTGCCCCTGGTAGAGTCTCCCATGGTAAATTGGTCCTAGGTGAAGGGTGAGACAAAGTGCGGTTCAGAAGACTTTCATGGAAGTTAGATCAAACACCGAAGGGTTACAGAGGTCCCAGCCTGGAGCCAGACTTGGTGTTGGGGCCTGTCAGCGAGAGCCTGCTGGCCAGGCTTTTGCCCATGGGGCCTGGCCGGGCCCAGTCCGAACTGGATAAATGGGCTCATTCACCTGTGGACCCATTTAAGGATGGGTACCTTTCACACTTGAATCGATTCTGTACCAATTCTCGGTACCTACGAATCGATACCGGTACTTAACGGGACCAATTTTCGATACTTTTTGAGTGTTTAATTATTTTAAAAAGTTGTTTTTTGTATTAAAAGCATACTCAGTAGCCAGGTAAACACGTTTTTTTTAAGCCTCTTAACAACGTTCTAATATAGTATAGCCATAAATATATTGTGGAGATTAACAAAACCCCGAAAGAAATCAATAAAGTGGTTGTCCCACAGTTCTCTAAAAACTTCAGCCAATCCTATCGTTCAGACCGAACGATAGGATTGGACAATCCAGCTGTCTGTCCAGCTTCCATTTTAAGATAAAAATACCAGAGTCCCCCCAAAAAACACCTTTTCAGCTAGCAGAAAACTAAAATCATTTGGAGGGGAAAAGAGAAAAAGCTGGGGGAACATTTCTACGGCTGAAGTCAGACTCTGCATTGTTATCATCGCAAAACAGTGTCCCGTGTCCGTGGGGAGGCTGGCTTATGGATTTTACCCGACGGGAGGGGTGAGTGCATCGAGTCGTGTTTCTGTAAACTAGCTAGTGAGACCTCGTTTGTTTACCTGGCTACTGAGTATGGCTTTAAACATATTTATTTCTCAATATATAACAGTAAGCAACAAAAATCATGATAAATAACAAAACTGTATTTTATCAGTGTTGTACAAAATTTTTCAATATGAAAACTTTTAACCAACTGCTTAGTGTTTTATAAATCCATCCATCCATCCATCCATCGTCTTTAGCCGCTTAATCCTCCACAGAGGGTCGCGGGGCAGCTGGTGCCTATCTCCAGCGGTCAAGGGGCGAGAGGCGGGGGACACCCTGGACAGGTCGCCAGTCCATCGCCGGGACTTATCGTTATCTGACCTTTTAGAACTGAATACAGGAGGGTTTAATCTCCCCTTTGAAAAAGGCTCCTCTACGGAAGCAGCAGACAGAGACGTGTTTCCAAATAAAATAATTTATTAAACTAATCAAAAACAGTGGACAAATACATGCAGAAAATGTCTCTGCCTATTTGGCAAATCATTAAAGAAACCAGAAGATGAGCCAATAATGCACAGTCCAGAGTTTAGTACCCCTCACCCTCGAGCTCCTCCTATTCACAAGACCTGGTGGTCCGCTGACCCGGTCTACAGGCTGATCCAGCTAGATTGCCTACTCTGATTGGTAGCAGCTAGTGCTGTCAGATTTAACGCGTTAATTAATTTGGAAGACATAACGCGTTAAAAATATTAACGAAATTAACGCAACTTGTGTTTGAAGTCAGGCGGAGCGCTTGTTAACATCAGATTTCCTGCAGCTCCTTGACACAGACTGTGTCCTCCCTCCAGCCCGCCCCACTCGCTCCTCGGATCTCATCAGTTCACTCTCTTCACCGGTCTCCCCGGTAAACGAACTCAACTCTCCGCTCCTTCCACCATGAAAACCGAAAGTAATCGGCGGTAAAACTCGACGGTCTCACGCCTTTAAGGTTTATTCCTGCTCCTTCTCCGCCGTATGGTCCGGTTTGATTCAGTTCAGCAGTGAGCAGGTGTTACGCGTCCAGTCTGACACCGAGGTCCGAGCGGACGGAGGTGTCAGTTCGGCTCGGTACGAACCCAGACCCTACCTCTATCTGAAAAGTAAAACCAGTACCGGACCGTGGCGATCCCATTCCCACACTAGTCTTTAAACAATAGAGACCTGAGTGACTCGGACCCCTCATTGAAAACGAGGCAGACCGTGGGTCAGTTTGAACACTGCAAAAAATGATTCTCTCATAGTGTTTCCACATGTTGGAAATCTTTTATTATTATGTTAAAACAATACCCTTCTGAAATTGTACATAAAATAAACAAATAGATTTATAAAGTACTGTATTTAAGGTCTGTCCAGTTTTAGTCAGGAATTTTTGTTTTTCAACTGTTTTGAACTGAAATGCAATTTAAATGCATTTTTTCATAAATTATAAAAGTTTTGTAGCATCATTCAATTAATCCACCTTTCTCCTGCATTATATGAAAACTGCCCTAATGCTGACCTATGATAAACCTTTGCTTTTCACCAGACTCTTTTCACTCTATCAGGAATTTGCAGGCTTGGTGAATTAATGTCAACAGTCTCTGACCTCAGGTGGTAAGATAGCACCTCCTCACATCTTCAAGGGAATTGTAGAATTAAGTTTCCTCAGGAGAGCCATAAACATTCTTTACCTGTGCTTTGAAGAAGCAGAGTCAACATTTTTCATCCAGAGACCTGTCTTAACAACTAACCCCCCCATTGATATCAGAATCCCCCAAACAGGTTTGTCGTCTCTAGCCCCGGAGAAGACGCCACGGAAGTCTTTCAGATGCTAATGTTCAGTACTTTGTGAAAACAGCCTCAAAGCTGAGGACAGACACTGAGGAGCCAAACTGCAGATAATGTCACCTACTTTGGGAACCACTGCCCAAATAAGTGCTCACCGCTTTGTTTCACAGGAAAGTGAGATTCCTCTTCTACTCTCATAAAAAGAACTTTAACTTCTTAAATTCCAATGTCTGTGTCATTGTCCTTATTGCTGTGTTTGAAATTCATTTACTACATGCGATTTCAGTGTGTCTACCTGACCTGTGGTAAATTCCTCAACTCAGGTTTAGACGTTAGACATCTTTAAGTTTAAGTTTTAATTCTATGTACACGTTTTAAGTGAAGTTTGAATGTGTTTTTATGAATGTTTTTAGGGGAGAGTTTTATGCATTTTATTTTATGTTTTTATGAAGACGTGTCAAAGACGATTATCTGTTTTTATAGTAAGACAGATAATAAAGTTATATCAATTCGTGTTACCAAGATAACTGGAGTTTCACTTTTCCCTTATTTGCTCACTCTTCAGAAGGCCTTTTTAAGTTCATATTGATAAAACTGGTAATATGTCAATTCAAACTATAAGTTCATCTGGTTTGTTATGATAAGAGTATTAAATGTGGTGCAGTTCTTTTTCTTTAATGACAAATTAAAATTGAAGGATGTGTGACTTGTAAAACTGACTTTAAGGACCTTTCAGAGTGAGAGAAAATTAAACTTTATTTTCCCTGTAGTAATTCGACTCACGTCCCCTCTTCAAGACATTAGAACCTCCTCTTAAGATAATTATTCACGCCTACAGGACTCCCCAAAATTAGTTAAGAAGATGTTATTGGTCATCCTAAAAGGACCCCCTTTAGGATAAAACCCCCTGTCAGGAGTCCTGACCCAGTTTAGTTGAAGTTCAGTTTTTAGTTTTTTTTGTTCTGTTCTATTTTAGTTTCGGTTCAGTCCTAGTTCCGGTTTTATTTTCAAGTTTTCAGTTTTTACTTTTTACTTTCGGTCGTTTCAGAAACGGCTGCTTGGACCTTTGCTGACCTCCTGCACAAACTCTTCTTCCTACCTTGATCAGCGTCAGGCCTCAGCAAAACCTCTTTTAGTGCGGCGTTTTATTTTAATCTTGCAGTACCTCTAAAGAAACTCAGTTTCTTCATTTTTACAGTTTATTTTTGCGACGTTATTCAAATCAGTTTAGACGTCGATTTAGGAAATCCAACTCCATCTGCCTTTGGGGTTAAAATAGTTCAGTTTCCTAAAGAGTTCTGGTTCCGCTGGTCGAAACCTCAACTCCCAAACAGAGCAGCCACAGCAATTGTTCCCGACGACATCAGTGACCTCCGGAGCGGAAGGCTGACGTCAACTTGACTTCGAACCCATCGGGTCTACAACTCGAGGGACTCGCAGGAAAAACCCTGTCCGTCCGTCAGAACCTCATTCACCGTTGGGACGACAGCTCCCGTATCCATTCGGCACTGAAGGTTGGTCTTACGTGAACTTTCATGTGGCTGTGACATTAAGAATGATGCATATTAAACTATAAAGCTATATTAAACCCCAACACTTTCCATAAACCTTAGCCTAAATTTTAAATCACTTCTCCTCTTCCAAATTACAGCAGTCGAAATAAACCCCCTTTTTATTCATATATCCCACTCTGCAAGCTCCATTCTCATATCTTAATATTTTAACTATTTGTGTATTCAATATTTCACTTAAACTTCCAGTTAATTACTCTCACTGTCATAATTATCAAGATGGTTAAAATCACCTGTGTTCATGCATGATTCTGTTATTTGACAAGGTTGCAAACTGTTGATTTGACTGGTTGTTAATAAATATACCCTCTTAGTAATACGTAGTTGTGATGTTTTGAATTGAATGGTGTTAAACTTCATAAATCAAGAATTCACTCATTCAGACTTGTCAGACTGATTTAACACAACAGAAAGGTTTCTCAGGTTATCCTAAAACCTGGGTGGTGCCCTGAGGTTTATTATTAGCATTATTAATAATAATATCACTATTGTTGTTAATAATCCTAATAATATATATTTTATAATTAACATTGTAGGAATTTTCCCCCTACAGCTTTAAAAATGATTTTTTTAAACATTTTGGCATATTTCATGGATGGACATTGTAAACTGCATGTAATTTCTTTTTTCTGAAAAGAAGCGATTAAATACGATTAATTGCGATTAATTTCTTTAAAATTTGCGATTAATTCGTTAATTTTTTTTATCGATTGACAGCACTAGTAGCAGCATGTGCTGGTCTGGTTCTAATGATCCGACGCTGGCACACACACACTCAGCTGCGGTACAGGAGAGATGCGTGCACGCAACTCCTCCCAAGTAGAGGCTCCGACACTCACGCACGCAGCGACTGCAACACACACAATTGTAGCACGTCCAAAACACGCACAGACCTAGTGCTGGTGACGCTTGTGCAGAATCAGCAACAGTTTATCAGGCTTAATTGCTGTCTCACAAGTTCTCATTAATGACGAACAGGTACTGAAACAAGCCACCATTTCAGATTACGTCAGTCGGTCCTCGGTCGGTGCCACAGAATTTGGTCATTACCTTAAAAAGTACTGGATTTGATACCCATCCCTAGGACCCATAACCTGCAGGTAGAACATGCTGGGAGACCTTAACGCTCATGTGGGCAATGACAGCATGACCTGGACGGGTGTGATTGGGAGGAATGGCCCGCCCAATCTGAACTCGAGTGGCGTTTACTTATTGGACTTCTGACTGTGCAAGTCGCAGTTTGGCCATAACAAACACCATGTTCGAACATAAGGATACCCATCGGTATGCTTGGTACCAGGGCAGCCTAGGTTACAGGTCAATGATTGACTTTGTAGTTATATCATCTGACCTCCGGAAAGAGAGGAGCGGAACTGTCAACTGATGGCAGATGGAACAGATGGCAGGGGAAGAAGCCCCGCAGACACGGTAGACCCAAACGCATAGTGAGGGTTTCTTGGGAATGCCTCGCAAGATGATCTTCAACTCTGGCAGAGCTTTGACCATGTCCTTGAGAGCAGTGGGGGACATTGATAACAAATAGGCTTTGTTCCACCTCTGTGATTGTTGAGGTAGCTGTTGCTTACTGTGGTCGCAAGGTGGCCGGCGCCAGTCATGGTGGTAATCCCTGTACCCAATCATGGACACCAGAGGTTAGGGCATCTGTCAAGCTGACGAAGGAGGTTTACAGAGCATGACTGGCTGATAGTTGAACTTTGGATAGCAGTGTGGTTTTCATCCTGGCCGTGGAACTGTGGTCCAGCTCTTTACCCTTGCTAGGGTGATGGAGGGGCCATGGGAGTTTGCCCAACCAATTCACATGTGCTTTGTGGATTTGGAGCAGGGTTATGTCCGTGGCCCCAGGGATACCCTGTGGGGAACACTCCAGGAGTATGAGGTGGATGGCCTTTTGTTAAGTGCCATTCAGTCCCTGTACCAGAGGAGTGTGGTCCATATAGCCCACAGTAAGTCGGACCTGTTCCCGCTGAGGGTTGGACTCCGCCAGGGCTGCCCTTTGTCACCGGTCCTGTTCATAACCTTTATGGACAGGATTTCTAGGCACAGCCATGCTGTGGAGGGTGTCAAGTTTGATAACAGCAGAAAATAGTCTCTGCTTTTTGCAGATGATGTGGTCCTCCTAACTTCAACCCACTATGACCTTCAGCTCTTCCTGGGGAGGTTTGCAGCTGACTGTAAAGTGGCTGAGATGAGGATCAGCACCTCCAAGTCAGAGGCTATGGTTTTTGACCGGAAAAAGGTGGCTCACCAACTCTGGGTAAGGAGAGAGGTCCTGCCTCAAGTGGAGGAGTTTTAAGTATCTCTGGGTCTTCTTCACGAGTGAGGGAAGGAGGAAGCAAGAGATTGTCAGGCAGATAGGGCGACATCTGCAGTGATGCAGGCATTGAACCGGTCTGTGGTGTTGAAGAGGGTGCTGAGTCAGAAAGCAAAGCTCTCGATTTACTGCTCGATAATAATAATAATAAATTTTATTTCAGGCGCCTTTCTGTCACTCAAGGTCACCGCACAATACAAGTTGACAATAAAACACAATAAAACTAACGAGTTAAAAACATCCAACATAGAAACACACATCGATCTACCTCCCAATCCTCACCTATAGTCATGAGCTTTGGGTAATGACCAAAAAAAAAAAAAAAAACAAGATTGCAGATACAAGCAGCCAGAATTAGTTTTTTCAGCAGGATGGCTGGGCTCAGCCTTAAAGATAGGGTGATGAGCTCAGACATTTGGGAGACACTCAGAGTAGAACAGCTGCACCTCCATATTGAGAGGACCAAGTTGAAGGCGCCTTTCCGGGGAGGTGTTTTGGGTATGTCCTGCAAAAGGCCCCCAGGTCAATCAAGGACACGTTGGTGAATGTACATCTTCAATCTGGCCTGGAAATGCCTTGAACAACCTGTCAAAGGAGCTGGTGGACGTGGCCAGCGACAGGACAGTCTGGGACACTCTTGTTGGGATGCTGACCCTGCAACCCAGATGAGCATGTTAATGTTAAGTTGCACGTAGACATTAAGGGCTTTGAGGTTGAGGATGGCATGCTGCACTCCTCCACTTGTTTTAAATGCACTCTATAACAACATGTATCAATATGTATCAGCACCACATTGGAGCCGGAAGAGAGAGACTTAAAGTATGTTCACACCACCGTTCTCCTTTTGCTGCCTTGGGCTGGAGGCTGTGAGTGGGAGCTGGCCATCTGGTTGGAGTCTGGGGACATGGGCTGCGTTGCCACAGAGGTGGGCGGAGCAGTCTGCTTATTCTCACCCTGGTATGAAGGGGGCAAACTCCTGGGCACCAGAGCCTGGACATGGGAGTAAAGATTGTATGTGGTGAGTGCGAGTGGGTGTATGACATTCAATGTGTGTGTGTCTTGGTATGGTCATGTAAAGGTTTGGGTGTTGTGCATGGGGTAGCTGTGTGTGACTGTTTATCTGTCAGGGCATATCCTGAAGGGTAAGCCCCTCTCCGATGTGGAGCCAACTCTTCTTCTGCCACACATCCTTCCGGTGGGTGATGTTTCCGTCTGCTGGCGGACTGGAGGTTCACTACGTCTGAGGCTGTGGCATTTGCCGGCACATTCCCGGTGGCTGCTTGGAGGGACTCTGCCAGGGTCAGAGTGCCCTTGGGTTTTTGTTCTTTAGGTATGGGCTGGATCTGCCCTGGTGCGGCAGACTGCTGTGGGCACTAGTGGGTCTGTCACAGTGGCCTCTTAGGACTCTGGCACAGCAGATGCTGTGTGGCCCCCGTTGAGTGATCCTCTGCGCTTCTCTGAGGGGGCTGTATCTGTGGTGGTCTTCCTGGGGTCCCCATGCTCTAGATGGCCTCTGGATGTCTAGGGCTCAGATCTCTGCTATTTCTTCCATGCGTTCTGGGGGTAGGTCTGTGCCTCCTCACACCCACTATTGGATGCTCCTGTGGAAAAATTTGAATATGTACAAGTGCATACACAGACAAAGATTTTACAAGGTGTTCTTCATACAAGTATGGACTTGGGTGTTTTCAGACAAACTTAACTTGGTCTGTGGTTGGCACTAAATGCACCTTGAATTAATTATTATTGTGTGCTTTTCAGTTAAATTGTTTTTGATGTACATAGAGATATTGTTTGTCTCTGTGGTATTATATTGTTGTTTTTCTATCTGTATTTCTGTAGGTCTAAAGGTGGATTCCTTGTACCACTTGTATTTTTTTTCTGTAAACTTTCTCCCCCACCTCACTTCCATTATTCTTCCTCCTCTATTGCTGTCTCTCTCTCTCTCTGTGTCCATTCGGATTAAAACTTACCAAAAAAAAAAGCAATTGTAATCAAAAAAAATTCTGATAATATATATGGAGTGGAGCATTATAGCAGCAGCTGTAATGCGCCACTTGTGATTGAAAATCTCTAAGGCATGTTTTTGGCACTTTTTTCAACAGGACAGGGTGAGGGTTATGACCTCATACTCAGGAAAGGCATTACCAAGTATTGCTGGATGAGGGTGTATTGTTTGTGTTGAACAGTCACCTGATGCTCAACGCAGGTATATAAATGAGTAAAAACACACTTGTACTAAAAAACATACACTAAAGAAATGGAGATCAGATCTGTCTTTATTGGTCTGAGATTCGTAGTGAGCTTGTTGGTGCTGATGTCAGTTGTTGTCTTTGTTGCTTCTCTGGATGGTCTGAAACAAGGGACTGAGCCCTTAGAGGTTCTGACTGGTGCTGGTGTTACTACTGAGGCTTCACTGATGAAATGTATTTTACAGGGTACTCCTCGTGTGCCTTCATTCACAACAGATGGTGATTTTGTTCTTGGAGGGCTTTTCTTTATTCACTACCAGGTCACTACAGTGATTTATAACTACACCACCAAGCCAGTGCCTCCGATGTGCACAGGAAGGTTAGTGAGAGGATGAGGTGGTTTAAAACAATGTTAGATGCATTTAAATCAAATTATTTTCATAAAAAGCAAATACGTGTATATGTCTTAAAAATATTTCGCAATAAGCAAAATTGATCCACATTTTAATTATGTATTTTTCATTTTTGCAATGAAATGTCAAATTGTGATAGATTCATTAATCAAAAATTACTATTAATATAATTTGAGTTATTATCAAAAGAAATCTGTTAGTTACAGTCCTGTTAAACCACATTTTAATTGCTCATATTCTGAAACTCATTAGGTCAATTTGTGTTTTAAATTTCATTTAAAAAGACATTTCAGCATCAGCAGTTTTTTTATTTTCTTGTTGCAGACTTTGAGTTTCTTTAACATTTATCAGCTGCTTAGTAGTTTTAATTTGCAAGCTGCTCATTTTGTGTTGCTCAAATTCTCACCAATCTCACCTCACTGATTTTGTGCAGACTTAATGCTCGGGAGCTGCATTATTCTTCTACAATGATCTTTGCCATAGAAGAGATCAACAACAACTCAAAGCTGCTGCCAGGCATCAAACTTGGATATCAGATCTATGATACATGTGGGTCAGCCGTTGTGACTGCGCATGCTTCATTTCAACTATTAAACGGCCAGGACCCAGTGTTTTATAAAGTCAGCAACTGCTCAAATCCTGGTGGGTTGATGGCTGTGGTTGGTGACTCTGGATCCACTTCATCCATCAGCATGTCACGTATTATTGGACCCTTCAACATCCCTCAGGTAAGAAGCCTGAATTTAATTCAGTAACATGAAAACAAATTGATACTGAATAATATTACACACCATTGCTTTTAAAAGTATAAACTTTTTTCACTTTAGGTCAGCCACTTATCTGCCTGTGCCTGTCTGTCAGATAAGCAGCAGTTCCCGACTTTTTTCAGAACAACTCCCAGCGACCAGTTTGGAGCTGATGCAATGGCCATGCTGGTCAAACACTATGGCTGGACTTGGATAGGAGCTGTCCGCTCTGACTCAGATTATGGAAATTATGGAATGGCATCTTTTCTTGAAGCAGCACAGAGAGAGGGGATCTGTGTGGAGTACTCTGAGTCCTTATTCCGAACTGACCCACGGAGCAAGATCAAGAGAGTAGCTGATGTTATCCGCAGGTTTTTATATCAGTGAACTTGACTGCGTATTATTTAAATAGATGTGAACTTTTCTTAAAACTACATAAAGAAATGTATTCAAAAATACATAACTTGTAAATATCTTAATCAAGATTTTTCTTTTTATCTTTACAAGAAATGTTTTGTATTTTATTATAACACACAGATAGCATTCATGAATATTTTTTGGTTTTAATCTTAACAGCAAGTTGCAAATGGTACGTGTTAATGTATCTGCAGATCATCAGCGATGGTTGTTGTGGCATTTGTAGCAATTGGAGATATGACTGTCTTGTTAGAAGAGCTGGCTCGGGAGCCTTCACCTCCTCGTCAGTGGATAGGAAGTGCAACCTGGATAGCTGACCCTTACTTGATGAGCTTCGGTTTCTGTGCAGGAGCCATTGGAATTACTGTTGAGCAGTCTGTCATCCCAGGTCTAAGAGACTTCCTGCTGGATCTTTCTCCTTCTAAAGTAGCTGCCTCCTCATTGTTTACTGAACTCTGGGAGGATGGATTTAATTGCACACTGAAAAAAAGTGAGTGTTTAGTTAAGAACCACATAGATACCTGGTGTTTTGCTTCAAATGGGTGGGGAACATCCAACTTCCGGTCCTTATATGGCCCATGGACCTGTTTTATCAGGCCAGTCATGCAATGTCAACTAAATAATTAAACTTAGAGGGAAAAAAAAACAACCAATGGTGTTTCTGTAATCAAATCGATATTGGCATATATAAAAGCCTGGACTGGAGTCGGTAAACACAGCAGCAGTCAAGCGTTAGTGAGAGATCAAATGGGGAGATCAGGCACAGACATTAAATCTGGCAATGCACAAGATTGGGGTGGCCTGTGCACTGGTGTGTTAAGTTGTGGTAAGAAGCAGAGCAAATGTCTTGCTGTAATTTTCACTTAACGAAACATCCTGGGAGGCAGCGGTCTTCGGTCCAGGGGGAGCAGGCATGTTCGAGGAGCAGTGCCATGTGGAATGAACCAGCACTGAGTCCAGATACGAACCGCTGCAGCATCTCCCCGGAACCCACTGGATTACATTATGATTGTGGCCCTTGGCGGACTAAGCAAAATAAAAAATTGGCCCCTTGGAAAGAAAAGGTTCCCCACCCCGGGCCTAAAATGTTATGAAAGTCCTAACTTGCTTACTCAAATATTGTCACTATAAAATCAAGTTACTTTTGTAGTTTAGTGTTCTTTTTGACTAAAATGTAAAAATCTTGAGGTTATAAACATTCGTTGGCTGATTAGTTAATATTCTCCTGTGTTTTCAGATACCAGTCCACTAAAGAGGCCATGTGATGGAACTGAAGACATAAAAAAACTCCAAAACCCGTACACTGATACATCTCAGTTAAGAGTTACTAACATGGTGTACAAGGCAGTATATGCAATAGCTCATGCCATTCACAATGCAGTGTGTCAGGAAACTCACTTCACCACTCAGTGTAACAGAAGCGTTACATTAGAGAACAAACATGTTAGTGCAACATAAAAAAGTCTAAATCTTACCAAGACTTCTAAAATTATTGATTTTTGCAAATGTGTTATTTCCCTCTCAGTTTCATATATGACGTTTTTCCCCCTCTAATAGGTTTTAAAAGAACTAAAGAAAGTCAACTTTTCCCGCAATGGTTATCCTGTGTCATTTGATGCTAACGGGGATCCTGTAGCTTTTTATGAGCTGGTCAACTGGCAGAAGAGTGAGAGTGGAGTTATTGAGCTGGTAACAGTAGGGTACTATGATGCATCACTGCCTAAAGGCCAGGAGTTTCATATCAACAGGAACATAACCTGGGTGGAGGGTGGCACACTGGTAAAACTCAGAACAATGACAATGTGAGAGTTTGTGAAAAAATTAGTCAAAGCTGCTTCACAAAAACTGTGAAAATATCTGTGTCTGTAACAGGTACCAGTATCAGTGTGCTCTGAGAGTTGTCCTCCAGGAACTCGTAAAGTGTTGCAGAAAGGAAAACCCATCTGCTGCTATGATTGTATACCATGTCCTGAAGGAGAGATTAGTAACACAACAGGTAAAATAAAAAATTACTCATCCAGATATTGTTAATAACATATTTGATGGCTGAAAATAATTTCATTCTTGCAGATTCTCTTAACTGCTTCCCATGTCCCAGTGAATTCTGGCCTAATGCTCAGAGAGATGCTTGTTTCCCCAAACCTGTGGAGTTTCTTTCCTTTGATGAAGTCCTGTCAATCATCCTGGCTGCATTCTCTGTTAGTGGGGCCTGTCTGGCCATCATAACAGCAGCTATTTTCTTTCATCACAGAACAACTCCAATAGTCAGAGCCAACAACTCTGAGCTGAGCTTCCTGCTGCTCTTCTCTCTGACTCTGTGTTTCTTATGTTCATTAACTTTCATTGGAGCTCCCTCTGATTGGTCCTGCATGCTGCGACACACAGCGTTTGGCATCATCTTTGTTCTCTGTATCTCCTGTGTTCTTGGTAAAACTGTAGTGGTTTTAATGGCCTTTAAAGCTACACTTCCAGGTAGTAATGTCATGAAATGGTTTGGGCCTCCACAACAAAGAATGACTGTAGTGTTTCTGACATTTATTCAAGTCCTAATCTGTACTGTTTGGTTGTTACTCAGTCCTCCCTTCCCAATGAAAAATCTCAGCACATACAAGGAGAAGATCATCCTGGAATGTGCATTAGGTTCTGCTGTTGGCTTCTGGGCTGTGCTGGGCTACATTGGCCTGCTGGCTGTTTTTTGCTTTGTGTTAGCTGTTCTAGCTCGGAAACTACCTGATAATTTTAATGAAGCCAAGATGATCACCTTCAGCATGCTGATATTCTGTGCAGTGTGGATCACCTTCATCCCAGCATATGTCAGCTCTCCTGGGAAATTGACTGTAGCTGTGGAGATATTTGCTATTCTGGCCTCCAGTTTTGGACTGATTCTGTGTATATTTGCTCCAAAGTGTTTCATCATTTTATTTCAACCAAAGAAAAACTCCAAGCAAAGTTTAATGAATAAAAAGTAGTCATAACAAAAAATACAAAATAAAAAAAAAATCAATAAAATGAAAATACCTTTTTTATGTAATGCAAGTATTGTCATTCTATTCTATTGTTTACCTGTCTTTGGAAAATTTGCAACATAAAAATTGCAACGCTGACTTCATAATGAAGATCATAAACAAAAAGGGTATACTTGTAGCACTTGCTTTCCACTGCTATTAAATAAGCTGTCTCAGATTTTAGACGGTGCCCTCTTGTCCTATATGATTTCATTTAATTTATCTCAAATAATTTGGATAATTGAAACCTTATCTCTCAAAAGAAGCCCTATTCACAAAAATGAAAGCAAGTGTTCAATTGTGAAAGTAATTGCAGTATACACAGGGGATAATAGGACATATGAGCCATCTTTTAATCAGGGAAAATAATAAATAATTAGAAAAAAAAGACTAAGTTTATTGTCCAGACAAAACAGTGATATACCATGTGGTTATAGGAACAACTGTCCAAATAACCAAATCTACTGTAAAGTTAACACACACACTTTGCAGGCATGTATTAATGCTCGGGAACATTGATGTCTAACAAAAATGCACTCCAACCCAGAGTTTCTTCACTCAAAGATGTAACGTAAAGAAATACGTTATATCCTCTGAATTCTGACCTCTAGGATCATCACAAATAATAACCATCTTTTTCCCAATAACTTGGAATAAAATGACTGTTATTATTTAACCTGGATTAACATTCCCAGATCAAGGACGTTTCTCCGGAAGACCTCACTGGATTTCCACTCTTTAGTTAATAATAACTCAGAGACTTCCAGACGTCTCCTTCTAAACGTCATTACTCTTAATCAAACTGTTTTAAAATGTCTTAATGTGATGAATGCATTTTCTTCCAGTATTAATGAATGTTGATCTGCTTCAGTATTATTTCACATACATACTTTGCTAAAAGGTTAAATCATATATTACTTCCTAAACGATAAGAGTTAGTGATCTGAGTCACGTGACATTAATAACTCCTCATTCATTTGCCACGTCCCCTTAAGACTCCTTTTAGCTCTGACCCCGGAAGCTGTCAGTGCTGTTCTGGTCCCGACACTAACCAGACCACACGCTCAGCTGTCAACCTCTACACAGCTAATGCTAGTTGCCGGCTCTCCCCCTGAGACGGTTCCCTCAGCCCGTCTGAGCCGATGAACCCAGCATCCCTCTGAGGTCAGACACCTTCAGTCTGACGCTCCGTTATGGGAATGCCAGCCCTCGATGCTCCCTGCCAGAGATGGGTCCACTAAGCTTCGTATCCCCGGACAACACCGTGGCCTCCAGCGGTCCAAGACCCCCACAGCTGTCTGATCCTGACCGAGGAGGGAACACCACCTCCACGCTGTCTCATCCGACCCCAGCGGTGCTGATCCATTGAACGCAGCTAAGTCCCACAATTCTGGTAAAGTTTAAAGGCCTCTTGATAAAAGCTAACAACTTTAGCTCACTCAAACTAGTAACTGATCCATCCGTAACTAATACTCTCCATTAGAACCCTTAATCTAAATTAAGTAAAATCCCTAGTCTCCTAAACCATCATGAGACTCAGATTACTAAACTTATTTAAGATTCCATTCAGAACACCTTACCATCGTGAATTACTTAATGCTGACCACCTGCTAACTACCTCTTTCTTATCTGTGATAACTGTCGTCCGTCTTTCTTAATAAAATCATGAAGTCTAATTCTAGTCTAGGATTTCTATTGTCAATATTAAAGCCGCACTCTGGAGGATTTCATCAGGAGAGCAGTTTTTGAATCTAGCGTCCAAAGGCTCCTCCTCAAAACATCTCAACACGCGCGTCCGGTCGCGTGTGCGCGCGTGCACGCGGCGCATATACTTCGGACATGAACTGTACAGCTCAATGTGTAGGGTTTAATCACTCACAGTTCACAATCTTATTCCAACAACACTACGAGGGTCTGATGAGCCCTCTCTGTCCCTGTTGCTTCTGATATTAGCTCTGTTAGCAGAGAGCTGCTGCTGGACTCTGAAGCTGAACTTGACTCGGCCCTGGATGAACTTTCTGACCAAAATAAACGCATAATCCTGTCAAGCCTTGCCATTCTGTGAGGTGAAAGGTTTAAAAATAAAAATAAATCCGTCTTTAGCTGGGAAATGGGTAGGTTTTTAGTAGAAATGAGCTGTGAGTCCTCAGTGAACGGCTGAGACGGCAGAGAAACACACGGAGCGTCCTGTACGACAGCGCCCCCTACTGGTACAGGTTTGGTCGATGTGCGTGCATGTTGAGAGAATGCAGAAATTTGAATTTCATTGGCTGAAAAATGTCGGCGGCAAGAAATAATGGAAAGGGGTCTCTAGGAGGAAGGAGGGTCTTCATCAGAATGACAGATATTGTGGAACTCAACCCATAGATCATAGTTTAGACCTGAAATATCATTTAAAACATTTAGAAAACTTTGATACAGAGAAAAATGCTCCAGAGAGCCGCTTTAAATGCATAATCTACTCACTGTGACATCGGAACGAACCTAGAGTTCCTGTGAAACCATTATTTTAGTCAAGGTAGCTGAGCCACCCCAGGTCAGCGTAAAATAAAACCAACAAAAACTAACTTAATAATCTCACAGAAGTGTGTGCCAATTATAAACCATATAAATAAAGTTTATAATGCTACAAAGAGCAATACAAAAAGCAGTAGATTGGTAAAGACCAAGTCACAGCTGCACAGATCTCATGAATGGGGACCCCCTTAAAGAAGGCCTAAGATGTTGAGAGGCCATGAGTGGAGTGCACTCACAGGCCCACAGGTTCCTGCAGGGCCTCGTTTGTGTAGATCAGGGCAATTGCCCCCCGGATCCACTGGGAAAGGCCGCCCATACTGGGCTACCTAAAGACCCAGTCCTGTCCATGTAGATGCGCTCTGCGCAGGGCTTGAACAGGGCAGACTATTCAACCATCTATCCTCAAACAAACAGGGGCCTGGAGAGATCTTTCAGCACCATTGCAAAGTCTCAAGGAGGCACCAGGTGCCTGGAAACAGGAAGGAGCCTGCGCGCACCCTTCCTAAAACGAGTGATCAACAGAAGCTGACCAGCTGCCTTTTTCTTGAAACCCACATAACATGCAGAAATCACTGGCAGTTACACTTTAATAGTAGAGAATGCTTTCTGCTTCTCCATCATGACCTGTAGCAAGGACAGAATCTCTTCCACTGGACATGGGAAAGAGAGGTGCCCCCTCCTGGAGCACCACGCCTCAAACATCCTCTACTTGCAGTCATAGAGAAAACTAGTGGAGAGGGCTCTAGCGTTTGAATGGTATTGATCAAAATTTGTGGGAGTCCCAAAGCGTCCAAGTTATACCACTCACAGGGCCAGGAGCTCCGGGTGCAGGTGAAACACAGTCCCCCCTGCCTGGCGCAGTGGAAGTTGCCTGCTCAGAAGCTGATAAATCTCTGCTAGCCTGAGCATTGCTGGCCAATGAGGGGTTTTCAGGATCAACGTGTGGCAATGCTCCCTCAGTCTGGATAGGGGATGGAAATCAGGGCAAAAGGAGGAAACGTGTACAATAGACCATGCAGCCATACCTTCCTTCAAATCAGCCTCCCCCCCCCCCCCCCCCCCCCCCCCCCCC
>SSNR01000398.1:185694-195716 GCA_006937965.1 Callopanchax toddi
CCCCCCCCCCCCCCCCCCCCAAGTCGCATAGTCATTGCCCATGTGTGTGTTGAAGTTCCCCCAGCAGAACAATGGAGTCCCCAGTGAGAACACCATCTAGCACTTGTTTCAGGGACTAGAAGAAAGGTGGGTACTCTAATGCTGTTTGATGCATAAGCAAAAACAACAGTCAGGACACATTCCCTGACCCCAGTGTTAATTTCGTAGACGAAATATTTTCGTTATTTATTTCGTCACGAATATATTTTACCGAACGAAAACTAAACGAAATTCAAAAATATAAAATGGAAAAAGACGAAGACTAAATCGGCGGACATTTTCGTCAGGAACGAAAGATGAGACGAGAATTGACAGTGACGAAATCCAATCAGAAAACGGGAAAAATTTGACGACCATACCAAAAAACCAATCAGCAATCGGAGCAGGCGGGACTACAGAAGAGAACCAATCAGCAAACGTAACAGGGCAGAAGTGGATGAGAAAGGAACCAATCAGAGTCCGCCTTGTCGGGACGCGCCGGACTCGGAGTTTTTAAACACAGCAAAGCAGACTCCGACAGGAACAGACTTTATTAAAGGGGGTCAAATTAACAGAACAGAGGCAGAGTTACGACGCTAATTTTAAGATAATGGTGGTGAATGCAGCAGAGGATCAAACAGCTGTCAGGGAGACAGGAAATATGGAGTTATGGAGAGAAATGACCGATGACGGAGCGTTGTGGCGATCACGTTCTGTGGGAGGAGACGGACCGCAGCGTGAGAACAGCTGATCAGACTCTGAGTAAAAGTCTGCAGACTTTTGATCTGACATCTAATGAGCAAAGTTCTGACAGTTTGCATGATTATGGTATTTATTTTGCTCAGTTTTTGCTCAGGATCACTAGTGTCTTTCCTGACAGAACTCAACACACACTAGAATATGAATTACAGATCTTTGTGATTGAATTAATAAGAAAATATTAAAGGTCTCTAAATAAGATTTAAACTACTTCCTCAAATTTTCAACAAAAATAGTTTATTTTAAAAGTGATTTTAGTTTTTTTTTCTGAAGATTAGTCTTGGAAAAGGGGTGTGTCTTATAATTGGGGTCATTAACAATATTGGGAACGTTGATAAAGAGCCCCTTTGTTTATTAATACTTAATAATGCACTAATGTTAACAAAAGTAAAGTGTTACCCCAATTCCTTTAAAGAAATGTAAAATAAACGCACCAGAGGAAAAAATATTAATATTAGTCAAATATGCCTATTTTATATTTAGTCGACTAAAATGCGGAACTATTTTAGTCGACTAAAATAGTTCAGAATTTTAGTCGACTAAAATTAGACTAAAACTAAAACGAATTGGACGACTAAAACTAGACTAAAATGAAAAAGAATTTTAGTCAAAAGACTAAAACTAAAACTAAATTAAAATTTCACGCCAAAATTAACACTGCCTGACCCGAAGGTGTGAAGGAGCTACCCTTTCATCCCACAGTGTAAACCCCAACATACAGATAGTCTCTGCATAAACTCACCCAATCTCAATTAGTGGGTGATTTAGAATGCTTATGATGGTATTGAAGGCATACTGGGGAGGTAATGCAAAATTTTAATCAAGTTGGTTGAAACAAGGAAACTTCTAAAATATGCAGGATACCAGCCCTTGAAGACCAGGATTGCCCACCTCTGCACTAGACCCTCTATGCTTATTCTGCAGGTGGTAGGTCTACAGGTGGACAATCATGTGTCGTTATGTTTAACTTGTCTGGGATCCTGAGTTGCAGTTTGGAGTTTGTTTGAGTTGTTAAGATGTCAATTAGCTACGCCCTCTTGTAATTAGGTCCAGTGTTTAAAAGGTAACATTAGGGAAAAAACATTCTAATTTAACCTGGATGAAATGGCAAAAATAAAGCATTAAAATCGAAACATTACAAACACATATTGTACATTTAAAATATTCCAAACTTTTCCAGAAACTACAGTACAAATGTACAGTAGAAATAATGTGTGATGTCAGTAGAAACAAGGAAATACTGGGTGAGGGTGTATAGTATGACAGCTTGACGTACAACAGAGGAGGTACATAAACCAGTAAAACACACATACATAAACAAACACTTGAGGAATGGAGATCAGATGTGTCTTTATTGGTCTGGGACTAGTTCTGATTTTGTTGTTGCTGATGTCAGTTGTTACTGGTGATTCTCTGGATGGTCTGAAACAAATTGAGCCTGTAGAGGCTCTGAGTGATTCTGGTGTTACAACTGATGCTTCATTGGTGAAGTGTTCTCTACAGGGTACTCGTCGTTTATCTGCATTCTCAATGGGTGGTGATGTTGTTATTGGAGGTGTTTTCTTCATTCACTATGGTGTGAAAACAGTGATATATAACTACACCACCAAGCCGGAGCCTCCACAGTGCACAGGGAGGTTAGTGAGAAGGAGAAGTATTGAAACAGGATTGTAGATTTATTTGAAGGTCACATTTACTGATTTGCTGCAAATATTTCTCTTGTTGTATTAAAAACAAGAGATAGAAATGTATATTTTTGAACAATATTTAAAATGCATAAGCCTTTAGTAACTGGTTTTAAAATGAGAGAGTAATAATATAATGTAAGTTTATGTTAAAATATATCTGTACTATTAAATAATGTAAAATTTGATTAATTTAAAATTTATAAAATCTAGTAAATAACATTTTTTTTCTCAATTGCAGACTTTTTTCTTTTGTGTATGTGTTTACCAGCTACTTAGTATATTAACTTGTTTAGGTGATTTCCCTTCCCCTAATTTTGTGTAGACTGAATGAAACTCTCACTTCACTGGTTTTGTGCAGACTTAATGCACGGGAGCTGCGCTTCTCTCGTGGAATGATCTTTGCTATTGAGGAGATAAACAACAGCACAGAGCTGCTGCCAGGCATCAAACTAGGATATGACATTCATGATACATGTGGGTCAGGGGTTGTGGTCGCACATGTGGCCTTTCAGCTAATGAATGGTCTGGACCCATATTTTTATAAAGTCACCAATTGTTCTCAATCTAGAGTGATGGCTGTTGTTGGTGACAGTGGATCCACTTCATCCATCAGCATGTCGCGAATTATTGGGCCCTTCAACATCCCTCAGGTAAGAAATCTGAAATTATTGCAGTGAAATGAAAACACAATGAAACTGAAATATGATACACATTTTGTTACAGGTAAAAAATGTATATATTTTCACTTTAGGTTAGCCATGGTTCCACCTGTGCCTGTCTGTCAGATAAGCAGCAGTTCCCAACATTTTTCAGAACCGTTCCCAGTGACCAGTTCCAAGCTGATGCTCTGGCCAAGCTGGTGAAACACTTTGGCTGGACTTGGATAGGAGCTGTCCGCTCAGAATCAGATTATGGGAATTATGGAATGGCAGCTTTTCTTGATGCAGCGCAGAAAGAGGGGATCTGTGTGGAGTACTCTGAGTCCTTCTTCCGCACCGACCCACGGAGCAAGATCCAAAGAGTTGCTGATGTTATCCGCAGGTTTCTGTCACTGAGCTTGACTTTCTATCTTGTATAGTGATTTGAAATTTGCTAAAAAAAAAAAGCCAAATTACCTTATTAACAGCACACTTGAAAAATGTATAAGGATAGCCTATTCTATCAATATTCACTAAAAATTGCTGATCACAGGCATTCATTTTTGCTTGTTAAAATAGTTGGTTACAAAGGCTACAGTAATTATGAATCAACGTCTTTTTATTGTGTCTGCAGGTCATCAGCAATGGTTGTTGTAGCTTTTACAGCCACTGGAGATATGACAGTTCTGATAGAGGAGCTGGCTCGAGAGCAGTCACCACCTCGTCAGTGGATAGGAACTGAGGGTTGGACAGCTGACCCTTACTTGATGAGCTTCAGTTTCTGTGCAGGGACCATTGGACTTACACTTAGTAAATCTGTCATCCCAGGTCTGAGAACCTTCCTACTGGAGCTTTCTCCCTCTAAAGTAGCTGCCTCCTCAGTGCTGACTGAGTTCTGGGAGGATGCATTTAACTGTACCCTGACTAAAGGTGATATTTTATAAAAAATAAAAATAAAAAAAAACAGTAAACAAATATTTTTGTATTTATTTTGATTGTTTTTCATCTTGTTGCAGTTTATTTTTCCTCCACTGTTTTTCTATGACAGACCACATTTCTAATAATTTAAAACAAACGACAACCTGTACACCTGCTGCAATAATTAGTGCCTCAGGTTATTTTCACACACCGTGTCACTGTAATAAATACATATTTTTTTGGTAGCATATAGTTTATTTTAACATTTGAAACATTAGAAGTAATTGGACAAGACATTTTTAAAAAATTCAAATTTTTCTTCAAAAACAAATCTTTTTTTTCCCAGGTGCTGATTCAGACAAGAGACCATGTGATGGATCTGAAGATATAAAAACACTAAAAAACCCGTACACTGATACATCTCAGTTAAGAGTTACTAACATGGTGTATAAAGCTGTTTATGCAATAGCCCATGCCATTCACAATGCAGTGTGTCTGGAGACTAATTTCAGTACTAAGTGTAACAAACACATCATTCTGGAATCCAAACAGGTCAAAGTATAGCCAAAAAGATTTTTAACATTTCTAATAAACTATCAACTACAACAATTTAGGTTAAACATTATTATTTTATTATTTTTAATGTTGAAGTTTATTCATAACTCAATCTCCTGAACATCTTACAGGTTTGTCCTTTTTCCACTTCAATTTTTCACAGGTATTTACTGAACTACAAAAAGTCAATTTTTCCCGTAATGGTTATCCTGTGTCATTTGATGCTAACGGGGATCCTGTAGCTTTTTATGAGCTGGTCAACTGGAAGAAGAGTGAGAGTGGAGTTATTGAGCTGGTAACAGTAGGGTACTATGATGCATCACTGCCTAAAGGCCAGGAGTTTCATATCAACAGGAACATAACCTGGGTGGATGGTGGTGTACAAGTAAGTACTCCAGTAATGTCAATTTTACAGATGATAAGTTTGTGAACTAATTAGTGACAGTTGCTTAGGTTCCAGTGTCAGTGTGCTCTGAGAGTTGTCGTCCAGGAACTCGTAAAGTGTTGCAGAAAGGAAAACCCATCTGCTGCTATGATTGTATACCATGTCCTGAAGGAGAGATCAGTAACACAACAGGTACAATATATTGTTTTCCGTGTATATGATTAAATAAATGATCACTAAAAATCTGTTTGAATCTTCTCTGTAGATTCGGTTGACTGCTTCTCATGTCCCAGTGAATTCTGGCCTAATGCTCAGAGAGATGCTTGTTTCCCCAAACCTGTGGAGTTTCTTTGCTTTGATGAAGTCCTGTCAATCATCCTGGCTGCATTCTCTGTTAGTGGGGCCTGTCTGGCCATCATAACAGCAGCTATTTTCTTTCATCACAGAACAACTCCAATAGTCAGAGCCAACAACTCTGAGCTGAGCTTCCTGCTGCTCTTCTCTCTGACTCTGTGTTTCTTATGTTCATTAACTTTCATTGGAGCTCCCTCTGATTGGTCCTGCATGCTGCGACACACAGCGTTTGGCATCACCTTTGTTCTCTGTATCTCCTGTGTGCTTGGCAAAACTGTAGTGGTTTTAATGGCCTTTAAAGCTACACTTCCAGGTAGTAATGTCATGAAATGGTTTGGGCCTCCACAGCAAAGAATGACTGTAGTGTTTTTCACAATTATCCAAGTTCTAATCTGTACTGTTTGGTTATTACTCAGTCCTCCCTTCCCAATGAAAAATCTCAGCACATACAAGGAGAAGATCATCCTGGAATGTGCATTAGGTTCTGCTGTTGGCTTCTGGGCTGTGCTGGGCTACATTGGCCTGCTGGCTGTTTTTTGCTTTGTGTTAGCTGTTCTAGCTCGGAAACTACCTGATAATTTTAATGAAGCCAAGATGATCACCTTCAGCATGCTGATATTCTGTGCAGTGTGGATCACCTTCATCCCAGCATATGTCAGCTCTCCTGGGAAATTGACTGTAGCTGTGGAGATATTTGCTATTCTGGCCTCCAGTTTTGGACTGATTCTGTGTATATTTGCTCCAAAGTGTTTCATCATTTTGTTTCAGCCAGAGAAGAACTCCAAGCAAAGTTTAATGGCCAAAAAATAAATGTAAACTATCAAGATAGTAAACATTCCATGACAATAATATAATTTAGTTTTTTAAACTTTCTGCCAGAAAGTTCTGAATAACAATATCTGTCTAAATTACAAATTTAGGTTAATTAAAAAATAAAGACATCTCTCTTTTATGTTTTGCAAGTATTGTCGTCGTCTTCTATCATTCACTTATTTTTGGAACAATATGCTTAACTTAAATTAAATTATCAGGGTTACTTCATAATTGTAAAGAACCAAAACATCAGGTTCTGTGTCAAGTTCTGGTCTTGGACGAGAAGAACACACACAGATCTCAGACACATTTGTAAGGTTAGGAAGGTCATACTGGCAGTGTAATGTCCAGACATCCTCGTATGTATGCCTGAAAAACACTGTGTACTTTACAAACTATAGCAAATGCGTTGTTTACAACCACCTCTCAAGCCAGTCACTCCATATGGGAATTAACATAACAAAGATCCTCTCCTCATACCCTTATGATAGCCTACCCTCTGCTGCAAGTTGCAATTTGCCTCCAGGAGAAGAAATTACTTTTAGGCTTATTAAAAATATTGTTTTTCCTTTAACTGAATTTAAACAGACTTGATTGCTTAGGAGTTAATGATTGAATCAAAATACTTCATTATTATTTCATTGCATTATCTTGTCTTATTCTTCAGAACAAGTGATTTAATGATTTTTTATACCTTCTTTTGTATAACTCAGGTCTCACATTCATTTTGATATTAATCAGTCACTTTAATGTTGATGATTTAAATCTTAAACCAATGATTAGTTGAAATGCATTACTTTAGATTTTAAATGCATCAAATGAATCTACTTGATGAGTTAATGATTAATTTCAGTCATGTTACACATTGATATCAGTATATTAATAATAACAGTTATAATGAACTTAATTTATGATATTAAGTCAAATACAATTTTTAGAAGCCTCTCAGCAAAAGTGAAGACAGGGGAACTTGATAACACGCCCTTCAATTTTCCTGGTCTGTGATTGGTTAGACACAGACCTCAAAAGTAACATTCACTTCATTCTGTGAGTTCCAGCCGACTGCTAATTGAACATCTATTTTTGGGATCAAGCCACATTCTACAATAGAAAACTTTAGGCACCCTTTTGAAAAACCAAACAGCCATAATTTGTTTTAACCTGCTATACTTCATCAGACGCTAAACAAACCATCTAGTCTCCAGCTGAAGTTAAGCTACTGTACTAGACAAGTAACCTAAGACCAGCTGTGCTGTATTCAAGGGATTTTGAACCTTTGAGTACCCCAGAAGTGACCTACTCCAAGACTATGGATTCAACCACTCCTCAGCTTCATCAAGACCGACTTCCACCTGCCCGCTGGATCTACACAGGGCCTCACCACTGTACCATAAGCTCTGTCAACTGGTGTCAGAGGGTTATGATCAATTGATAAATAATCAAACATTTATATTAAGATCAAGATGCCACCACAGCGCTTTCATAAGACACACCGTGGCGGCAGTATTACGCTGATTTGCTGGCACGGTGTGTCTTATGAAAGTGACTTTAGTTTAAAGCCCTCTTTGTTCTTTGTGATGGGAACTCTGGCTCTTTTAAGAGAACCGGTTCTTACGGTTTGGCGCTTTAAAAAGAACCGGCTGTTTTGGCTCTCAAATGACTCCTTGCATTTTATGGTTTTTTAGTTAATTTATAATCAGAAATTATGTAAAATGTGTGTAAAATTCAGTGTGTGAATGTGTGAATTCATGACTGTTGTGTTGTTGTGTTTGAGGAGTTTAGAACACTCTAGAAAAAGCCCTACAGGCCATTTACCCTTTACCCCATTTACCCTTTACCCCAACATTATTGACCAGTGTAATAGAAAGAGACATTCCTAAGTTCTAAATATTAAAGATATATCTACTTTTAAATTTCCTCCCACGCAACAGAGGGGGCCAGACATTTCTTCCAGGGGTGTCAGGACACCCTTCTTTCACCAGGTCTCTGGAACTCCAAACATTTGCTTGACAAAAAGATAACACTGATGTTAATTTATAGCTTGGGAATGCTTGCTCAAACAACAAAACCCCTCAGTCAGTGCTTTTACATGCAGTCTAGAAAACCGAATTATTGCCTTAAATCGACATAAGTCGTTTTTTTCAAATGCATGTAAACACGTTAGTTTGGCTGAAGTCAAACTGGATCTAATCGAGCTAAAGCATCCAGATACGTAATGCGGTTGGAGCTTGACTGCATATTGCATGTAAACGGCTCAGTTGAGCTAAGACTGGCTGAACGCTCCCTCCCCGGACGTGACGAGTTTGCAGAAGCAGTAGTTTTTTTAATATGCGGAAGCGGGAGCACAAACAAATCATTCGTGGTCGAAAATGGCAGAGAATACAGGTGTTCGTGTTTGATCTGTGCATTTTTGGACAGATCAAGAAACCGAGTTCATGTTGACTCAGCTAAAAGAATTGAACATTTTGAAATTCATAGATGGCAGGAGAACCAGAAATGGTGAACTTTTTAAGAAGGTGCAAGAACAGCTTGCTGGCGCGGGATACACAAGGACGCCTGAGCAAATTTGCATCCGGTGGAAGCATGTAAAACACGCATTTTTGAACGCCAAAAATACCAATAACACAAGTGGACGTGCTCCTGTGGCAGCCCCCTTTTCTGCGTTATTACGTCCTTTTCCCAAGCCAATCAACATGGCATGGACGTAGGATTTACTCCTCCAATTTCTGGTGAGTTGATGCAAATTTAAGCATTTTTATTACTTTATCAGTGAGGATGTTACGTAAAACATTGGAGCAAAATGAGTATAAATACATGCTAAAATGTACCCACAGAAATTTGCCTTTTTTTTTCTAGAGAATGCGTCGGGAGACGTCAATGACGTGTTGGAGACAATGGCGGAACCGCCGCCACACATGGAGGAACCGCACACAGTAAACGACCCTACTACATCCAGCTCAGAATCTGCTGAGAGGATCGCACCCTCTGATTCTCCTATTACCCCTGGTGAGATACTCTGCATTTTTTATGTGTTACTTTTTAGTTTATCACAGGGTTTTTTTTTTTTTTTGACCGTTGCATACATTCACCTGAGATATTCACACTCCCATGTGGTTTAAAATGTTTTCTGTAAAGTACCACGGAGAACTGAGATTAGGAGGAAAAGAGCTGCATCTGAGATAATGGATGTTTTGGAGAAGATGGGGGGAAATGCAGAAGGGCTGGATGGAGGCCCTCAAACAAAGCCAAGATCGAGACGAGAGATTGATGAACTCTATAGTGGAGAGCAATGCCACGATGATGGCGAGTTTAATGGAGGGCATTCGATGCTTTCGCCCCCCCAATGCCATCACCACCACAACGACATCCACCAAACCAACGTCCACAACACCCAGACCACTACAGACAACAATACACTCTATCCAGACCCGACCTCAGATGATCCCCAACTTATGTATCATCATTTGTAGGGTTTTTAGTATTTCGCACACATTTTGATAATGGTTATTTCATTTCATTCAGAACATTTAGCTGCTCATACTATTTTGCACACTTCTTAACTGGTTTTATATATTTTGTTAAGATTAAGCTGCTCATTCCTTGTTTTTAATTGTTACGGCCCCCTCAATTTTGTGGAGGCCTTGTTCTGTTGAGCCTTGTTTTGTTTTTGTTCAGTCTGCATGAGAGGACCCACCCTCCTGAATGATCCAACCTGAGGGGTGGATTTTCTCCTCCTCCTCTCCCCTTGCAGCTCCAAGATGACGTCATCTGCTTGAGCCCATATGCAGCTGGACCTCATGAGCCAATCAACCAGATGGGAGCTGATGATTGGCTCTCCACTGATTTAAAAGGACTTCCTTCTTTGCCTGCAATTGGGGAGCAGCTTCAGGTGTT
>SSNR01000398.1:195726-217586 GCA_006937965.1 Callopanchax toddi
TTGACTGTCTATTTAGGTAGACTTGTTTGTGTCTGTTTAGCCCCTGTCAAGTCAAAATAGACTTTTGAATGTCTGACCTCAGATAATCCTGGTTAGACTTGGTATAACCTTAAATTTACTTGTGAGGTCATTTTGTTTTCTGCCAAATCAGGGCAGTTTAGAGCTTTAAGCTCCTACTTTTGTTTCATAATAGAATTGTTTGACCAGTTAAGAGCTAAAGCTCCTCCTTTTGTTTAAATAGTCATTTTTGCTTGTCATTTAGTTTTAAGGAGACTTGTCCTCCATTTTGGGAGCGCTTTAAGTTTTGTATGGTGTTTTGTTTTTTGTTCCTTTTTCTTATTAAATGTACTCATAATCACTCCATAACATCTGTCCACTGGTTTTATGTTACCTCCTAAACCTCCTAGCCCAGCCAGGACGTAACATTAATCAGTCCCTCCAGGAAGTTGCGGGGATTTTTTGTGATTGTTGCGATCTAAAATGACTGATTTCGCGGCACATTTTTCTAAAAGTTGCGGTCAAAGTTGCGATTTTTTTTCAATCATCTTTTAAATTTCTTTAAGGTTTTATTTAGTTTATATGCACACACAGTTAACCTCTTTATACACACACACTGTATGCGCTGTTTCATGATCAAATAAAGACTACAAGATGATGTAATCTCCATGACAGAACAGCTGACAGCCTGTCTCAGCGTCACTCAGACGTTACAGCGTGAGCGGCTTTACTTTCACTTTCAGCGATCCACCTCAAAGGTTCACTGGTTCAGCAGAATAAGTTTAGAAAAGACCAGCGGTTCCTCGTGTACACTGAATACAAACGTCATGTGGTTAATCGCGTGTTTAAAAAATAAACAACGTTCAAAGGAATCCACGTTAACGCTGACGGTCCGATTTATTTAAAATATTTTTCACAGAATAGCAAATCGGCCAACTCAGCACACAGTTTAGGACACAGATCAGTTCTTTTTAAATATAGTTTCTCACATTGTCCAAATACGGACATTAAACAGAACTCACCTCGTCTCTTATCACTCGTATCAGATCTCAGCCCCCGTCTGCTCCTCTTTTCAGCTAATCTCCTCCATGTTTTGCGGTCAAAAAGTTTTTGTCAAGCGTCGATTTTTCATGTATAATCCACCACGACGTTGTGTTTGGTTCAGAAGAGCTTTCCACCACTCTGGTGTAATACTTAGGAAACTGATTTGCTCGTATTTTAGCCGTAATATCTGATGGAAACCGACCGGGGTTTAGCGGCTCTGAGCTCAAAAACCGGAAGCAAACACAACTGGAGGCAACGGGATTGGTCAAAACTTATCCGAGTGGCTCTGATTGGTCAAAGAAGATGACGAAATCCAACAAAAACAAAGATGATTGGTCAAATTTGCGGAAAAGTTGCGGTGATTGGTGAAAATTGCAAGGCCGCAACAAAGTTGCGGCAAATGGTTGAATTTGCGTTAATAGTTGCGATCGCAACATCGCAACTTCCTGGAGGGTCTGATTAATATTGCCCTCCATGGTTCCTTTCCCTTTTTGAATTTTTACTTGTTTTTGATACTTTCTTGTCCTTGTTTGAAATTGTTTGCATCGTTACTTTTCCACATTAAAAACAAAGAAAACATGTCTTTGTTTTGCATATTTTATTTATACTTCCTGAGGCATATACACAGTTATTGCTTGTTTAAAACAGTGGTTGGCGCTGAGGAAAACTTGCTGACATGTACTCTATCAAGGCCAGCCTGACCCTCACAGTCCTCAGTTGCATTGTGGACTCGGAAACAAGGCTGTGACAACTGCTGTTCAAGACGCTCAGCTTCTGCAGTCCAAGCAGGAGTGACATTCTCCTTTTCACTCTCACAGAAATTGTGTAGAGCACAACAGGTGGCGATGACATGAGGGGTGAATGTGTAGTGGAAATCACTCTTCTTCATCAACACCCGCCATCGTGACTTCAGCCTTCCAAAAGCTATTTCCACTGTGGTCCGAGCGGAACTAAGGTAAACATTGAATGACTCCTGTTCAGCTGTTATCCGTGGGGAGTGTGTGTATCCTTTGATTAACCACTTTGTGAGTGGATAAGCTGGGTCTCCGAGAAGGAAGAGGTCAACTGCTGTGCCGCCGATGTTTCTCGGTTCCTAAGCAAAAGGAAAACGTATTAAAATTTGTAACTCTGTGCTGTTTCAATGATTCTCACAAATATTCCCAAATACCTTTGGTAACTTATGGGACTGGGAAAACAATTCTGACTGTCTGAGGACATTTGCATCATGTGCACACCTTGTTCATCTTTATGTGAGCACCTGTGTGTGTATATGCGTGCTTGTGTATGTAAGACTTTTCTGTAGCAATATTCAGTAATAGGTTAGAGGAGCCACAGACACAGAAGAGGCAGAGATGGTCTGGGCCCCAAATGTTCGGAGGTCACCCAGTGCACGGACTCACCAGGGAGACCACTGCAGGGGCAGGCACAAACCCTCCCCCCAGAGAAGTGCAGAGGCTCACCCCACGTGGGTCATCCAGCAGCCGCCACGCTAGGGCCCCTGGGGCCGCAATGAGGGGCTCACATGGCACCACCCGCAGCCGGTCATCCAGGGCAGATCTAGCCCGGAACCAGAGACCTGAGATCCAGGAGCAAACCAGCCCCAGCACAGGCCTGACCGCACCAGGGGGCCCAGATTCCGCTAGGCAGCCATAGGCGAGAGAGCAGGCAGACGCCCTAGCACCCAGCCTTAAGACACCCCAGTACGATAGCGGAATCAGGCACCACCCAATGCAGAGGTGCCACCGGGGAGGGTAAGTCCACAACAGAGGAAGGCCTAGAATGTCACAGAAGGGGAAGACGACAAGACTCGACAGATAAACAGTCATACACAGACACAATCACACATTCCCACCCTCATGCACACATACACACACATCTCCTTACAAACCCTAGATTTCCTTGTGCCCTAGATGTCACAATGTCTCCTGCCACCTTTATGCAGATGACATTCAGCTGTACTGCTCCTTCAAGGACTCAGAGTTCTACAAACTATCTGAACTACTCGAGTGTCTGTCAGCAATTATTAACTGGTTAGAAAAGAACTTCCTTCAGTTAAACCCTGAAAAGACTGAATGTCTGATTGTTGCCCCTGATAGGACGGTCCCTCTGATCAGTCAACATATTGGTCATTTAAGTTCTGCTGTAAAGTCACGACCAACCAATGTCTCTTGAAGGTCACTCAAAACAGCTGGTCAGAAACTGTTTTTATCATCTGAGAAAAATTTCCAAACTGAGAAAGTTGGTGTCAAAACCAGAGGGCACCAAAGGAACAGGATGTGACAAAACTGGAAATGGTTCTTCATGCTTTTATCTCCTCCCATCTAGATTACTGTAACACACTTTTCACATGTTTGAACCAAAAAGGCCTTGACCGCCTTCAGCTGGTCCAGAACTCTGCGGCGAGGCTCCTCACTGGAGCAAACAGAAAAGATCACATCACTATATTTCCAAGGACCAGTTTTAAAAGTTGAGGTGATCACTCTTTCCAGTCTGTTGCACTAGCAAAATTTTCTGCATTTAGAACAATTTGCTAGTTTTAAGGAATCTAGCCAAGCAAATTTTGCTTACCCCACTGGCAGATTTTTTTTGCTCAAATCTAGAAAATTTGACCATATTTAAGATTTGGCCGATTTCAAGTAGGGCTGTAACAATATATTTTCTTTTTAGACAAAAATAAGTCAAAATGTCTAAAAACAAGGCTAATTTACTTTCTTAGTAATCAGTTTTTGCAGTGGGAGCGCTGCTCCATGTGCTCGAGCCATGATTTTGATAAGAAACCATTGTAATCAGATAAAGTAGTCCCCCTAGGTCCGCTACGTTGTGTCCCAGATGCGCTGGTCTCCGCCATGGTGCTAAAGATTGGTGTCATGACATTATGGGGGACTTTATGATGCAGAAATTTTGACAATACGCTGAACTGCCACTAGTACGGCAAATATAAACAACTGCCAGTACACGGACAAGGAGAGTTTCTTTGTGGAATATTTATGTAGATTTTAGAAACAGACTATTCCAATAAATAGCTCACTTACCCATTGTTGAAGAATTAAAAGATAATCCCACAAAACACAATGGTAGTTTTGATATAACTGATGCACTTCATACTTCATGTTCTCAGCTCCTGTGAAATATTGTGATTATCGCTTGATTTTGCATGCTGCGTTCAACAGCGCTCCACTCCTAGGGGAACTAGTAAACTCACCTCAGACGCAGCCCTACCACGGAGCAGCGCTCACATCTTGTGTGGGGCCCAGGCTTTAAACACATACAGAGAGAGAGAGACAGAGAAAGGGAGAGGGAAACTACTGGTACAATGATGCGGCTCTTCTGAGTGGAAGCCGGCTCCCATTGGTCACTTCAAAGAGCCGAGTCTATGCGCCGTAACGTTCGCGACCGACACATCACTAGTTTCCTGGTAAGAACGGACATAAAGCTGCTAAAGCACTAGCACACTCCGGCATGTCGAACGACCACAGAGGCTTAACAATGGACAATCATGCAATTAAAAAAAGGAATCAATTGACAGCCCTGGTATTAACATCTGCTCCCAGGAGGTCACTTTGAAAGCGGACGTAGTGGTATTTGCGACCCACTCATAGATGACAGAGAAGTCTGTTTTATGATCCCGCCAGATAAATATAATTTGAGTTATAATCCTTGAAATATAAAAAATTAAAGGAAAATAATAGAATAAATTCTGTTCTTATAGAGTCAATAAAGGTGTAACCACAAATAGCTGAAAGAGGCTGTTCTGTTCCTAACGAACAACCACCTAAAAAGGTTTATAAAACAGTAAAAATACATTTACACCTCAAACAGTTTCCTAAGAAATGAAGACAAGATCTGTCTTTATTGGTCTGAGATAAGTGGTTAACATGTTGGTGTTGATGATATCCATATAACTTGACCCAGAAAAAAATGGCAAAAAAATGCATTCAAATATATAAGTATATTACAAACACATATTGATAAGATGCCTAATTTATCCAGAAACTATCTACAGTACAAATGTGCAAAAGAAATAATGTGTGTTGTCATTAGAAACAAGGAAATACTGGGTGAGGGTGTATACCATAAGTTCTGCAGACTGACAGCCTGACGTACAACAGAGGAGGTACATAAACCAGTAACACAGAAAAGCAAACATACACTTGAGGAATGGAGATCAGATGTGTCTTTATTGGTCTGGGACTAGCTCTGATGTTGTTGTTGCTGATGTCAGTTGTTACTGGTGATTCTCTGGATGGTCTGAAACAAGTAGAGCCTGTAGAGGCTCTGAGTGATGCTGGTGTTACTACTGATGCTTCACTGTTGAAATGTTCTCTACAGGGTACACCTTGTTTATCTGCATTCTCAATGGATGGTGACTTTGTTATTGGAGGTGTTTTCTTCATTCACTACAGTGTGAAAACAGTGATATATAACTACACCACCAAGCCGGAGCCTCCAAAGTGCACAGGGAGGTTAGTGAGAGGGAAAAATGTTTGAAACTGATTTTAGAATTATTAGAATGTTAGTTTTATTTATCTTCTGCAAAGTTTGCAGTGTTGTAGAGAAGCAAGAAATAGAAAGGTATCTGTCTAAACAATATTTAAACATTGGCAAAACTGAGTTGTAAATTTTTTCCTAAATGCATCGTTTATCTTGCTTTAAAGTGTGTGTTTACCAGCTACTTAGTATTAAAACCTTGTTTAGGTGATTTTTTTTCTCATACTTTTGTGTACACTAAATGACAATTCTCATCTCATTGATTTTGTGCAGACTTAATACAGAGCAGATGCATTTTTCTCGCGAAATGATCTTTGCTATTGAGGAGATAAACAACAGCACAGAGCTGCTGCCGGGCATCAAACTAGGATATGACATTTATGATACATGTGGGTCAGGGGTTGTGGACACTCATGTTGCCTTTCAGCTAATAAATGGTCTTGAACCTGAGTTTTATAAAGTCACCAATTGTTCTCAATCTAGAGTGATGGCTGTTGTTGGTGACAGTGAATCTACTTCATCCATCAGCATGTCGCGTATTATTGGGCCGTTCAACATCCCTCAGGTAAGAAATCTGAATTCATTGCAGTGAAATGAAAACATTCTGATACTGAAATATGATCCACATTTTCACACTTTAGGTTAGCCATGGTTCCACCTGTGCCTGTCTGTCAGATAAGCAGCAGTTCCCAACGTTTTTCAGAACTGTTCCCAGTGACCACTTCCAAGCTGATGCTCTGGCCAAGCTGGTGAAAAACTTTGGCTGGACTTGGATAGGAGCTGTCCGCTCAGACTCAGATTATGGAAATTATGGAATGGCATCTTTTCTTAAAGCTGCACAGAGAGAGGGAATCTGTGTGGAGTACTCTGAGTCCTTCTTCCGCACAGATCCACGGAGCAAGATCCAAAGAGTTGCTGATGTCATCCGCAGGTTTCTATATCGCTGAGTTTTACTTTCTAAATTGTATATTGATGTAGTTTTAATAAAATATGCCCAATTAACTTACTACAAGCAAGTATAAGCAAGCTTGAAAAAAGAAACTACTAAGGATATTACATACTTCATGAACAATTATTGTCTTAAAAATTTCATAACAAAACACTGATCCCAGGCATTCACTTATGATTGTTACACAAGGTAAAGGCTACTTCAAATCAACATCTCTTATTATCTCTGCAGGTCATCAGCAACGGTTGTTGTAGCTTTTACAGCTGCTGGAGATATGACAGTTCTGTTAGAAGAGCTGGCTCAGGAGCCTTCACCTCCTCGTCAGTGGATAGGAAGTGAGGGCTGGATAACTGACCCTTACATGATGAGCTTCACTCTCTGTGAAGGGACCATCGGAGTTACATATAGCAAATCTTTCATCCCAGGTCTGAGAGAATTCCTACTAGATCTCTCTCTTGCTAAAGTAGCTGCCTCCTCAGTGCTGACTGAGTTCTGGGAGAACGCATTCAACTGTTCCCTGACCAAAAGTGAGAATTTATCAGAATTTAATTTTTTTTTAAATTGTAAAACAGGTATTTTGTTTTTGCTTAGATTGATTGTTCATTGGGTTGCTGAAGTTTAAAATATTACACTGCTGTTTTGTGACCAACCACATATCTAGAGATAAAAAAAAAACAATACCAAATGTACACATGCTGCATTTATGAATGTTTCGTGTTTCATTCACACAGTGTGTCTTTGTTATGTAACAGGTGAAACATTAAAGCTCATACATTTTGCACTTTATATCCACTTATAATATTTTCTTTTACATTTCAATGACTTGTAAAAGCAATGCATTGGTAAAATTGGCCCTTACTAAGTGCAGATGTTGTTCTCCCACCCCCTCATCCCACCTCCTAAAGCAAAACTTTTGTTTCAAATGGACGAGGCAGCTCACATCGTGAGATGTCAGGGTTTTCAGGGGGTCAGATGAAGGGAGTATAAAAGGACTTCTGTGCTGGTTGATGCAACCATCTACAGAGCAACTGCCATGCTTTGCTCGTAGCTTTGCCATGACTGATTGCTAGTGTTTGCGAAGATGCGCGCTCCCGTGGTTTTTAAAGGGCAGGGATGTGCTCAGGTAGTCAAATGTGCTCATGACTGGCACTGTCCTCTAGAGAGGACTGGTCTTTTTCCTTCTTGATGTCAGAAGGATAAATATTTTAACACCATCATTTTTAGCATTAACTCAAAGCATAATTTCCAAAAAATCTTAATATGAAAGTGAGAACGGTGACAATATTTTCTCACTTTTGAGTCACAATCTTTGGGACAGATATGACTGTTTAGACTTGTGTGACCTTTAGAAAGTGAAATTTACATACTATGGGCGCTTTATGTGTTAAAAACAAAATAAAAGAAAATGTTCATGTTTTTTTTACCTTGTTTTCAGGTGCTGATTCAGACAAGAGACCATGTGATGGAACTGAGGACATAAAAACACTAAAAAATTCATACACTGATACATCTCAGTTAGGAGTTTTTAACATGGTGTACAAAGCTATTTATGCAATAGCTCACGCCATTCACAATGCAGTGTGTCAAGGAATGAATTTGACTATTCAGTGTGACAAAAACAAAATACTGGAATCCAAACAGGTCAAAGTATAAAAAAAATGTATTTTAGAATTTTACTTAAACCATAAAGTCCAGTAATTTCAGTTAAACACTATTGTGTATTGATTCTTTTCTCATTCAGTCATCTGAAAATCTTACATGTGTGTCTTTTTCCACTTCATTTTTAATACTTCACAGGTTTTAACTGAACTACAAAAAGTCAACTTTTCCCGTAATGGTTATCCTGTGTCATTTGATGCTAACGGGGATCCTGTAGCTTTTTATGAGCTGGTCAACTGGCAGAAGAGTGAGAGTGGAGTTATTGAGCTGGTAACAGTAGGGTACTATGATGCATCACTGCCTAAAGGCCAGGAGTTTCATATCAACAGGAACATAACCTGGGTAGAAGGTGGTGTACACGTAAGAACTCAAATGTTGACAATTTATCAGTTGAAATTTATGTGAACTAACGAGTGACAGCTTTTTTGCAAAAACTTAGGTTCCATTGTCAGTATGCTCTGAGAGTTGTCCTCCAGGAACTCGTAAAGTGTTACAGAAAGGAAAACCCATCTGCTGCTATGATTGTGTATCATGTCCTGAAGGACAGATTAGTAACACAACAGGTAAAGTCTCATGTTTTCCAAGTATATGTACATGATAAATACTGGTTCACTAACAATCTCTTTGAATCTTCTTTGCAGATTCCCCTGATTGCTTCCCATGTCCCAGTGAATTCTGGCCTAATGCTCAGAGAGATGCTTGTTTCCCCAAACCTGTGGAGTTTCTCTCCTTTGATGAAGTCCTGTCAATCATCCTGGCTGCATTCTCTGTTAGTGGGGCCTGTCTGGCCATCATAACAGCAGCTATTTTCTTTCATCACAGAACAACTCCAATAGTCAGAGCCAACAACTCTGAGCTGAGCTTCCTGCTGCTCTTCTCTCTGACTCTGTGTTTCTTATGTTCATTAACTTTCATTGGAGCTCCCTCTGATTGGTCCTGCATGCTGCGACACACAGCGTTTGGCATCACCTTTGTTCTCTGTATCTCCTGTGTTCTTGGAAAAACTGTAGTGGTTTTAATGGCCTTTAAAGCTACACTTCCAGGTAGTAATGTCATGAAATGGTTTGGGCCTCCACAACAGAGAATGACTGTAATGTCTCTGACATGTATTCAAATTTTAATATGTATAGTTTGGTTGGTCCTGAGCCCACCCTTCCCAGTGAAAAATCTCAGCACATACAAGGAGAAGATCATCCTGGAATGTGCATTAGGTTCTGCTGTTGGCTTCTGGGCTGTGCTGGGCTACATTGGCCTGCTGGCTGTTTTTTGCTTTGTGTTAGCTGTTCTAGCTCGGAAACTACCTGATAATTTTAATGAAGCCAAGCTGATCACCTTCAGCATGCTGATATTCTGTGCAGTGTGGATCACCTTCATCCCAGCATATGTCAGCTCTCCTGGGAAATATACTGTAGCTGTGGAGATATTTGCTATTCTGGCCTCCAGTTTTGGACTGATTCTGTGTATATTTGCTCCAAAGTGTTTCATCATATTATTTCAACCAAAGAAAAACTCCAAGCAAAGTTTAATGAACAAAAATTAATTTAAAACTAACAGTGTGGAAACAAGATGGCAACATTACCATGGCAACAATGTAACAATACAGTCTACTTTTCTAAACTTTTTCCCAGAATGTTCTGAATCACAATACTTGTCTACATTAAATGATTAGGAGTTCAACATTAAAATAAACACCTGTTTTTTCATGTTTTGGAAGTTTCTTCTTTTTTTGTTTTCTGACTTTTTTGGAATAATGTGCCTAATAACATATTGGTAACTCTATAATGGCCTTCTTATCCAAAGACAATTCGTATAACTCTAAATTACAATCACTCAGGACAGAAGAAGGTATATACACTTGTTTATTAAAGTTTTAAAACACTTGATATTTTTTCTGACTGCTCTGTAGTTGTGCTCTGAGTCAGCCATTCCCCAAATCTGTATCTGGACTTAGACCAAATGGCAGGTTGGTCCTGACCCAGCCCACATATAATGTCCCACCTTTGTATGGCACTTTTCTAAGTCATTGATTACAAAGCACTTTATAAGACTTTGACATTTGGCTTGGCCCGGTCCAGTCTTGGTTGTGTCAGCCTGCCTCCATGCAACCAGGTTGTGTTTACACAGCCTTCTCAGGAACTCAAAGGTGACCCAGCACATTGGTGGTCTCCACCACAAAAATGGCATTAAAAAGTGGCGCAGAGAAATCTGTGAAGTCATACATAATTTCCACATGTTGGTAAACAAAGCACTCGAGAGCACAGCCAGTTGAGATGAGTGGGATCAGATGGTTAAAACAATGTAGAACCTTGTGGTGCTTATAATTTTATTGCACTCAACTAATCAGAGGCTTGCGCTATAGGTAGGCGTGAGATTTCAGCTGGCCAGTCAGTTCGTAGTGGATGTGTTGGGTCAGCTCAGCTCCAAGCTGACTGCTGGGGAGCAGGTAAGCAAACAAAAAGCGGTTGGCCCAGCATGAAAACACTGATAACACAGATGTGAAAACAATTACTCTACCAGGGCTCGACCTGGCCGACCCAGATATGAAAGTGACATTACATTACAGTCATTTACATGCTGAAGGCAGTAAGCTACATTGTTGTTACAGCAGCGAAAGCAAACCTACAAAGGTGCCACCTGACTCTCCTACCATCATCAACCTTAAGTAATAATAAAAGTAGCCTGTTAGCAGAGTCTGGCGACCCGATGTGCTTGAGGAGAGTAATAACTTATGAACACATAAAATGGATTTTTACTCAAACTTTTGTTGAGACCTGTCACACAAGTACTGTTGGCTATTTTGGCAGAGTCTGTCACAAAATGCTCCCTTTTTGTTGGTAAATTCAGGAGGTCACAGTTCAAAATACAGTTTCTACTGGTTAGCCAATTATGTGTACATCATTTCCTCTTCTGTATTACCAAAATAAAAGCACATATTTACACACATACTTATACACAATCAAAACATAACATCAGAGCATATGTAACCCTTAGCTCAGTACTATGTATTAAGTGAGTGACAGGCAATCAGTAGTCTGAATAATCCTGGGGAAAATGCATAAATCTGGACCAGTAATCAGAAAAACCTTAGCTTTGGCAGGAGAGCTTGGGTTGGACATCAATAAGACAACAACAACAATGATGAGGGGTTATTTTTGTCATTGATTAATAAACAACAACAATAAACAATTTGAACAACAAGAAAAACTATAAAACAAGCCGGCAACCCAAAATAAAATAATTCAAAATAAATCTTTATCGTTGGGGCCCTTTATTCACTCTTTGGTTTGAGTGATATGAGTGCATCAGAGTTCTTTTCCTACTGCTTCTATTTACTTCTCATTTGGCTCGCCACCTAGCCTGGGCTAGGAATCTTTCACAAAGGCTCGAGGATGATCCTTTGATGGGATCCAACTAGAACGATTCAGTCAGTCTCTCTCAGTCTTGCCGGAGTTCATTTTTTTATCTTGGAAAAAAAACCTGACCTTATGACCGGCCATAAAAATCCAAAATTCAGTACGATCGTGTAATTCTTCATATCATTACCAATTAACATAACACTCATCTTCATTTCAACTGGTTCAAATGATATCATTCTATTCAAGTTTCATTTAGTTGTACAACAAATGTATCACATGTTCATAGTATAAAACTATAAATGTTTTCTTAAACTGCAACTCCAATACATAGTAATTTAAAATTATTGGACATTAACGTGCTATCATCTCCTGTCTGCAGCAGTTACAGAGCAGGAGAGCACTCAAAATTGATTTCAAATCCTTTTATCAATGCATACAAAACACTACTTAACCTGTTTTTCACAGCTTGTGCAAACAATGTCACAAAAAAAAAAAATATAACACCAACATTTAAGATAACAGGATAGCTAACTTTAAATTAGCAACATTAGCCCCATTGTAGGGTACTGGGAGCTATTTTGATAATTTCTCCTTTTTTCCAACTACTAAGCTTTAACTCTTAAGCTTTCAGTTCTTTAGTAACTTAACAATTGTTTCCAATGTGGAAGCTACAGTTCACTGAGCGCCACTCAGGTTTCAGTTCCACAAAGGTTTCTAGGTCTCTAAAAATTTCTGTGTAGTTCTATTTAAAGTAAATTGTATTTTTTCCAATTTCAGGAATTATCAGAATCCGAATTGTTTTTATTGCCAAGTAAGTGAGGTTTGCTTTGGTGAAATGGTGCATACATACATAATAAGATTCAAGTGACACAGTGACACTGGCTCTGGGGCCTTTAGTTTGCTGGTGGGCCTTGGTACCACCTAGCCAAATGGGGCTGGTTCCATCTGCGCTGGGGGGGAGGAGTCTTGGGTCTGGGGTGGGGGGCGCTTTGCCTGGGTGTCTATGTCCTAAGTAAGTTTGTAGTTTACTATTCTGCGTGATTGAGGGAGGTATAGTTACCCTGCTGGGGTGTGGGACTCCGTGGCGCTGTGTGGGGCTCCTGCCGGGAGCCTGGATGGGTGGGCCGGCGATCTCCCTGCCCTGGGTGGCTTACTGGGGCCAGCGGGGGAGCTGGCTCCCTGGGAGGGCTTGTCCCCCCAGTCTTGCCTCCCCATCCCCGGATTTTTTCCTCCCTCTGCTCCGTCACGTCACCACACACACAGGGCTTTGGGTCACGGGTATGTCATGGGTGTGGAACACCATCTCTGCAGTCCTGTGGCAGCCTGTGGCCCAATTTTATTGCACAATTTAAACACTTCCACCCCAGACATTCTTACATTATGCATCTAGGGTCTTTGGAGAAATTACACCCAATACAGAAAGAAGGGTGGGGGAGAAAGTAAACAGAAAAAGAAGAGAACAAGAGACATGTAGAATCCACTTCTAGACCTGCAAATAAAACACAAACAAACAAACAGGCAAACAAAACTGGGAGAAAAGATACAACAGCAACAAACAACATATGAATATACAACAGTTGTGATATCCTTAAAATGTATACGGTAAAGACCAATTCAAGAGAGTTCAGTGTCAACCACAGCCCCAGTGAATGTGTCTGAAAACACCTGAGTCCATTTTTTTGTGAACACCTTGTGATCACCTGTGTGTGTATGCGTGCTTGTGTATATAAGGTTTCTCTGTTGAAACATTCAATAATAAATTCAAGAAGCCACAGACTCGTCCCCAAGGCCCATGGAGGACGTGGAGGAGGTCTGGGCCCCAGATGCCCAGAGGCCACCCAGGGCACGGACACCCCAGGGAGACCATCGCCAGGGCAGTCGTTAAACTCTCCCCCAGAGAGCGCAGAAGCTCGCCCCGCGTGGGCCACCCAGCAGTCGCCGCACTACTGTAGAGCTTGATCAACTCAGAGGTCAGGTTTATTTTTTTGGTTTCCTTTTCTTTCCTCCTTGATCAGAGGCCTGGTCAAGAAAGGATGGCGAGCTGCCCAATCACTGCTCTATCACAGTAGGACTGAACCATTTGATGATGTAGCATTTTAAACTGTAAGTTTGTAGCTGCACACTTCTGCACGGTTATTAGTTTAGCTTTGTCGGTTTTATTCTAAGCTGTTTGCTCAGATACCGTCACTAACCTAATGGTTTATGCAGGGACTTCTAAGTTCTGGAAAATTTCACAGTGAGTTAGATACGTACCTTATATTGACAGATGCAAGGCTGAGCCAGGAATAAAGACTTTACAGTATTTATTTTATTAAAAGGACTGACGACAGGACAAACAGATTAGCAGAGGTAGCAATTGGTCTTAGCATTTTTAGCACGGTGGTAAGGTGTTCTTAAATTGATCTTAATTTGAGTTTAACAACCTGAGTCTCATGATGTTTTAAGACTAGGGAGTTTTATCTTAATTTAGTTACGGAGGGGAGGAGTTACTTGATGGATAAGTTACGTTGAGTGTTACTTATCAAAGTAGCCTCAAGTTTTACCAGATCGTGGATACCTGGCTGAGTCCTCTCCGTGGATCACCTGGCGTGGATGGAGGACCGTTTGAGGGTGGAATTCCCCGACGATCGCCTGATCCCTTCAGGGGCTGGTTGAGCCTCCTCAGGGCGCGGAAATGTCCGTGGATACGAACTAGCGGCTCCATTTCCAGCAGAGGGCATCAGAGGTTGGTGTCCCCATGGTTGGTGCAGAGAGGCAGACTGAAGCTGTCAGGCCTCAGAGGGGAGCAGTGTTCATCGGCCCAAACGGCGGTTGGTACCCGTACGGGGAAGGCCGGCAACTTAGGAAATAGCTTAGCTGTGTAGCAGGTGACAGCTGAGCGTCTCGTCTCATCAATGGCTGAATGAGCACTGAACTCTTCCGGGCTTGGAAAGAGCTAAAATGGAGTCGTGTGTTGATGTGGACCAATGGGAAGGTTTCTATCACATCACATGACTCAGGTCTTTAAAATCATAGTACCTTAATGACTTATTTCAAGTAATAATATTGATTCAACCTTTGCAAAGTAGAAATATGAAATAATACTGAAGCTGGATCAAACATTCATAACGCTGTAGGAGAAAGTGCATTAATCTCATTAAGACATTTCTGAACAGTAGATTAAAAGTAGTGTCATTTTAGAAAGAGACACCAAGGAGTCTTTTGAGTTTCTTATTATTAAAAGAGTCCTGTAGAATCTTCCGGAAAAACAATCTGGACACCTGGAAGAATGTTGATTCAGGTTAAAACATAATAGTCATTGTAATCCAAGTTATTGGGAAAAAGAGGATTATTGTTTGTGTGATGGTCAAGGGGTCAATGGTCAGAGGTTATAGCGTATTTGGTAACACTATGAACTGTTGATAAATGTTTCTAGACCTATCAAAGGTCACATAAACTGGACTGAACTTTGAACTCAAAAGAAAAAAAAAAGAGAAAACAGACCTTCATTCTGACGGTTCGCATTGTGTTTTTGTTTTGTGTTGTTAATATTTGTGTCAAATTATATTTGTTGTTTATTTATTGTTTTTTTTTTCTTTTGGGGTAATATACACTGTTATTACATTATAATTTATGTTATATCCGTTATACGTTCATACTCATACATAAAGACCTCATGAGCTCAAGCTACGTTGTTGTGGTTTATTCAAACCCCCAGGCTCCTTAATCGGACTCATACTTTAGTAAATTAACAGCAGTCAGACCTTTGCCCAAAGTGCACTACATAGTACATTAATATGATGAATAATTTATCCAGAAACCATTTACATTACAAATGTACAGTGCAAAATCTGTGTGTTGTCATTGTAAACATAGAAATACTGGGTGAGGGCGTATATTTTCTGCAGACTGACAGCCTGACGTATAACAAAGGGGATACATAAACCAGTAAAACACACACATACATGAACAAACACTTGAGGAATGGGGATCAGATGGGTCTTTATTGGTCTGGGATTAGTTCTGATTTTGTTGTTGCGGATGTCAGTTGTTGTCTTTGGTGATTCTCTGGATGGTCTGAAACAAATAATTGAGCCTGTAGAGGCTCTGACTGATGCTGGTGTTACTACTGAGGCTTCACTGCTGAAGTGTTCTCTACAGGGTACTCGTCGTTTATCTGCATTCTCAATGGATGGTGACTTTGTTATTGGAGGTGTTTTCTTCATTCACTATAGTGTGAAAACAGTGATATATAACTACACCACCAAGCCGGAGCCTCCACAGTGCACAGGGAGGTTAGTGAGAGGGAGAAGTTTTTATTTATTTATTAAGTATTGTAGATGTATTTAATGCCAATTTTACTGATTTACTGCAAACTTTGTTGTTCTTGTACCCAAGCCAGAAATGTATGTGTACATGTTTAAACAATATTTAAAAGACAAATTGTACTTGGTTTCTATTATTACAAACAAATTATACATTTAGTAACTGATTTATTATTGAGAAACATAACTTTAATTTTTATGTTAAAAACAATTTGTACCATTATATATTATTAAATCTGTAAATGATCTTCAAATTTATATTATAAAATGTATAGACATACACCGATTACCATGTACTACTTGTCAAAGTTAACCGATACCAGTATTGGTATCGAGCCGATATGTATTATTTAGGCAAATATTTTGTTTGGCCTTCAAATATACAGATTTGAAACATCAGATGATCATTTTTCTTCTGCTTTTTAGTATGTGTTAACCAGCAATTTAGTAAATTACCTTGTTTAGAAGATTTTGTTCTCCTAATTTTGTGTAGACTGAAGGAAAACTCTATTATTACTGGTTTTGTGCAGACTTAATGCACGGGAGCTGCGTTTCTCTCGTGGAATGATTTTTGCTATTGAGGAGATAAACACCAGCACAGAGCTGCTGCCGGGCATCAAACTAGGATATGACATTTATGATACATGTGGGTCAGGGGTTGTGGACACTCATGTAGCCTTTCAACTAATAAATGGTCTGGAACCTGAGTTTTATCAAAGCAGAAATTGTTCTCAATTTGGTGTGGTGATGGCTGTTGTTGGTGACAGCGGATCCACTTCATCCATCAGCATGTCGAGAATCATTGGGCCCTTCAACATCCCTCAGGTAAGAAATCTGATTTTGATGTAGTGAAATGAAAACCTACTGATATTGTAATAAAATACACATTTTGTTACAGTTAAAAAACAAAAATTGTTCCCATTTCAGGTCAGCCACTTTGCCACCTGTGCCTGTCTGTCAGATAAGCAGCAGTTCCCAACATTTTTCAGAACTATTCCCAGTGACCAGTTCCAAGCTGATGCTCTGGCCAAGCTGGTGAAACACTTTGGCTGGACTTGGATAGGAGCTGTCCGCTCAGACTCAGATTATGGGAATTATGGAATGGCCTCTTTTCTTAATGCTGCACAAAAAGAGGGGATCTGTGTGGAGTACTCTGAATCCTTCTTCCGCACCGACCCACCGAGCAAGATCCAAAGAGTAGCTGATGTTATCCGCAGGTTTCTACATCACTGAGCTTGACTTTCTATCTTGTATGTTGATGTGAGGTTAAGAATTTGCTAAATACATTTGTTACAAGCAAATTAGAAACAATTTGTATAGAAATTAGATTCCACTTGTTGTAAGAACAACTAAGGATTTATTGTTCACTATAAAGCAGTGATCCTGGGCTTTTATTGGCATTCATGCTCGTTACAACTGTAGATAAAAGCTACTTAAAAACAACATTTTATTATCTCTGCAGGTCATCAGCAATGGTTGTTGTAGCTTTTACTGCCCCTGGAGAAATGACAGTTCTGTTAGGAGAGCTGGCTCTGGAGCCTTCACCACCTCGTCAGTGGATAGGAAGTGAGGGCTGGATAACTGACCCTTACTTAATGAGCTTCAGTTTCTGTGCAGGGACCATCGGAGTTACAATAAGCAAATCTGTCATCCCAGGTCTGAGAGACTTCCTACTTGACCTCTCTCCCTCTAAAGTAGCTGCCTCCTCAGTGCTGTCTGAGTTCTGGGAGGATGCATTTAATTGCACCCTGACAAAACGTGAGAATTTATTAGAATAACATTTTTGTAAATCACAAATTTCTAGTGATTTCAAATTTAACAAAAACAACATGTACAGCCTCAGCTTGCATTTATGCGCTGTGTGACTGTAATGTTAGTTTTGCTGAATTACCGTAAAGTTTGCATCTTACTTGACAAATAAAACAAATCTAACCTTGTTTTCAGGTGCTGACTCAGACAAAAGGCCATGTGATGGAACCGAAGACATAAAAACTCTAAAAAACCCGTACACTGATACATCTCAGTTAAGAGCTACTAACATGGTGTATAAAGCTGTTTATGCAATAGCTCATGCCATTCACAATGCAGTGTGTCAGGAAACTAATTTCACCACTAAGTGTGATAAAAAAAACAAACTGGAATCTAAGCAGGTAAAAGCATTTAAAAAATAATTTGATTATTAAGATAAGATATTTGATAATTTTTTAAAATAACCCATCAAGTCCAGAAATTTAGAATAAATATAGTTTTTTTTGTTCTTTCCCCACTCAATCTCCTAAAAATCTTTTATTATTATTTTTTAAATTATATATTAACAGGTTTTTACGGAACTACAAAATGTCAACTTTTCCCGTAATGGTTATCCTGTGTCATTTGATGCTAACGGGGATCCTGTGGCTTTTTATGAGCTGGTCAACTGGCAGAAGAGTGAGAGTGGAGTTATTGAGCTGGTAACAGTAGGGTACTATGATGCATCACTGCCTAAAGGCCAGGAGATTAGTATAAACAGGAATATAACGTGGGTGGAGGGTGGTATTCAAGTAAGAACTACAATTATGACAATTTAACAGATGAAAAATTTCTGAACATAGTGACAGCTGATTTGCAAAAACTGGGAAATTGTAATTTGTGATGTCTTTGACCCAGGTACCAGTATCAGTGTGCTCTGAGAGTTGTCCTCCAGGAACTCGTAAAGTGTTGCAGAAAGGAAAACCCATCTGCTGCTATGATTGTATACCATGTCCTGAAGGACAGATTAGTAACACTACAGGTAAAGTCCCATGTTTTCCAAGTATATGTACATGATAAATACTGGTTCACTAACAATCTCTTTGAATCTTCTTTGCAGATTCTCCAGACTGCTTCCTATGTCCCAGTGAATTCTGGCCTAATGCTCAGAGAGATGCTTGTTTCCCCAAACCTGTGGAGTTTCTCTCCTTTGATGAAGTCCTGTCAATCATCCTGGCTGCATTCTCTGTTAGTGGGGCCTGTCTGGCCATCATAACAGCAGCTATTTTCTTTCATCACAGAACAACTCCAATAGTCAGAGCCAACAACTCTGAGCTGAGCTTCCTGCTGCTCTTCTCTCTGACTCTGTGTTTCTTATGTTCATTAACTTTCATTGGAGCTCCCTCTGATTGGTCCTGCATGCTGCGACACACAGCGTTTGGCATCATCTTTGTTCTCTGTATCTCCTGTGTTCTTGGCAAAACTGTAGTGGTTTTAATGGCCTTTAAAGCTACACTTCCAGGTAGTAATGTCATGAAATGGTTTGGGCCTCCACAGCAAAGAATGACTGTATTATTTTTTACATTTGTTCAAGTTCTAATTTGTACTGTTTGGTTGTTGCTCAGTCCTCCATTCCCAAAGAAAAATCTCAGCACATACAAGGAGAAGATCATCCTGGAATGTGCATTAGGTTCTGCTGTTGGCTTCTGGGCTGTGCTGGGCTACATTGGCCTGCTGGCTGTTTTTTGCTTTGTGTTAGCTGTTCTAGCTCGGAAACTACCTGATAATTTTAATGAAGCCAAGCTGATCACCTTCAGCATGCTGATATTCTGTGCAGTGTGGATCACCTTCATCCCAGCATATGTCAGCTCTCCTGGGAAATTGACTGTAGCTGTGGAGATATTTGCTATTCTGGCCTCCAGTTTTGGACTGATTCTGTGTATATTTGCTCCAAAGTGTTTCATCATATTATTTCAACCAAAGAAAAACTCCAAGCAAAGTTTAATGAACAAAAATTAATTTTAAACAGTGTGGAAACAAGATAACAACAATACCAGGGCAACAATGTAACAATATAGTCTGCTTTTCTAAACTTTTTCCAGAAATTTCTGAATCACAATAATTGTCTACATTAAATGATTAGGAGTTCAACATTAAAATAAACACATTTGTTTTCATGTTTTGGAAGTTTCTTCTCTTCTCGTTTTCTGGCTTTTTTGGAGTAATGTTCCTAAAAAATATAATATTGGTAACTCTATGGTGGCCTTCTTCTGAAAAGACAATTCGTAGATCTCTAAATTACACTCACTCAGAAGTGAAGAAGGTATATACACTTGTTTATTAAAGTTTTAAAACACTTGATATTTTTTCCTGTCTGTTCTGTAGTTGTGCTCTGAGTCAGCCATTCCCAAAATCTGTATTTCAATCTGGATATAGACCAAGGTTGGTCTTGACCCAGTCCACACATAATGTCCTACATTTGTATGGCACTTTTCAAAGTCATTGATTACAAAGCACTTTATGGCACTTTTACATCTGGCTTGGCCCGGTCCAGTCTTGGTTGGTCAGCCCACCCCCATGCAACCAGGTTGTGTTTACACAGCCTTCTCAGGAACTCAAAAGTGACCCAGCACGTGGGTGGTATCCACCATAATAATGGCACTAAAAAGTGGCACAAAGAAATCTGTGATGTCATACATGATTTCCACATAAACAAAGCACTCGAGAGCATAGTCAGTTGAGACTGTAGCACCCTGGCCTCCAGCCCCCCCTGCTGTTTAGTTTTTGTCTTTATGTCAGAGTTTCATTCTCTGTGTTTTATCCTTTGTGTTCATAGTTCTTAGTCTTATTTATCCTTTGCTTATAGTTTCCGTCTAGGTCTCCTGTGTTTATTCCTCTAGTCCTCTATATTTTAGTTTATGTTCTTAGCCTGGTTTTAGTCCTGTTTGTGTCTAATTGCTACTTCACACTGGATGCGGTGCGGTGCGGCACCGCACCCGCAAGAAAAGTAGTTCACACTGGCTGCGGTTTTGCTGTAGAATGTCTCCGGCTCTTTGCCTCAGCAGGAGCGCCAAATCTCAGTGGTTCACGCGAGAACAAGTACGTTGTTAGCAGCAGCTGCTAAACAAAAGCTAGAGTCGTCTTCTCGTTCTTTTGTTGAGCATTATGTATTCACTTGGTTTGTTCCACAATGGGTGCTGTGGGATATGACGAAATATTTCGTCTGGACGATAGAAAATGTCTACCGTCAGATAAAAAGCTCTATCGTTTAAGCCACGATACAAGTTTTACAGCATAATGCACTTTACGGGATGTTCATGAACGCGCCGCAACACATAAACAAACATGGAGGCAGACGGTAGTGGACACGTTTTAGACCAGAGTCAACAGGATAACCAGCTAACCCAAACCGAGGAGCTTATACCTAAAAGAGGGACAACTTCTGTCTCATGGATGTGGTTTAAATATAAAAAGACCAACGTGGACCAGACAACAGCTATTTGTAAAGTTTGCAGCTACCGGTCCAGACAACGGACTCGGACGCCACTAATATATTTTATCACCTGCACAAAAACCATGTCGAAGAATACAGAGACGGTCAAAGAGCAAAAGCTGCAAAAGCAGCGTCGAGTGTTGGCGTAAGAGCTCAGAATAAACTCCAGACACAGACACTGCAACAGGCTTTTACCTGCAGCACGTCATGTAGCGCCTAGCTGCCAGCTGAGCAGAATGGAAGATTACTGCTGCTGTTACCACCACGAACGTATACAAAGCTATGGCTCTAATCTACACAGTGGAGAAACGTGAGTTACACTCGAACCCAGATATGAAATACCCAGCTGAAAACACATTACTAAAGTCATGTTACCTGATTTATATGATGCATGTTGGGTCACAGTGGAGGAGGAGATTCACAGGTGTTCTATGTTTCGTCTGTTTATCGTTGTCGGGATATAAAATGAGCTCTATCGGGATATGAAATTTTGGCAATATCGCCCAGCTCATGCTTAATTAAGTTTTATGTTGTTTCTTTGTCTTTGAAGTATCCAAACCGTGTTAATATTAGTAATGTAGCTAATGGTTTTATTTTGACAAACCGGATGCACCTCACCTGCTCGCGTTTCACTTCCTGTTTGGCGCACGCAATGACGTTAACTTGATGACGATTCACTGCGGTGTCCGGCAAAAATAGACTTGTTGCGGAAAGTTAACTTTGCCCCGCAACCGCACCGGAGTCGGTGTGGAGACTCTGATTGGAATAAATGGTTTTTAATCCTTGCGGAGTCCGCACCGCACCGCATCCAGTGTGAAGTAGCAGTTAGTCTTGTGTTAGTT
>SSNR01000398.1:217621-318917 GCA_006937965.1 Callopanchax toddi
ACAGTTTGGTTGTTACTCAGTCCTCCCTTCCCAATGAAAAATCTCAGCACATACAAGGAGAAGATCATCCTGGAATGTGCATTAGGTTCTGCTGTTGGCTTCTGGGCTGTGCTGGGCTACATTGGCCTGCTGGCTGTTTTTTGCTTTGTGTTAGCTGTTCTAGCTCGGAAACTACCTGATAATTTTAATGAAGCCAAGCTGATCACCTTCAGCATGCTGATATTCTGTGCAGTGTGGATCACCTTCATCCCAGCATATGTCAGCTCTCCTGGGAAATTGACTGTAGCTGTGGAGATATTTGCTATTCTGGCCTCCAGTTTTGGACTGATTCTGTGTATATTTGCTCCAAAGTGTTTCATCATATTATTTCAACCAAAGAAAAACTCCAAGCAAAGTTTAATGAACAAAAATTAATTTTAAACAGTGTGGAAACAAGATAACAACAATACCAGGGCAACAATGTAACAATATAGTCTGCTTTTCTAAACTTTTTCCAGAAATTTCTGAATCACAATAATTGTCTACATTAAATGATTAGGAGTTCAACATTAAAATAAACACATTTGTTTTCATGTTTTGGAAGTTTCTTCTCTTCTCGTTTTCTGGCTTTTTTGGAGTAATGTTCCTAAAAAATATAATATTGGTAACTCTATGGTGGCCTTCTTCTGAAAAGACAATTCGTAGATCTCTAAATTACACTCACTCAGAAGTGAAGAAGGTATATACACTTGTTTATTAAAGTTTTAAAACACTTGATATTTTTTCCTGTCTGTTCTGTAGTTGTGCTCTGAGTCAGCCATTCCCAAAATCTGTATTTCAATCTGGATATAGACCAAGGTTGGTCTTGACCCAGTCCACACATAATGTCCTACATTTGTATGGCACTTTTCAAAGTCATTGATTACAAAGCACTTTATGGCACTTTTACATCTGGCTTGGCCCGGTCCAGTCTTGGTTGGTCAGCCCACCCCCATGCAACCAGGTTGTGTTTACACAGCCTTCTCAGGAACTCAAAAGTGACCCAGCACGTGGGTGGTATCCACCATAATAATGGCACTAAAAAGTGGCACAAAGAAATCTGTGATGTCATACATGATTTCCACATAAACAAAGCACTCGAGAGCATAGTCAGTTGAGACTGTAGCACCCTGGCCTCCAGCCCCCCCTGCTGTTTAGTTTTTGTCTTTATGTCAGAGTTTCATTCTCTGTGTTTTATCCTTTGTGTTCATAGTTCTTAGTCTTATTTATCCTTTGCTTATAGTTTCCGTCTAGGTCTCCTGTGTTTATTCCTCTAGTCCTCTATATTTTAGTTTATGTTCTTAGCCTGGTTTTAGTCCTGTTTGTGTCTAATTGCTACTTCACACTGGATGCGGTGCGGTGCGGCACCGCACCCGCAAGAAAAGTAGTTCACACTGGCTGCGGTTTTGCTGTAGAATGTCTCCGGCTCTTTGCCTCAGCAGGAGCGCCAAATCTCAGTGGTTCACGCGAGAACAAGTACGTTGTTAGCAGCAGCTGCTAAACAAAAGCTAGAGTCGTCTTCTCGTTCTTTTGTTGAGCATTATGTATTCACTTGGTTTGTTCCACAATGGGTGCTGTGGGATATGACGAAATATTTCGTCTGGACGATAGAAAATGTCTACCGTCAGATAAAAAGCTCTATCGTTTAAGCCACGATACAAGTTTTACAGCATAATGCACTTTACGGGATGTTCATGAACGCGCCGCAACACATAAACAAACATGGAGGCAGACGGTAGTGGACACGTTTTAGACCAGAGTCAACAGGATAACCAGCTAACCCAAACCGAGGAGCTTATACCTAAAAGAGGGACAACTTCTGTCTCATGGATGTGGTTTAAATATAAAAAGACCAACGTGGACCAGACAACAGCTATTTGTAAAGTTTGCAGCTACCGGTCCAGACAACGGACTCGGACGCCACTAATATATTTTATCACCTGCACAAAAACCATGTCGAAGAATACAGAGACGGTCAAAGAGCAAAAGCTGCAAAAGCAGCGTCGAGTGTTGGCGTAAGAGCTCAGAATAAACTCCAGACACAGACACTGCAACAGGCTTTTACCTGCAGCACGTCATGTAGCGCCTAGCTGCCAGCTGAGCAGAATGGAAGATTACTGCTGCTGTTACCACCACGAACGTATACAAAGCTATGGCTCTAATCTACACAGTGGAGAAACGTGAGTTACACTCGAACCCAGATATGAAATACCCAGCTGAAAACACATTACTAAAGTCATGTTACCTGATTTATATGATGCATGTTGGGTCACAGTGGAGGAGGAGATTCACAGGTGTTCTATGTTTCGTCTGTTTATCGTTGTCGGGATATAAAATGAGCTCTATCGGGATATGAAATTTTGGCAATATCGCCCAGCTCATGCTTAATTAAGTTTTATGTTGTTTCTTTGTCTTTGAAGTATCCAAACCGTGTTAATATTAGTAATGTAGCTAATGGTTTTATTTTGACAAACCGGATGCACCTCACCTGCTCGCGTTTCACTTCCTGTTTGGCGCACGCAATGACGTTAACTTGATGACGATTCACTGCGGTGTCCGGCAAAAATAGACTTGTTGCGGAAAGTTAACTTTGCCCCGCAACCGCACCGGAGTCGGTGTGGAGACTCTGATTGGAATAAATGGTTTTTAATCCTTGCGGAGTCCGCACCGCACCGCATCCAGTGTGAAGTAGCAGTTAGTCTTGTGTTAGTTTCTGCTGTTTTAGTTTCTCCTCTGTGCTCTGTGTTTCAGGTGTCTTGTCTTATGATTGTCCACACCTGCCTCTTGTTCTCCCTTAATTGCTCCCCTTAGTATTTAAACCATCCTGTGGCTTGTCCACTTGCTGGTTTGTCTGCTTTGTCTCCCCTGTCTAGTGCTCCTTTGTCTGTGTTAGATCCTTGTCATAGTTAGAGTTCTTTAGTCCTCTCTGTTTAGTTTTCTAGTTTAGTCATTTTGCCTCAGTTCCTCAGTTTGTATTTTTGATCCCTTTTGTTAATAAATCCCTTTTTTGAGTTTTTACCTTTGCCTCCTCGAGTTGTCACTGTGCATTTGGGTTCACCTGCACCTCACCCCTTCTGACAGAGATGAGTGGGATAAGATGGTTAAAACTAGGGATGAGCGAGTACAGCATTATCTGTATCTGTATCTGTTCAACCATCTAAATTATCTGTATCCATATCTGTACTCGGAGTGGGCGGTGCCTAAACCGGAAGCGGGCGGGGTTTGCCCCGGAAGTGGGTGTGGTTTACCCTGAAGTGGGCATGGCTTACATGGGTACATTATTTTAAGTCTGAAAATTGATATGGATTGATCAGAATTAGCTATTTGTATTGTTTATTTGAAACTATTTACAGAGCAGCCTCAGAATTAAGATTCAATGTTTTTGATCACAATATTAAAGGCTGGGTTCTTCAACCTTTTTGGAGCCAAGGTACACTTTATCATTGGAAAAAATCACCACAGGGCGATTTGCACAAACCCACCCAACACTCACCAGACCATTTGAAATCTGAGCTCATTGATGTTTGATAAAATTAGCAGGTTGAATTTAGTCCAATCAAACATTTTTAACACTAAAGCAAATGTATCTGTCAGGACTGCAGCTGTTTACTAAGGCTCACCCTGTTTTAATAGTTTTACTGTAAACTCTCATCTGTCCACCTGACAATAAAGGATTAGATTTAGTTTACAGGTGACCTGATTAAAGCATCAACTGTGTTTTTACATCAACTTCAAACTGATTTTTTCACCTGTCAAAAAGTGATTGTAGCATCCAGTTTATCTGTAATGGATTAAATCTGCCTCAAAATGACTTTATTTCTCTACTGTTTATTTTACAGCATGCAGGACTCTGTCATCATGTTTTAGTAAAACTACTTTTGGGGTATTTAGTATTTAATATGAGTCTCTGAAAACAACTGTAACCCTCTGATAAAGTCACTAACAGATACATGTGTTTTTAGTGTTGATGTTTGATTTGTTGAATTTTAAGCTGTCAGTTTATGCTGGGAAACACAGCTGTGACGCGCGCTCCCGTTCACTTTATTATAATGAGAGGCACGAGCCCCGCAGAGTTTACAGGACGGACGCGTGATCAGATAACGGGACCTTCGTCCCTCAGCCAAAGAGAGGAGGAGTGACTGGAGAAATAAAAAATCGAGTTAAGCTGACGGGTTTTTACACTGACCTTTTTTTTTTCCAAATGTTCATCACGCAGGATGAAAGATCCTGTGTGATGCCCGCTGATCTGGGGACACTGGGCCCCCAGATCAGCGAGCCCACGGACACTGGGCCCGCTGATCTGGTTTTATGGACCGGTCAGATCAAAGTATGAGTTTTAAAAAGTCTGGACCAACGCTAGTCCACCAGGAAATGCTCGGGTTCACCAGAGCCAGTCTGGTTGACGCAGAGCCGCAGCGATCGCCTGTCCCCCCTCCTCCTCCTCCAAGCCGAACCAACTCCGAACCACACATTAGTTCGGTCCATTTCAGGAGGCCCTGCAGGTCCCGAGCTTGTCGCGGGCTGCAGTATCTTCTCATGGGCACCGCGCGTCTGCTCAGATACGCGCGGCGCACACTACACCTGGTCCAGGTGCGCGTTTCCTTAGGCGCTCTGTGTGATTGCCGGGCAGAGAGCGCGAACAGAGGACAGTCAGACAGTTACCCAATCAGGATTTTCCTTCAGCCCGAGCACAGATAATAACGTGTTTCACTCGGATGATGCTCGTATTCGGAAAATATGCATTATCCGTACCGATGTTCGTCTGAAACGGATATCCGGCTCATCCCTAGTTAAAACAATGTAGAACCTTGTGGTGCTTATAATTTTTTTGTGGACTCAACCAATCAGAAGCTTGCACTGTAGGTAGGAGTGAGATTTCAGCTGGCCAATCAGTCTGTAGTAGGTGTGTTGGGTCAGCTTAGCTCCAAGCTGACAGCCGGGGAGCAGGTAAAAAAAAAAAAGTCAGTATAGTACAGTATAGTAAGAACTTTACAGTAAGAAAAAAGAACCTAACATATCACCTTACTCAGAATAACTAACAGCAAGGCCGCCTTAATGCATGGGCAAACCAGGGCAGTGGCCAGGGGCCAATGATATTTAGAGGCCTTTTATTTCAGGTAAAACAAAAAGGGAAAAAATCATTACAGTATTTTACAATTTGTCAGGATTTCTGTCAATCAGCTCGTTTAAGGCTGCTGATTGGTCTAAATTACAAGTGACCTACGTCCACCACGTGATATGTAAAGGCCAATTGGACCATGAGCTCACCAATCAAACAATCTAGATGATTTTGGGGCGTGTTCCTCAAGACTAGGGATGCTCTGATCACGTTTTTTGCTGCCAATCACCGATACCAATCACCAAGTGTGCTCATCGGCGATACCAATCACCGATACCGATCACATTGATTGACTGTAAATTTCACATTGTAGTAATGATGAGGGGTAATGGCTACTTGATCTGTAGAAAATGAAGCATAAATCACCTTCATTTGGACAAAAACATGTTTTACTGACTTTTTTCCAAGATGAAAAAATACAGAACCTTGAAGGCACCATGTAGACATCCATCCATCCATATAGAAATATATTTATAGATGTATATTTCCAATCCTTATAGAAATCTTTTATTTTAATTCATATTGAAATCTATTATTTTAATCAGATATCTATTACTTTTATCCATGTAGATATCTATGTTTATATGTATTCTTGTGCACAAGATCACCAATATTTAGTTTGTGGTTGAAATAACATTTTGAGAAAAATATATTTTTTCTTCTACTGCTATTCAGACATTGTTTTTATCCTCTGGTCCATTTTATGCCCAGAACGAACAAACTCATTACTGACAATGATCTGATCATTACTAAAGAGTCTACCTGCTCTCAGCTTCTCCTCCCTCTACCTGTCTGATCCACCTGCACTGCGCACTGCTCTCTCCTCTCCACATGTGCCATGATGCGCAGCTTTATCCTCTCCTCCTGGTGCATAATCAGCGAGCTCTTTTCCAACTCTGTCATTAATATTTGAATTATTATCTTTTAATACCAGTTTAAAGAATTATCTCAGTTTCCCGACGCGGGGTGTTGCTGCAACATGCAGCAACAGCCTCTCTGCAGCTGCAGGAGGAGGCGCAGCTTTTCCAGAACACTTTTTGGTGCCATTTGACCACGAGGGGTGCTGCTTTTCAGTGGAGCCTTAAGATGTTGCCAGGGTCTGAGTCTCAAATAAAACAACAAACATTTGAGGCTTCATTCAGTTTGACTGTAAGCCTCAGTTACAGAGCTAGCCGGCTAAAACACCAGTCTCCTCTGGCAAGGTAACAAAATCCACCCAGTGTGAAAAGATAACCATCATTACCTCACAAACAGACTGAAACATCTAACATGTTATGATGTTTTACCCTAACAGTTTTAATTGTCCATGGGTAGAGGAGTTCATGCTACTTCTGCCTGCTAGCTCACATAGCATAACAAGCCGACTGAACACACGTTTGTTTTGGCGAGTTTTAACTAAATAAGGTGAAGGCTAGAGGGGTAATTCAAGTCGTCTGAGGAACGTTGTTGGAGTAGAGTTTCACAAGTGACAGCATACTTATGAAGCACCTTCACTGCCACATTCTGGTAAAGAGTGAATGTAATCATGTTTGGTTGTGAGCACTGCCTCCCTCTTTCCATCATTGGTTCTTCTGGGCAAGCCATATATCCATCCATCCATCCATCTTCTGTAGCCGCTTAATCCTCCACAGAGGGTCGCGGGGCAGCTGGTGCCTATCTCCAGTGGTCAAGGGGCGAGAGGCGGGGTACACCCTGGACAGGTCGCCAGTCCATCGCAGGGCGCAAGCCATATATGGTAAAAAAAAAAAAAGTTGTGTTTTGTGTGTAACTCAGCTTTGTGAGCTTGTAAAACCCTGCAATTTGAACATGTAATTTGAAACTTATATTTTTTTAAAATGTGTGCAAGTCACAGAACTAAGTTACAAGTACAAAACATAGGTTACAAATACAAAACATGAGTTTCAAGCACAAAACGAAAAGTTCCAAGTACAAAACATGAGTTACAAGTACAAAACTAAAAATTACAACTACAAAACATGAGTTACAAGTACAAAACTAAAAATTACAACTACAAAACATGAGTTACAAGTACAAAACTGTCAGGTTTAAACTTTCTACCAACATGAAGAAACCCGAACTTGGTCAAGGAACACAACAGTTTTTAATACACAAGCCCATCCGGAGAGAAAGTTAGATCAGCCGTCCAGCAGACCTCCGACCTTTCTGATCTGCCTTCCCTCCAGACTTCACTTTTATTGAAAAGCACACAAGTAAAAACATACAGATAAATCACAGAAAGGATAAGATTCCAGATGGCAGTATGTCACTCCCTCCCTCCCTCCAGACCTTGGGAGGGAGACAGCATACTTATCTAAAACAGGTCAGGAAGAGGAGTCTTGCTAATCGGACATGATTTACTTTCAAACTCTGGGAAAAATGAGCTTCAAACGATAAACATTTGGTTTCATGCGTGATAAATAATTATGACCCTGACAAAAACTAAAAATTACAACTACAAAACATGAGTTACAAGTATAAAACTAAAAATTACAACTACAAAACATGAGTTACAAGTACAAAACTAAAAATTACAACTACAAAACATGAGTTACAAGTATAAAACTAAAAATTACAACTACAAAACATGAGTTACAAGTATAAAACTAAAAATTACAACTACAAAACATGAGTTACAAGTACAAAACTAAAAGGTACAAGTACAAAACACAAGTTATGTAGTAGTAGAAACTGTTGAGTTTATAGTGCCCACCTTCTGTAAATTATTTAGTCTGTTTAGGATTTATGCAGCTTCTCTGAGCCTGATACCTTTGTTATAGCTGAGATTAATTTCACAGGATAAAGACCAGGTTCATCTAATAGCAGTGAGTTAAATTACGTACCTCTTGGTTGATGAATTGAAGCCAGAGCCGTGAATAAATCTTTGGAATTTATTAACAAAAGCTGACGACAGTACAAACATTTAAAAGTGAGGTAGGGCAAAGAGTAAGCTGTTTTAACACAGTGATATTGTGTTCTAAGTTGTTTAAACTTTGAGATTAACGGCTGAGTCTATGATGTTTAGACTAGGGTTGGTAATTTAGTGTAAGGAGTGAATGAAGGGAGAGTTACTGGTGAGTCAGTGAATGTGTTGGAGTGAGCTAGTTTTAGATTATCAACAGGCCTTTTGTTACCAGCTTGGGTCTCTTACCGACTTCACCGGTCCCAGTGGATCGTAGCCTGGCAGAGTGGAGAAGCCCGTGGGGAAGCGGATGACCTCCCCTTCGACTCGTCCTGGCCGTTGGGGACTGTCCAGTTGCCGATCGGCGCCCAGCTGCGTCCGGGATCCGGGCGATTAGCAGAGCCATGGCTGGTTTGAAGCATCAAAGGCTGGAGTCCCCATGTTGGTACAAGCAAAGACGGATGTTGTCTTTCCTCCGGGAAATTAGTAGATCGGCCGGCAGGGCCGATCGACTGACAGATTCAGCTGTGTAGCTTAGAAAAACAGCTGAGACGTGACTCATCGAGGGTTGATGAGAACTAACCTGTGGGTCAGCTAGAGGGAAGCTAAAAAAGGAGTCTAATGATACGTGGGCCAATCGGATGACACTATTAAGGTCAAATGACTCGAGCCTTTAATGTCAAAGGTACCAGCTAATAAGAATAATACTGGTTTTACTTTTAGCATAGTACACTGCAAAAACTGATTTCTAAGAAAGTAAAATAGCCTTATTTTTAGACATTTTGACTTATTTTTGTCTAAAAATAAAATATATTCTTACAGCCCTACTTGAAATAGGCCAGATCTTCTTAAATATGGTCACATTTTCTAGATTTGAGCAAAAAAAAAAATCTGCCAATGGGGTAAGCAAAATTTGTTGGCTAGATTCCTAATTGTTCTAAATGCAGAAAATGTTGCAATTTTTTAAGGAATCTAGCCAAGCAAATTTTGCTTACCCCATTGGCAGATTTTTTTGCTGAAATCTAGAAAAGTTTATCATTTTTAAGAAGATTTGGCCTTTTTCAAGTAGGGCTGTGTGATGGCTGCAATTGCAGCCCCACAAATGCGGTAATTTGCCAAACACAACACTGACATCTTATATTTTGTTTACTTTATGAGTAATTTAGTGATATAATTAAATGTTTGTTTACCATTATTTGTGGACACAACCACAGAACTGTAGTTAAGATAATTGGGTATATTGTAGTCTATGCTTTGTAAGTGTGTGTGACTTGATTTAACCCTTTTTTTTCTTTGTCTCTGAGTTACTTCAGTGGCAGCTGCTCCAGTCCCTTGGCTGATGATCTGAGAGGAAAGGGGGTGGAGCAAGCCTATATGTGGAGACCTGCAAATTGGCTCAAACCACAGCTCAGGATCACAGAGGGGGGAAAGGAGACTTGTTATGTTAGTTTAAGTTAGGCCTTTGTGTAGTTTACCCCTTTATGTGTTTGTATGGACTGGTCTGCCACTATTTAATATTTCCCCCTGTCTCATTTGGGGGAGGGTGTGGGAGTCAGCAGCTGGGGTGCCAGTTTTTAAGTAGAAGTGAATTATTTTGATTTCTTTGTTGGGCCCATTTTTCAGTTAATTTGATAGTTACCTAACAGTGATGGGCAGTAACGCGTTAGAAGTTACTGTAATCTAATTACTTTTTCAAGTAACGAGTAAAGTAAGGGATTACAAAGGAAAAAAAAGTAGTTGGATTACTGTTACTTTTCCGCGAACACGCTGCGTTAGTGCGTTACTAAACCGTGGTTTTGTCGGAGCGCCTCCTGACTTTTCCGTCTGAGCTGCGACATCAGCAGTAACAACAAACCGGTGTTTAGATCAACCAGTGATCACATGGAGCTCAGAGAGAGCAGGACTCTCTGTGTGGGGAGACAACTTTTATCTACAGCCAGAAATTACATCTCTGATCTGAACAAGCACCTAAACCAGCACGGGCATGTAGAACTCCTCCGATCCCCCGCTGACATGACCGCTGCAGCTTCCTCCACTGGGTAAACCTCCGACCGACAGCTCCTCTCCTGATAAACAGGTGAAAAGAAGCGACAGGACTTAGTGCAGCTGGACTGAAGAAGCTCATTGTTGCAGGCTAGATTGTCCAGGTCAGGACACGGTGTCCCTTTCCACTGTGGACTCTCTGCTTCATTCGGAGTCCAGCGCGCCATAGAGAAAAAAACGATCCGAGCGTCAAGCTGCTGCAGACACGGACGTAAATAAAAGGGGCCCTGGGGCACAGACCCCTGCGCGTTTTTTATGGCAGTTTTGATACCTGTAGTTTTTACAGTCTAAAACAACGTTCCACTATATTAAATGGATACTGGCTGTTGTTTTTAGGTGTAGGGTTAATATTTAAACCAGGGTTCACAAACTTTTTTGAAGCAAAATTGGAGTTTTAAAATCTATATTAATGCATTTGTGATTAAAAAAGAAGGCAACAGTTTATAAATTGTACTTTATTATAAACTTATTCTATTTGGAGAAAAGGCCTGTGGGCACCTTGTCTGGTTCCTGGGGCACCAGGTTGGTGATCCCTGGTTTAAACAGTCCAGCCCCTCTTCTCCACCTCCAGCCCCCCCACCCCTGTACTTAAGACAGTTATGTCTCTCATGCTTTTCAAATCAAATTTTTATCCTTGCTTGAGAGAAAAGACAACATAAAGAATTTAATTTGAAGGTTACACTCAGAGAGAAATACAGGAGAAACACTTGATTTATTTTTATAAAATCTGGTTAAATGAGCAGAAAATAAGTTTGAATGTTCAACTAATTCCTTCAAGTCAGAGACTAGAATTTTATTTAATTTGTGATTGATGCAATTAGCATAAAGTTAAAAGTTCAGAACTAATAAAACACGTTTTGAAAAGAGACTGATTTGATTCAGTTTGATGTGATGGATGCAGAAAGAATAGAATTAGGTCTGTTGATTTATAGCTATTCAGATTGGACACGTTTTTGAAAAGTAACTAAGTAAAGTAATAAGTAAAGTAACTAATTACTTTTGAAAACGAGTAATCAGTAAAGTAACTGGATTACTTTTTTGGTGAAGTAATCAGTAATTAGTAACTAATTACTTTTTCAAAGTAACTTGACCAACACTGTTACCTAAGTGTGGAGTTTTTAAGGTTTAATAAATTCTACCTTTTTTTTGTACTTAACCTGTGCCTGATTGCTCTGTGCTGCTCGGTCCATCACAGGCTGTAAGAATATATTTTCTTTTTAGACAAAAGTAAGACTCCTCCGTGAACCGTCACCTTATCGTGGTGGAGGAGTTTGAGTGCCCTAATGATCCTAGGAGCTATGTTGTCTGGGGCACTTGTGCCCCTGGTAGGGTCACCCATGGGAAATTGGTCCTAGGTGAGGGGTGAGACAAAGTGCGGTTCAAAAGACTCTTCATGGAAATACAATCATCGAGCCAGTGTACCCGGCCCGGAGGGTTACCGGGGTCCCACCCTGGAGCCAGGCCTGGGGTTGGGGCCCGTGAGCGAGCGCCTGGTGGCCGGGCTTTCGCCCATGGGGCCCGGCCGGGCCCAGCCCGAACTGGAGACATGGGCTCATCCAACTGTGGGCCCACCACCTGCAGGAGGAACATGAAGGGTCTGGTGCAATGTGGATCAGATGGCAGACCAAGGCGGGAACTTTGGTGGTCCGATCCCCGGACACAAAAACTGGCTATTGGGACATGGAACGTCACCTCTCTGGCGGGGAAGGAGCTGGAGCTTGTGGAAGAGGCTGAGTGATACCGGCTAGATATAGTTGGGCTCACCTCGACACATAGCGTTGGCTCTGGAACCCGAGTCCTTGAGAGGGGTTGGACTCTCTTGTATGCTGGAGTTGCTCCGGGTGAGAGGCGGAGGGCTGGGGTGGGCTTTCTGTTAGCCCCAAGACTCTCTGCCTGTATGTTGGGGTTTTCTCCGGTGGACGAAAGGGCAGCTTCCCTGCGCCTTCGGGTTGGGGAACGGGTCCTGACTGTTGTTTGTGCTTATGCACCAAATAGCAGCTCAGAGTACCCACCCTTTTTGGAGTCCCTGGGACGAGTGCTGGATAGCGCTCCAACAGGGGACTCCATAGTCCTGCTGGGAGACTTCAACGCTCATGTGGGCAATGACAGCGTGACCTGGAGGGGCGTGATTGGGAGGAACGGCCCGCCCAATCTGAACTCGAGTGGTGTTCTGTTTTTGGACTTCTGTGCAAGTCGCAGTTTGGCCATAACGAACACCATGTTCAAACATAAGGATGCACACCGGTACACCTGGTACCAGGGCAGCCTAGGTTACAGGTCGATGATTTACTTTATAGTTGTATCATCTGACCTGAGACCGTATGTTTTGGACACTCGAGTGAAGAGAGGAGTGGAGCTGTCAACTGATCACCACCTGGTGGTGAGTTGGATCAGATGGCAGGGGAAGATGCCGTGCAGACCTGGTAGACCCAAACGTATAGTGAGGGTCTGCTGGGAACGCCTGGCAGAAGAGCCTGTCAAGATGGTCTTCAACTCCCACCTCCGGCAGAGCTTCGACCGCGTCCCGAGAGCAGTGGGGGACATTGAGTCCGAATGGGCCTTGTTCCGCTCTGCGATTGTTGAGGCGGCTGTTGCTAGCTGTGGTCGCAAGGTAGCCGGTGCCAATCGTGGCGGTAACCCCCGTACCCGCTGGTGGACACCAGAGGTTAGGGGAGCCGTCAGGCTGAAGAAGGAGGCCTACAAGGCATGGCTGGTCTGTGGGTCTCCAGAGGCAGCTGATGGGTATCGGAGTGCCAAGCGGGGTGCAGCAGTGGCAGTTTCCGAGGCAAAATCTCGAGCGTGGGAGGAGTTCGGCGAGACCATGGAGAAAGACTATCGGTCGGCTCCAAAAAGGTTCTGGCAAACCATCCGACGCCTCAGGGGAGGAAGGCGGCAACTCGCTCACACTGTTTACAGTGGGGACGGGGAGCTGCTGACGTCAACTGGGGCTATAGTCGGGCGGTGGAAGGAATACTTTGAGGAGCTCCTCAATCCCACCGACACGCATTCCTATGAGGAACCAGAGCTAGGAGAACTGGGGATGGACTGTCCAATCTCTGGGGCAGAAGTCGCTGAGGTAGTCAAAAAACTACGCAGTGGCGGAGCCCCGGGGGTGGATGAGATCCGACCTGGGTATCTCAAAGCTATGGATGTTGTAGGACTGTCGTGGTTGACACGTCTCTGCAACATTGCGTGGTCATCGGGGGCAGTTCCTGTGGAGTGGCAGACCGGGGTGGTGGTTCCCATTTTTAAGAAGGGGGACCAGAGGGTGTGTTCCAACTATAGGGGGATCACACTCCTCAGCCTCCCTGGGAAGGTCTACTCCAGGGTACTGGAGAGGAGGGTCCGGTCGATAGTTGAACCTCAGATAGAAGAGGAGCAATGTGGTTTTCGTCCTGGTCGTGGAACTGTGGACCAGCTCTTTACCCTCGCTAGGGTGATGGAGGGGTCATGGGAGTTTGCCCAACCAATCCACATGTGTTTTGTGGATTTGGAGAAGGCTTATGACCGTGTCCCCAGGGACACCCTGTGGGGGGCGCTCCAGGAGTACGGGGTGGATGGCCTTTTGTTAAGGGCCATTCAGTCCCTGTACCAGAGGAGTGTGAGTCTGGTCCGCATAGCCGGCAGTAAGTCGGACCTGTTCCCAGTGAGGGTTGGACTCCGCCAGGGCTGCCCTTTGTCACCGGTCCTGTTCATAACCTTTATGGACAGGATTTCTAGGCGCAGCCGTGGTGTGGAGGGTGTTGAGTTTGGTGACAGGAGAATCTCGTCTCTGCTTTTTGCAGATGATGTGGTCCTCCTAGCTTCATCAGGCTCTGACCTACAGCTCTTGCTGGGGAGGTTCGCAGCCGAGTGTGAAGCGGCTGGGATGAGGATCAGCACCTCCAAGTCTGAGGCCATGGTTCTCGGTCGGAAAAGGGTGGCTTGCCAACTCCAGGTCGGGAGAGAGATCCTGCCTCAAGTGGAGGAGTTCAAGTATCTCGGGGTCTTGTTCACGAGTGAGGGAAGGAGGGAGCGGGAGATCGACAGGCGGATTGGGGCAGCGTCAGCAGTGATGCGGACGCTGAACCGGTCTGTTGTGGTGAAGAAGGAGCTGAGCCGGAAAGCAAGGCTCTCGATTTACCGATCGATCTACCTCCCAATCCTCACCTATGGCCATGAGCTTTGGGTAATGACCGAAAGAACGAGATCGCGGATACAAGCGGCCGAAATGAGTTTTCTCCGCAGGGTGGCCGGGCTCAGCCTTAGGGATAGGGTGAGGAGCTCGGACATTCGGGAGAGACTCGGAGTAGAACCGCTGCTCCTCCATGTCGAAAGGAGCCAGTTGAGGTGGTTCGGGCATCTTGTTAGGATGCCCCCTGGACGCCTCCCCAGGGAGGTGTTTCAGGCATGTCCTGCCGGCAGGAGGCCCCCGGGTCGACCCAGGACACGCTGGAGAAAATATATCTCTGGTTTGGCCCTGGAGCGCCTTGGGATCCTGCCGGAGGAGCTGGTAGAAGTGGCTGGGGAGAAGACTGTCTGGAACTCCCTAATTGGGATGCTGCCCCCGCGACCCGGACCCGGATAAGCGGAAGAAGACGAGACGAGACGAGACAAAAGTAAGACAAAATGTCTAAAAACAAGGCTATTTTACTTTCTAAGAAATCAGTTTTTGAAGTGTAGAAGTATGAAAATAATACTGAAACTGGATCAAACATTCGTAGTGCTGTAAGAGAGAGTGCATTAATCACATTAAGGCATTTCTGAAACAGATTAAAGTATCATTTTAGGAAGAGACACCAAGAGTCTTTAAGTTTATATTATTATTATTATTATTAAAGAGAGCCCGGTGGATTCTTCCGGCACGACCCAAACCTTGGAGGAGTGTTGATTCAGGTTAAAACATAGTAAAGATCCATTATAATCCAAGTTATTGGGAAAAAGCTGGAGTAGTGTTTTGTGATGGTCAACCGGGTCGGAGGTCAGCGTATGGCGTATTTGATAACGTTACAGTTACAAGTACAAAACTTGAGTTACAAGTACAAAACTAAAGTCTCAATCGTAGTTCCATACTCCTTGAACTGGACAACCCTGTACACATGCAAGTCAATGTTTCTGCAATGAAAAGTGATCAGGCACCAATATTAAAATCTGTGAATGCATTTGGTTCTTGCCTACTACTTAAAAATTGAGGTATTTCCTATTCTACAAACCAACCAATAAGCAAAGAAAAACAGGATTAATTTTGGTTAACATATTAACAGTTATATAATTTTCTTTTTACACAGTAGTGTTGTCACGGTACCAAAATTTCAGTATTCGGTACCGATACCAGTGAAAATCCACGGTTCTCTGTACCAAATTTGGTACCAAAGCAATACAAAAACAGGAATTGAAGTAAATCAGAGGTCTGTTTGGACTTTATTGTTTTTCTTCATTTTGACTGACGGTTTAAAAAAATCCAGTCATAATCTATTTTTACCCGTAATTTATTAATTTTGAAATTATAATAATGACATTTTCAGCAGCATTACTTCATTCCTTTTAAAAAACATTGTTAATTGTTCCTCAACTGTTTCATCCTCCGTGATTCGGAGAACCTGAGTGTTTAATTACGCTGCAGAGGATCGCGTGGTTCTGATGTTAGTTGATCTTACACTGGGCCCAGTTAAGCTCATAAATCCAGACTGATCTAGAGAATAAATCAGCTGATCAACAAGTCCTCATCTGGAGAACTCTAATAACTCTCCCCGTCTGAGTCTGGAGTGCAGCGCAACGAGCGCATCCATTATGCACAAGTGCCTCTGACTGCAGCATTCATATGTCTCAGTTCAGATCATAAATCCAGACTGATTTAGAGAATAAACCAGCTTCGTTAAACGCTCTCGGGGTTCTTTGAACTGCGGCGTTTCCCGCTCCGGGCTCCGGAGTGCTGCGGATTACGCAGTGTCCCTCTGAGTGCAGTAATCATATGTCTCATAACTACACAGCTGATCACAATATTGCATTAATTAAGTGCAGTTATACAATTTGAAGACATGAACAGACTGTGATAAATGCCACATTTTTGTTCAGATTCTTGTTTTTATTTGGTTTAGAGACGCGGGTGGAGTTGGTCTTGTGTGCGTGCATCCACGTCTGAAAACTTACACAACTTCCTGACCCATTTTTAAATGAGCAGGTTTATAAATGAGGCCCCAGCCAGTGTCTATCAGCGGTCACGAAAAACGGCTGCTCGCAGCCCGACAGGCTGCTGAAGTGACTCGCCAATACAGCGTGGTCTGATGGCACGAGCACACACACACATACACACACACACGGGTGTGTGATTTTAATTCGTCAAAATGACGAAAAATGATCAGATAGCACAACTAACACCGGGTCGACCCGCTGGTCGGTACCACCGGTACCTCATAAATCCTGGAACTGCAACATTTAAATTGTTTTAGTACCAACTTGGTACTGAAGAACCGAGTTTTTTGACAACACTACTACATAGCAACTGCTTGCAGTATTCACACTTGCCACTGCTTCAAAGAGATTTAAAAACAGAGCAAACAGTTTGAAACACCCATGACATTCGCAAACAACGCAGTGCCCCAGGTCCGTTTGGGGAAACCAGACCTTCTCTTCCCATCACCTCCTTCTGGTATGTCATTTGAAACTTTGATTAGTTTACTTTTTAGTTTAAGTAGGATTAGATTTATAAATTATGACTGTCATTACAAAAATTGCTTCATATTGGCATCTCACATTAAATGTTCTATACTAATTGAAAAAGTAGCCTGATGGCTGCTTCATGCAAACAGCAACAGCTGTGAACATGTTTGCTATATTTATCTCCTAATTGCAGGCTATGGAGATGTGCTGCACATTGTGGAACCAGACGTCTTAGACTATGCCAAGCATTTCATTTGTGAGAGGGAAGAGCCTTCACTGGTAGCAAACCAGGACTTCAGAGACCTGTACCAGAGCAGTTTGGAAAACTGTCAGTTTCCATGCACCCCTGATGGTTGCCTTGCTGCGTACCTCATGCTGGTCCAAGAGTTCACAACTGCCATGAAGAGAAGGCAGTTCCTAGACCAGCTACATTTACAGAGGCAAATGACATACACATTTTTGAAGAGAGAGAGGATGGAAAGTGCATCAATAAACATTTTCAACAACCAATAAATACATACAGCTTTGTTTGGCAACATTTATTTGTAATTTTGTTGTTGTTGTTTTTTATTTGAACAATATTTAAGCATTTGGAAAACTTTCTGCCCAACAAAATATATAACAAATAGCTACAATACAATTAACCATGGTAAATGTAATTTTCATGTTTTAGAACAAACAGTGGTTGAGTGTTTTATGTACCACGTCTTTTAACCTAATGTAGAACATAATATTGCAGTAAGACTGAACAGCAGACTGTAGAGCAATTATCACTTGTACCCATTTCAACATACAAGATCAAGACCTGACTTGAGAAATGTAACTACATCAGATGCAGAAGGCCTTGAGTAGTCATAGCCCACCAAACCACCAAGGAAATCTGTGTCTCTCACCAAGATGTGATAGGGCATGTAGTGGGCTTTTGGCAGCCATAATTGCAACTAGCTCTTGTTGCTTTTTAACCACCCATGGAGCGGACCCTGTCAGGAGCTCCAGATATGCGGCTGAGAGGGACCACTTGTCTGTTTGGAATGAGGCCTCTTCAAACATTATTATGCATTCAGGAGCCATGTAAAGATATGTGCCACCAGTTGGGCAAACGGCCTGGGCAGTGAACTTACTACCTTGGTGAAGCATCACTGTCTTTAATGTTTAATGTTTGTTTGAGATTAGTGGTGAACGTGTTGGTGTTGATGATATCCATATAACATAACCCAGGTAAAATGGCAAGAAAAGCATTCAAATCATATCAGTATATTACAAACACATATAGTAAACTGACAAGATGTGTAATTTATGCAGAAACTACCTACACTACAAATGTACCGTGGAAACAATGTGTGTTGTCATTAGAAACAAGGAAATACTGGGTGCGGGCGTATACTGTAAGTTCTGCAGACAGCCTGACGTATAGCAAGGAAGGTACATAAACCAGAAAAACACACACACATAAACACAGGGAATGGGGATCAGATGGGTCTTTGGTCTGAGACTATTTCTGATGTTGTTGTTGCTGGTGTCAGTTGTTATTGGTAATTCTCTGGATGGTCTGAATCAAATAATTAAGCCTGTAGAGGCTCTGAGTGATGCTGGTGTTACTACTGATGCTTCACTGTTGAAATGTTCTCTACAGGGTACTCGTCGTTTATCTGCATTCTCAATGGATGGTGACTTTGTTATTGGAGGTGTTTTCTTCATTCACTACAGCATGAAAACAGTGATATATAACTACACCACCAAGCCGGAGCCTCCAAAGTGCACAGGGAGGTTAGTGAGAGGGAAAGATGTTTGAAACAGATTTCTGACTTATTGGAATGTCAGTTTTATTTATCTTCTGCAAAATTTTCAGTGTTGTAGAAATAAAAAGGTATACGTTTAAATATTTAAACTTTAGCAGAACTGAGTTGTACATATTTTTCCTAAATGCATCCTTTCTTCTTTTTTTTTAAAGTGTGTGTTTACCAGCTACTTAGTATTAAAACCTTGTTAAGGTGATTTTTTGTCTCATAATTTTATGTACACTAAGTGACAATTCTCTGATTTTGTGCAGACTTAATACAGAGCAGATGAGTTTGTATCGTACAATGATCTTTGCTGTTGAGGAGATAAACAACAGCACAGAGCTGCTGCCGGGCATCAGCTGTTCCCTGTTCTCTGCTCGCTGCCTGGGGCCTGGAGTGGAGCGGGCCGTCTGGTCGGGGTCTGCGGTGGGGGGCTGCTCGGCTGCGGCGGGGTGCGCGGTGGTCTGCTTATCCCCACTTCAGTAAGGGAAGGACCATCATCTGGATCTCAGGGCCAGCTTCACCCTTAGGGCGCTGGTCCCTGGTCCTGAACATAGAGTGTGCATGGGGAGCGAGAGTGGGTGTATAGCGTCTATTGTGTGTCTTAGTATGTTTGCAGGAATGTGTGTGTGCACGCATGAGGGAGGGAGAGTGATTGTGTCTGTGTGTGACTGTTTTTCTGTCAGGTTTCGTGCCCCCCCCCCCCCTCTTTTCTGTGACATGCTAGACCCTCCTCGGCAGAGACTATCCTCCCTGGCTGCGCCTCGGCATTGGTGGTGCCTTTCTCCAGTGGCGTGCTGGGGTGTCTCGGGGTCTGGGTGCTGGGGACGTCTGCCTGCTCTTCTTCCTGTGGCTGCCTGGTGGGATCTGGGCCCCCGGGGGTGGTCGGGCCTCTGCTGGGGCCGGTTCGCTCCTGGGCCTCGGGTCTCTGGTTCCGGCTAGATCTACCCTGGATGGCCGGCTGCAGGCGGTGCCTGTGAGCTCCTAGCCACGACCCCCCAGGGGCTCTAGCACGGTGACTGCCAGGGGGCCCACGTGGGGTGAGCCTCTGCGCCCTCTGGGGGAGAGTTTAGTGGCTGGCCTGACGGCGATCTCCCTGGGGTGTCCGTGCCCTGGGTGGCCTCTGGACGTCTGGGGCCTGGACCTCCTCCGTGGGCCTTGGGGGCGAGTCTGTGGCTCCTCGAACTTATTATTGAATGTTTCAATAGAGAAACCTTACATAAACAAGCGCGCATATATACACACAGGTGATCACAAGGTGCTCACATAAAGACGGACTCAGGTGTTTTCAGACACATTGACTGGGGCTGTGGTTGACACTGAACTCTCTTGAACTGGTGTATACGTATACATTTGAAGAATATCACAACTGTTGTATATTCATATGCTGTTTGTTGCTGTTGTATCTTTTCTCCCTGTTTTGTTTGCTTGTTTGTTTGTGCTTTATTTACAGGTCTAGAAGTGGACTCTTCACGTCTCTTGTTCTCTTCTTTTTCTGTTTACTTTCTCCCCCATCCCCCTTTCTGTACCCTTCCCTTCACTTTCAGGCTCCGTGTCCAATCAACCATAACAATATTCTAATAAAGATTTTGGGGGTTATATTTAAACAAAAATCAGGAGGAGTTTTATAGCAGAGGCTGTAACCTCTCACCTGAAACAGCAACACTGTTGGGCTTGTTTTTGGCACTCAGACATTATTCTGTTTGCTCCACAGCCGGACAGGACACGGGGTAAAAAAAAAAAAAAGGATTTATTAAAAGAACTACAGCTCTGGAGACACGTGGGTAGTGGGGATCGGAAATCAGTGGCTCAAGGGCGGATCTGGTCCTCCTTCTGATTGCTGTGGTCTAGATATTCCCTGTGTGCTGCAGTCAGAGAGGTGAGTAATGAATGCTAGGCTAGTCACATCAACAGATGTGTGAATGAGGATATAAAATAAAAAGAATAATCAACTTTTCATCAAGTTAAGAGCTGAGAGTCTGAAAACAATTTTCTAACATGGAGCCATCAACCTCCAAGGTTAGGTCAGGCTCTGGTCCAGGTTAGGTCAGGCTCTGGTCCAGGTTAGGTCAGGCTCTGGTCCAGGTTAGGTCAGGCTCTGGTCCAGGTTAGGTCAGGCTCTGGTCCAGGTTAGGTCAGGCTCTGGTCCAGCTCACTGGGTCCTTTGTCCTGTTAAAGACCCCAAAATGACTAAAAGCTATAAATCTAGAAACAACATTACAGCTGTGATTAATGCTCTGCTCCCCTCTACCATCTTTCACTAATGGTCACTAGGAGGTCACTAATGACCTCCTGATGGCAGTAGATACCGGTTCCCCTTCTCTACTCATCCTTCTGGACTTAACAGCTGCTTTTGATACAGTAGATCACAACATTCTCCTCCACCACATGCAATTCACCATTGGACTTTCAGAAAATGTCCAGAACTGGTTCACTTCATATCTGACAGGCAGAACTGAATACGTCGCCATGGGGACAGCCACATCTTGCACACATGATGTCGTCTGCGGTGTTCCCCAGGGATCTGTGCTAGGCCCCACCCTATTCTCCATCTACATGCTCCCTCTTGGTAAAATCATCAGCAGACATGGAATATCCTTCCATTGTTATGTTGATGATACACAGCTCTATCTTAAGACCACACCCGCTCTCTCTGCTCCCCTGCCATCGTCTACATTGACCACCTGTCTGGAGGAGATTGAGGCGTGGATGAAGCTCAACTTCCCACAGCACAAAAACGGAAGCCATACTGGTTGGCACACCACATCAGCTCCGTTCGTCCACTATCACCGGCATCACTTTCTCTGGACAAAACATTCCACTTTCCACATCTGTCACCAACTTGGGTGTCAAAATGGACTCTCAACTCACTTTCGACACCCACATCAAACACCTCTGTAAAGTATCTTTTTACCACCTTAAGAACATCGCCAAACTCCGTCCAGTTCTCAGCCTGGCAGATTCAGAGAAGCTCGTCCACGCCTTTGTCTCCTCCAGGCTGGATTACTGTAATGCACTTCTCATCGGGATCTCTGGCAAGAACCTCCAGAGACTACAGTACATCCAGAACAGCGCTGCCAGGATCCTGATGAGGGTGCGCAAGCATGAGCACATCACCCCCATTCTGAAAGCACTTCACTGGCTCCCTGTCCCACTTAGAATAGAATACAAACTCTGCCTCCTCTCCCACCAGTGCATTTATGGTCAAGCCCCCCACTACCTAAAGGAACTCCTCACTTCCCCGACCACACGCATCCTTCGCTCTGTAAAAGCTAACACGCTTCAAACCCCCAGAACCAAGCTCTGCAGCATGGGAGATCGGGCCTTTTCCTCTGCTGCTCCGAGGTTGTGGAACTCCCTCCCTGTCCACTTAAGGTCTCCACAAACTGTGGATGCTTTTAAACAGAACCTAAAAACCTACCTTTTTAGAAAAGCTTTTTGTTAGTTTTATTCTGTAGCCGGCCCTTTTATTTTCTAACTTGTTTTATGAGTGTTGACTCAGCTATTTTAACCTTCTCCTCTGTAGCACTTTGAGATGGCAAAATATAAAGTGCAATATAAGTTAAATGTATTATTATTATTATTATTATTATTATTATTATTATTATTATTATTATCTTTCAGCTGCAGCAAACTGATCATCAGGGGAGGCTGAGAGGATGATCAACTTTAACTTCTAACTTTATTTCAGTCAAAAGAAAAAACAAGAACAAATAGAATGTTCATATAAACACAAAATGAATATGAATGAAAAGGAGCTGAGAGAAGGAAAAATATATTATATTTTCTGGCCCTTTTTGCAAAACAAAATCCATTAAAATCAATTTCTACCACATTCCTGTTCCAACTTTTAAACTTACCGATAGTCACAGAGGCCATCCTGATTTACAGTTTTACTATAATTACTGACTTTGAATCATCTATTTAAATATCTACAGAAATACGCAATCCCTTCTCTTCAGTGTAATGTTTTTCTATACTTTATTGACAACAATGACAAGCGAGCACCTCCACCCCATCACCCCCCCCCCCTCCCCTACACTAGTACAATAGACCCAGGATAACTGGTAAGTGTGTGCATGTGTGTGCATGCGTGTAGGTGTGTATGTGTGTGTGCATGCATGTAGGTGTGTGTGCGCATGCTTGTAGTAGTGTGTGTGCATATTTGTGGTAGTGTGTCTACATGCTTGAAGTTGTGTATGTGTGTGCTTGTGGTATTTTTATTGTGTGTATGCATGCCTGTAGTAGTGTGTGTGTGTGTGTGTGTGTGTGTGTGTGTGTGTGTGTGTGTGTGTGTGTGTGTGTGTGTGTGCATGTTTGTAGTAGTGTATGTGTGTGCTTGTAGTAGTATTTGTGCATGTTTGTAGTTGTGTGTGTGTGCATGTTTGTAGTAGTGTATGTGTGTGCTCTCTTGTTGCTATGGTTACACATCATAAAAGTGGCCAAGACATAGAAAATTAACACCAGAAAGCCTACTAAAAGCACAACATTCAAACCAAAACAACAAAGTCACTCAAAAAACAATGCCCTCAGTTAGAAAAACTAAAATAAATTCATAAAACAAAAATCACTTTCAACATTTTACTGCTACTACTGATTCTATAAACTACTGAAACAAGCTGCAATCCTGTGCGGCACTATTCTAGAATCTATATTTGCATAATAAATTATGTCCCATGTTTTAGAACTGAAAAAGCTTCTTGGATGTGAGGTGAAACATCCTTAAGAAACAAGAGAAGACCTGTTATACCCAGATAAAATGGCTAAAACAAAGCATTCATGTCTGCATATTACAAACATATAAAGTTAATTGATAAGATGCCTAATTTATCAAGAAACTAGATACAGTACACATGTACAGTGGACATAATGTGTGTTGTCAATAGAAACAAGGAAATACAGGGTGAGGGTGTGTAGTTTCCACAGACTGACGTATAACAGAGGAGGTACATAAACCAGTAAAACACATACATAAACAAACACTTGAGGAATGGAGATCAGATGTGTCTTTATTGGTCTGGGACTAGCTCTGATGTTGTTGTTGCTGGTGTCAGTTGTTACTGGTGATTCTCTGGATGGTCTGAAACAAACTGAGCCTGTAGAGGCTCTGAGTGATGCTGGTGTTACTACTGAGGCTTCACTGTTGAAATGTTCTCTACAGGGTACTCGTCGTTTATCTGCATTCTCAATGGATGGTGATGTTGTTATTGGAGGTGTTTTCTTCATTCACTACAGTGTGAAAACAGTGATATATAACTACACCACCAAGCCGGAGCCTCCAAAGTGCACAGGGAGGTTAGTGAGAGGGAAAAATGTTTGAAACTGATTTTAGAATTATTAGAATGTTAGTTTTATTTATCTTCTGCAAAGTTTGCAGTGTTGTAGAGAACCAAGAAATAGAAAGGTATCTGTTTAAACAATATTTAAAGCAGAACTGAGTTGTGATTTTTTTCCTAAATGCATCCTTTCTCTTTCTTCAAAGAATGTTTACCAGCTACTTAGTATTAAAACCTTGTTTAGGAGATTTTTTTCCCTCATACTTTTGTGTACACTAAATGACAATTCTCATCTCACTGATTTTGTGCAGACTTAATACAGAGCAGATGAGTTTGTCTCGTACAATGATCTTTGCTACTGAGGAGATAAACAACAGCACAGAGCTGCTGCCGGGCATCAAACTAGGATATGACATTTATGATACATGTGGGTCAGGGGTTGTGGACACTCATGTAGCCTTTCAGCTAATGAATGGTCTGGAACCTGAGTTTTATAAAGTCACCAATTGTTCTCAATCTAGAGTGATGGCTGTTGTTGGTGACAGTGAATCTACTTCATCCATCAGCATGTCACGAATTATTGGGCCGTTCAACATCCCTCAGGTAAGAAATCGGAATTCATTGCAGTGAAATGAAAACATTCTGATACTGAAATATGATCCACATTTTCACACTTTAGGTTAGCCATGGTTCCACCTGTGCCTGTCTGTCAGATAAGCAGCAGTTCCCAACGTTTTTCAGAACTGTTCCCAGTGACCACTTCCAAGCTGATGCTCTGGCCAAGCTGGTGAAAAACTTTGGCTGGACTTGGATAGGAGCTGTCCGCTCAGACTCAGATTATGGAAATAACGGCATGGCATCTTTTCTCAACGCAGCTCAGACAGAGGGAATCTGTGTGGAGTACTCTGAGTCCTTCTATCGGACCGATCCACGGAGCAAGATCCAGAGAATAGCTGATGTTATCCGCAGGTTTCTATATCACTGAGCTTGACTTTCTAAATTGTATATTGATATAAAGTTTTAATAAAATATGCCCAACCAACTTACTACAAGCAAGTATATGCAAGCTTGAAAAAAGAAACTAGTAAAGATATTACAGACTTTATGAAGAAATATTGTTTTAAGAATTTCACGCAAAAAACCCAATGATCCCAGGTATTCATTGTTACACAAGGTAAAGGCTACTTGAAATCAACATCTCTTATTATCTCTGCAGGTCATCAGCAACGGTTGTTGTAGCTTTTACAGTTGCTGGAGATATGAAAGTTCTGTTAGAAGAGCTGGCTCAGGAGCCTTCACCTCCTCGTCAGTGGATAGGAAGTGACGGCTGGACAACTGACCCTTACATGATGAGCTTCACTCTCTGTGAAGGGACCATCGGAGTTACAATTAGCAAATCTGTCATCCCAGGTCTGAGAGAATTCCTACTAGATCTCTCTCTTGCTAAAGTAGCTGCCTCCTCAGTGCTGACTGAGTTCTGGGAGAACGCATTCAACTGTTCCCTGACCAAAAGTGAGAATTTATTAGAATTTTAAAATTGTTTTTTTAAAGGTATTTTGTTTTTGCTTATATTGATTGTTCATTGGGTTGCTGAAGTTCAACATTTTAAGCTGCTGTTTTGTGACCAACCACGTACAGTATCTAGAGATTTAAAATAATACAACACCAACTAGTCACATGCTGCATTTATTAAAGTTTCGTGCTTCATTCACAGCGTGTCTTTGTTATGTAACAGATGAAACATTAAAGGTCCCAAATTTTGGAATTTATATCCACTTATAATAATTTCTTTAACATCTAAATGACTTGTAAAAGCAATGCATTGGTAAAATTGGCCCTTACTAAGTGCAGCTGTTGTTCTCCCACCCCCTCATCCCACCTCCTAAAGCAAAACTTTTGTTTCAAATGGACGAGGCAGCTCACATCGTGAGATGTCAGGGTTTTCAGGGGGTCAGATGAAGGGAGTATAAAAGGACTTCTGTGCTGGTTGATGCAACCATCTACAGAGCAACTGCCATGCTTTGCTCGTAGCTTTGCCATGACTGATTGCTAGTGTTTGCGAAGATGCGCGCTCCCGTGGTTTTTAAAGGGCAGAGATGCGCTCAGGTAGCCAAATGTGCTCATGACTGGCACTGTCCTCTAGAGAGGACTGGTCTTTTTCCTTCTTGATATCAGAAGGGGAAATATTTTGACACAGTTAGCATTAATTGAAAGCACATTTTCCAAAATTTAGAATAAGCAAATGAGAATGTTGAAAATATGTTCTCACTTTTGGGTCTCATACACAGTCTTTGGGACAGATACGACTGTTTAGACTTGTGTGACATTTGGAAAGTGAATTTTGCATAATATGGGCCCTTTAAGCCCTAATGAACACAAAATGAAGGAAAATGTTCTCGCTTTTATGACAAACTAAACAAATCTGCTAACCTTGTTTTCAGGTGCTGATTCAGACAAGAGACCATGTGATGGAACTGAGGACATAAAAACACTAAAAAACCCGTACACTGATACATCTCAGTTAAGAGCTAATAACATGGTGTATAAAGCTGTTTATGCAATAGCTCATGCCATTCACAATGCAGTGTGTCAAGGAACGAATTTCACTATTCAGTGTGACAAAAATTTAAAACTGGAATCCAAACAGGTCAAAGTATAAAAAAATATGTCCAGTAATTTAGGTTAAACACTATTGTGTGTTGATTCTTTCTCATTTAATCTTCTGAAAATCTTACATGTGTGTCCTTTTTCCACTTCATTTTTAATACTTCACAGGTTTTAACTGAACTACAAAAAGTTAACTTTTCCCGTAATGGTTATCCTGTGTCATTTGATGCTAACGGGGATCCTGTAGCTTTTTATGAGCTGGTCAACTGGCAGAAGAGTGACAGTGGAGTTATTGAGCTGGTAACAGTAGGGTACTATGATGCATCACTGCCTAAAGGCCAGGAGTTTCATATCAACAGGAACATAACCTGGGTAGAAGGTGGTGTACACGTAAGAACTCAGATGTTGACAATTTATCAGTTGAAATTTATGTGAACTAATGAGTGACGGCTGCTTTGCAAAACCTTAGGTTCCAGTATCAGTGTGCTCTGAGAGTTGTCCTCCAGGAACTCGTAAAGTGTTGCAGAAAGGAAAACCCATCTGCTGCTATGATTGTATACCATGTCCTGAAGGACAGATTAGTAACACTACAGGTAAAATCTCATATTTTACAAGTATATATACATGATTATGTACCGGATCACTAACAATCTTTTTGAATCTTTGTAGATTCAGTTGACTGCTTCTCATGTCCCAGTGAATTCTGGCCTAATGCTCAGAGAGATGCTTGTTTCCCCAAACCTGTGGAGTTTCTTTCCTTTGATGAAGTCCTGTCAATCATCCTGGCTGCATTCTCTGTTAGTGGGGCCTGTCTGGCCATCATAACAGCAGCTATTTTCTTTCATCACAGAACAACTCCAATAGTCAGAGCCAACAACTCTGAGCTGAGCTTCCTGCTGCTCTTCTCTCTGACTCTGTGTTTCTTATGTTCATTAACTTTCATTGGAGCTCCCTCTGATTGGTCCTGCATGCTGCGACACACAGCGTTTGGCATCACCTTTGTTCTCTGTATCTCCTGTGTTCTTGGCAAAACTGTAGTGGTTTTAATGGCCTTTAAAGCTACACTTCCAGGTAGTAATGTCATGAAATGGTTTGGGCCTCCACAGCAAAGAATGACTGTAGTGTTTCTGACATTCATTCAAGTTCTAATCTGTACAGTCTGGTTGTTACTCAGTCCTCCCTTCCCAATGAAAAATCTCAGCACATACAAGGAGAAGATCATCCTGGAATGTGCATTAGGTTCTGCTGTTGGCTTCTGGGCTGTGCTGGGCTACATTGGCCTGCTGGCTGTTTTTTGCTTTGTGTTAGCTGTTCTAGCTCGGAAACTACCTGATAATTTTAATGAAGCCAAGATGATCACCTTCAGCATGCTGATATTCTGTGCAGTGTGGATCACCTTCATCCCAGCATATGTCAGCTCTCCTGGGAAATTGACTGTAGCTGTGGAGATATTTGCTATTCTGGCCTCCAGTTTTGGACTGATTCTGTGTATATTTGCTCCAAAGTGTTTCATCATATTATTTCAACCAAAGAAAAACTCCAAGCAAAGTTTAATGAACAAAAAATAATTCAAAACTTGCAGAGTGGAAACAAGATAACAACATTACCAGGGCAACAATGTAACAATATAGTCTGCTTTTCTAAACTTTTTTCCAGAAAGTTTTGAATCACAATACTTGTCCATGTTAAATGATTCGGAGTTCAACATTAAAATAAACACATCTGTTGTTTAATGTTTTGGAAATGTCTTCTTTTCTCGTTTTCTGATTCTTTTTGAATAATGTGCCTAATAAAATATTATATAGGCAACTCTATAATGGTCTTCTTATCCTAAGGCGATTCGTAGAAATCTAAATTACAATCACTCAGAACAGAACACAGTATATAAGACAGTATATACACGTGTTTGTTAATGTTTTAACACACTTAACATTTTTCCTGATTTTTCTGTATTTGTGGTCTGATTCAGCCGTTATAGTCCAGTTTAGATTTATCCCAAATGGCATGTTGATCTTTACCCAGTCCACACATATTGTCCCACATTTGTTTGGAACTTTTCTAAGTCATGGATTACAAAGCACTTTATGGCACTTCTACATCTGGCTTAGCCCAGTCCGATCTTGGTTGGGTCAGCCCACCTGAAGTGACCGAAGGCTACAATTTAGAGTACTCCGTACTGGCGCTTTGTCCTACGCTGCTAAAATGGCATTTGTCCCATGAAAGTCGCTGGCCCACAGAGCACTGACCTGGAGGGTTCTGATGCTGTGTTTTCTGGCAACGGTCTTTCAACCGGCTCCTGGTGTGCGCTACTCGGTGGCAAAATTATTCTGGCTCTGACCGTGACTACTAGGGCCTCCAGTGGCTGCTCTGCTGTCCTTTCCAGAGATCTCCTTTCATCTGCGGCTGACGTATGTCTATTGTGGTTCCTGACGGAGCTTCCTTCATGATGTCCGGGCACCTATCACCTCCTTATGGTCTACGTCCCTGCCCCCGACGAGACAGTCAGGCAGAGTCACTAACCCCGGCGCGCTGACTTGCCTGACTTGGGTGGCTAGCAGTTTGGCTAGCCTCAAGGAAGGCACTGTTAGCATTTGGCACCTGAACATCTGCTCCCTTACTGGTAAGGGTTATCTTGTCCAGGACCTCAACAAGGACTGTAAGTTGGACATTTTATCATTGAATGAGACTTGGCAGCAACCCTATGAATTTACATTGCTGAACGAACCAGCGCCTTCGGGGTTTGTTTACCTGGTTCAGCTACACAACTCAGGCTGTGGTGGAGGCCTAGCATTATACTGTGAGAGCCTTCGAGTGGTCCAGTTGACTCTGCCTCATTTTGATTTGTTTGAGTCCATTGCTTGTCAAATATGTGGTTCGATCCCCACCATTGTTGCTTTTGTTTACCGGCCTCCTAAATTGGACAAAGGTTTTTTAGATTAATTTTCATTGTTTTCAGCACAGCTGTCTTCCTTATCTCAGAATGTTAATGTGCTCGGTGATTTTTTTATTTTATTTTTTCATTCGTTATTTTAACAGGGACACAAATCATTTGAGCTTAGGGCACCCAAATGGCTAGCAATGGCCCTGCTTTCATAAACCTTTGCCACAAAGCTGAGCCGGCATCTGGGGGCTTTTGGTCATTCATAAGTCTTTAGTCTGTGCCCATAATGTTGAGCAATCATGTGGTTTTTACAAAAGATTATGCAATTGTGGTATAAAGGGGTGGGGGGGTGGGGGGTCTTTGGGCTGTCAACATGCAGGGTTACATGACACGTGAGACAGAAGTGCCCGAAGTAAACAGACAGGCGACTTATGCTTCTGCTCTTGACAATGTCAGAGTCAGGTACAGAACGGATTTCTGTGCAGCTGTGTGAGGTAGAAAGCCTGTGTTAATGACCGACGAGAGCCCAGCCCTCACCTGACATAAGTCTGCACTGAGCTGCTCATAAAGCTCCTTACCTGGTTCTGGAAGGGGAACTGGCTGTACTGATCATCAGGCATTTTAATCCCCAGTGGGCCGGTAACTTTGGTCCGGTCTGGACCGGGACCAGTCGCCATCTGAGCTGCTTCCTGTTGCTGCCAAAAGCCTGCGCCCTCTGCTGGTTTGGTCGTGTAATGACCCCAAAATACTATCCTGCGATTATAAAAGCCCCTCCCCCTTCACATTATTTTCAAGAAAAAAACTCGTCTTATATTCGGGTCAATACAGTAATTCACCATGTTTTGCGTCCCTCCTTAGGTGCCTGCATTACAAATGAGTCTTCCACAGACAACCATCTTCTCTGAGTTTGAGCTTCCTTCTGCTTGTGATATTACTGAACTTATTCATGGTTCTAAACCTTTTACCTGCCATCTTGATCCCTCTCATTGTTTCTATTATCCATTCATCCCTTTCCACTGGCATTGTCCATCAGTTTCTAAAAGCCACTTTAGTCCACCTTATACTGAAGAAGCCCAGGGCTGATCCTAGCGACCTAAATAATTTCCGGCCCATTTCTAATCAGCTTTTTCTCTCAAAAATACTTGAAAAAGCAGTAGTTTCACATTTCCACATGCACCTAAGAATAACCTGTACAAACAATTTCAGTCAAAATTCCGCCCTCATCACAGCACCGCAACTACCCTTATCAAAACTATCTCTCACTCTACTCTGTTAGCTAGGTAAGCGTCCCTGGGGGTTTCTGGCTCTGTGTTGAGTTGGTTCAAATCATATCTCTCTGACAGGACTCGTTTCATTCAGCTAAATATTTTTACCTCCACATCATCTGTTGTTTCTACTGTGGTTCCATAAGGCTCTGTACTAGGCCCCCTTATTTTCATTGTTTATTTGCTCCCACTAGGGGCCATTTTCCAGAAACCTGACATTAAATTTCACTGCTATGCCGACAACACGCAGCTTTATGATTCTTCTGCTCTGCTCTCCTTCCATCACTCTTATTGAATGTATGTCAGACCATACTGTAGAACTTGGTTTTCCTCAAACTTTCTAAAGCTCAACTCTAAAACAACATAGGTGCTCCTCATGGGCACTAAATCTGCTCTGGGGAAGGCTGGGAGCTTCTCATTAACCTGTGAGAATACAGTGATCAATTGTTTATCACAGGAGTTACATTCCAAAAATAACCCGCATTAAGTGAAATCCATGATGTAGCAGTTTTAATTTTATTAGTGGTAGGCCGTTAACGGCGTTAACGAGCTGCGTTATCGCGAGATAAAAGAAATAACATCGTTAATCTAAATTGGGTTGCTGGGTCTAGACCAGGCATTACCAAATGGCAGGCTCCAATCCTGACCCGGACCAAGATCCGGTTCTTTCCAGAGTCTGGACCCGCAGCAAATCTAAAACCCGCTCCCCCGGTCCAGGTGAAGGAGGTGCATCGCCTGTCGCCTCTCGTTAATAAAGTGAACGTGGCAGCGCATGCTGCTCAAACATGTGTTTCTCAGCCTAACTGACAGCTGAACATTCAACAAATCAACCAATATCAACACTAAAACACATCGATCTGTCAATGACTTTGGTTTTTCTTTAGTTTTCAGAAACTCATATTAATGTTTGAATCCCCTAAAGTGGTTTTATTTAACAAAAACATGATGAAACAGCCCTATAGGATAATGTGAAATTAACAGAGAAATAAAGTCATTTTAAGGCAGATTTAATCCATTACAGATAAACAGGATGCTACAATCACTTTTTGACAGGTGAAAAAAAAATCAGTTTGAAGTGATTTGATGTGGTAAAAAAGAGAGTTGATGCATTAATCAGGTCACCTGTGAAGTAAATCTAATCCTTTACTGTCAGGAGATGAGAAGGTTTCTACAGTAAAACTATTAAAATAGAGTGAGCCTTAGAAAACAGCTGTAAAGTTAAAGGAGACAGACCTCTGATGACAGATCAATTTGTTTTAGTGTTAAAAATGTTTGATTAGACAAAATTCATCCTGATAACTTGATCAACCATCAGAGGTTGTTAAAATGAGCTCAGAGCTCATCTGGCGGTTCTGGTTTGTGACTCAGGTCTGGGTTTCTGAGGGAAGTTCTGACAGATTTAGTACTTCTTGTTAGGTTAGTAACAGCTGATCCAAACAGTTTGAGAGTCACGTTCAGTTGCTGCCTCTGTTTAAACTCTAGACTTGAAGTATCACGATTCTTCAGCCTCATGCTCATTCACACCGGTATTATGAACCCTTTGGCAGAATTCAAACGAGCTATTATAATCTAGATTAATTTCAAGATTGTGGTGAGACTTATCTAGATTTAAAAAAATTAATCTATGCCCACCACTAAATTTTTTACAATTATTCCAGATGTTTTGAGGCTGTAAAACTCCTCACTACACACGTTATACACTTTTCTGAGACAGGCATTTACATTTTCACACTATTCTCTCTTGCTTAAACACTACCGGACCATCAGAATGGCAGAATAAATAATTTAATTTTGTATTTATAGCATCTGATGGACATTATGTGTTTAATTGAAGTAAAAAGCCTGCAGCTGCTGCAGTGCAGCACCTCACCTGCTGAGAAGCGGCTTTCGAGCATGAGGTTGCTACTTGGTTTGCGGTCCCACGGTTCTTGGGTAGTCCAGCGTGCAACTCCAGCAGGGAGGCACCACGGTTCTTGGGTAGTCCAGCTTGTAGCGCAAACTCCACCAGGGAAGGCACCACGTCTCTTAGGTAGTCCAGCGTGCAGCGCACAACTCAGACTGAGAGTCACTGCAGTTATTGGGTAGTCTAGTGGGCAACTCAGCTGGGGGAGGCCCCGCAGTTCTTGGCTTGTCCAGCGCGCAACTCCAGCTGCACTCAACCAATAAAAGGCTTGCACTGTTGGTAGGCATCAGACTTCGGCCGGCCAGTCAGTCTTTAGTGGGTGTGTTGGGTCAGCTCTGCTCCATGTTGACTGCCATGGAGCAGGATGGAGCAGGTCCCAAAAAATGGTTGGCCCAGCACAGATAACGCACTGATAACCCAGATGTGAAAACAATTACCCTACCAGGGATAGACCAGGCCGACCCAGATGTGAAAACAATTACCCTACCAGGGATAGACCAGGCCGACCCAGATGTGAAAACAATTACCCTACCAGGGATAGACCAGGCCGACCCAGATGTGAAAGTGCCATTACATTACAGTCATTCACATGCTGATGGCAGTAAGCTACATTGTTGCCACAACAGCAAGGTGACCCTCCAAAGGTGCCACCTGATCCTCCTACCACCACCTACCCTAAGTAATTGAAAAAAAATCAACTGGAGTTCTGGTGTTTCTGGAAGACATTTGACCTCACATCCACAAGGTTTCTTCAGTTCTGAAATAAAGGGTTGGAACTTTTAGGCCTACGTATATGTTGTAGTCACAAACACTCATCACTCATCTCTGAGCCCTCTTAATGTGAGTGTTTTAATAAAATCAAAGTACTTTGTTATTCCCAAAGGGAAATTGGATATTTAAGTTACTCATTTACGTTTGTTCATTAAGTCATTGTAGGATGTTCTAGCTGTGGGGAAGGATGTTCTGCAGCAGTCTGTGTTGCAGCAGATCTAAGAAACCCTCTGATTGATGCTGCTGATTTAAAATATCAGTTTAATATCTGGGCTGGAGGATCAATCTTTATGACTAGCATGTCCTGGTTTACACCATCTGTTGTCAGCAAGCACTGCTAATCCACTTTCTTTGCTTTTCCCACTCCTCTTCAAATATCTGTCCTCACATATGGTCTGTAAACCAGGCAGAGAACCACTGGAGTCAGGAATGTGATCCTGCAGCCATAATCCAGTGAAAAAATTGATATTCTGGCTGGGTCCTCATCACTTCATGCTTGTCTATCTTTTTCACAAGAGAGCTCAAGTTTTCCATTATATTCGAAAGAAGCTTGGATATTTTTTGAACTGTTAAGATGTCAAATAGCTGTTCTTTCATGTAAATGGTCTCTTGTTGCTATGCTTACACATCATAAGAAGTGGCAAAGACATAGAAAATTAACAGCAAAAAGCTTATTAAAGCAGCACTCTGGAGGATTTCATCAAGAGAGCAGTTTTTGAATCTAACGTCCAAAGGCTCCTCCTCAAAACATATCGACACGCGCGTCCGGTCGCGTGTGTGCGCGCGTGCACACGGCGCATATACGTTGCGGGCATGAACTGTACAGCTCAATGTGTAGCGTTTAATCACTCACAGTTCACAATCTTATTCCAACACTACGAGGGTCTGAAGAGCCCTCTCTGTCCCTGCTGCTTCTGATATTAGCTCTGTTAGCAGAGAGCTGCTGCTGGACTCTGAAGCTGAACTTGACTCGGCCCTGGATGAACTTTCTGACAAAAAATAAACGCGTAATCCTGTCATGCCTTGCCATTCTGTGAGGTGAAAGGTTTAAAAATAAAAATAAATCCATCTTTAGCTGGAGAATGGGTAGGTTTTTAGTAGGGGTGCACCGATCGATCGGCGCACCGATCGATTGGCCTCGATCACGTTAATTTGACGGGAACGTAAATCGACCATATTCCCATGCGATTGTCGATCTTAGTTATAGGCTTTTAAATCAGCTTTTTTCTCCTGTTCCCGGGAGGTGCAGACTGCCTCCCTCCCTTCGGCGCGCTACATGGCGTCCGTGCTACACTCAGGGTTTCCCCCAGCGCTTTATAAGCCTGGCGGCCCGCCAGACTTTCATCGGACCCCTGCCAGGCTATAAACCTCAGAGAAGTTGTACCGGAGACGAAAGCTAACAGCTGCTAGCGCGGCTGCTAACGCTTCAAACTACAACAAAGTGAGCTGGTTCAGCTCTCCACTCGTCTCTTTCTCTATAGGTGCAGTCTGTATGACAGAAAAAGCAAAAACGGAGTTCACCGATCTGAGAGCGGACAGCGTCGCCGGTGGCGGTAGCTTCAGCGTGCATCGGACACAACTTGAGGCAAAATGCAGAACGTATCTTTCCAGCGTGTCTCTCATTAGAGGGGCGCGGGGGAGAACTGTCCCGTGGCCGTGATCTAACAGCAATGACTCCGCGTTTAATCGGTAGATTATCCCATAGTTTAGCTGCTATGTCCTCGTTTTTACGAGGCGCATTAAATGCACCATAAGTAAAATCTACGGGAGCCGAGTAGTAAAGTGGCACGCAGCCGCAGTTAGAAAACCTATAAGGTGAAGAGATGAGCAGCATTAAGGGAATCTGGATGATTTCTGCTCTGTTAGTCAGTTTAGAGACACTATGTTGAAGTTATTTACACAATGCACAGAGTTAATGCTGGAAATGTTTATTAGAGTAGGTTTAACAAGTGTTTTAGTAAAATTACAGGCAGAAAGTACTATTAATTAAAGGAGGACCTGAGAAAAGAGCTTTGGTAATGGTTCACATCTCTGGTTTTATTTTTAAGAGGCACCTTTTTTAATTGGCTTTATTAATTAATTGTTTATATTTTATTTATATATATATATATATATATATATATATATATATATATATACTGTATATATATAATTTTTATATGAGAGGACACTATCTCATGTTTTGTGAGTATTCATTCAATTAACTCAATAAAAATGGAAACATTAAAGTAATTGGCTTCTAGTTATGAAAAATACAAGATCGGCAAAAAAAATCGAGATCGGCAGGAAAGGTTGTCTAAAGATCGGTGATCGGCCAGAAAACTACAGTCGGTGCACCCCTAGTTTTTAGTAAAAATGAGCCGTGAGGCTGAGACGCAAACAGAGAAACACACGGAGCGTCCTGTACGACAGCGCCCCCTACTGGTACAGGTTTGGTCGATGCGCGTGCATGTTGAGAGAATGCAGACATTTGAATTTCATTGGCTGAAAAATGTCGGCGGCAAGAAAGAATGGAAAGGGGTCTCTAGGAGGAAGGAGGGTCTTCATCAGAATGACAGATGTTGTGGAACTCAACCCATAGATCATAGTTTAGACCTGAAATATCATTTAAAACATTTAGAAAACTTTGATACAGAGAAAAATGCTCCAGAGTGCCACTTTAACAGCACAACATTCAAACCAAAACAACAATGTCACTCAAAAAGCAATGTCCTCAGTTAGAAAAAACAGATAAATTCCAAAACAAAAATCACTTAACATTTTACTGCTACTACTGATTCTATAAACTACTGAAACAAGCTGCAACCCTGTAAGGCACTATTCTAGAACCCATATTTGCATGATAACTTACCATCTATGTTTTAGAACTGAAGAAGCATCTTGGATGTGAGGCGAAACATCCTCAAGAAACAAGAGAAGACCTGTTATACCTACCCCTGATAAAATAGCTAAAACAATGCATTCATGTCTGCCTATTACCAACAAATATAGTTAATTGAGAATACGCCTAATTTATCCAGAAACCTTTAACATAACAAATGTATAGTGGAAAAATAATGTGTGTTGTCATTAGAAACATAGAAATACTGGGTGAGGGTGTATATTTTCTGCAGACTGACGTATAACAGAGGAGGTACATAAACCAGTAAAACACACATACATAAACATACACTTGAGGAATGGAGATCAGATGTGTCTTTACTGGTCTGGGACTAGCTCTGATGTTGTTGTTGCTGGTGTCAGTTGTTGTTATTGGTGATTCTCTGGATGGTCTGAAACAAACTGATGCTGGTGTTACTACTGATGCTTCACTGTTGAAATGTTCTCTACAGGGTACTCGTCGTTTATCTGCATTCTCAATGGATGGTGATGTTGTTATTGGAGGTGTTTTCTTCATTCACTACGGTGTGAAAACAGTGATATATAACTACACCACCAAGCCGGAGCCTCCAAAGTGCAGAGGGAGGTTAGTGAGAGGGAAAAATGTTTAAAAAGGATTATTTATTTGAATGTCACATTTACTGATGTGCTGTAAAATTTGCTGCTGTTGTAGATGAGATAGACATAGTTTTGTATTTATTTAAACATTTTCAAAGTTTAACCCATATTACTCTTTTTTTATTGCAAACAAATATTCTATTTTTCACCAGATTTTTTAATGAAAAAGGAACAGTCATGTTTATGTGCAAATAAATCTGTACCATTACATGATGTAAATATTATATTTGATTTCTCATTTTATGGTATAGAATTTATTAGTTAAGTGTTTTTTTTTTACATTTAGATAAATAAATTTGCAGAATTAAGTTATCATTTTGTTTCTCAAATGCAGACTATTTATTTTCTGTATTGTGTGTTTACCATCTACTTAATATATTGCCATGTTTAGGTAATTTTTCTTCTAATTTTGTGTAGACTGAATTAAATCTCTCATCTCAATGATTTTGTGCAGAGTTAATGCACGGGAGCTGTGTTTTTCTCGTGGAATGATCTTTGCTGTTGAGGAGATAAACAACAGCACAGAGCTGCTGCCGGGAATAAAACTAGGATATGACATTTATGATACATGTGCTTCTGGGGTTGTGGCCACTCATGTAGCCTTTCAGCTAATGAATGGTCTGGAACCTGAGTTTTATAAAGTCAACAATTGTTCTCAATCTAGAGTGATGGCTGTTGTTGGTGACAGCGGATCTACTTCATCCATCAGCATGTCGCGTATTATTGGGCCCTTCAACATCCCTCAGGTAAGAACTCTGAATTAATTGCAGTGAAAACATATTGATAATGAAATATAGTACACATTTTGTACCAGTAAAAAATAAATAAATTTTCACACTTTAGGTTAGCCATGGTTCCACCTGTGCCTGTCTGTCAGATAAGCAGCAGTTCCCAACGTTTTTCAGAACTGTTCCCAGTGACCAGTTCCAAGTTGATGCTCTGGCCAAGCTGGTGAAACACTTTGGCTGGACGTGGATAGGAGCTGTCCGCTCAGACTCAGATTTTGGAAATGATGGAATGACATCTTTTCTTAATGCTGCACAAAAAGAGGGAATCTGTGTGGAGTACTCTGAGTCCTTCGTCCGCAATGACCCACGGAGCAAGATCCAGAGAGTAGCCAATATCATCCGCAGGTTTCTGTAACACTGAGCAAGCTATATATTTTCTATAATGATGTGACATTTGCTTTAAAATTTGCTGAATAAAATTGTTGCAAAAAAAAAGAATAAAAAATAACAACTAAGGATACAAGTTTTTTGTTTTGTTTTATGAACTTTTTTAATATTTTCATTTAAAAATGCACTGATCCTGGGTATTAATGTACACTTCTCACTAAAGAGGGTTACATATGGTAAAGGATAATTAAAAACACCTTTTATTTTCCCTACAGGTCATCAGCGATGGTTGTTGTAGCTTTTACATCCCCTGGAGAAATGACTGTTTTGTTAGAGGAGCTGGCTCTGGAGCCTTCACCCCCTCGTCAGTGGATAGGAACAGCAGGCTGGATAACTGACCCTTCTTTGATGAGCTTCAATTTCTGTGAAGGGACCTTGGGAGTTGCAATAGAAAAATCTGTCATTCCAGGTCTGAGAGATTTCCTACTGGATCTTTCTCCCTCTAAAGTATCTGCCTCCTCAGTGCTGAGTGAGTTTTGGGAGGATGCGTTTAATTGTACCCTGACGAAAAGTGAGAAATCATTATGAATTAAATTTTATAAAATCATGAATACCTAGTAATTTAAAATGGAACAGTAACAACACAAACAGACTCAGGTCACATTTGCACGCAGTTGAACTATAATGTAAATTTATGTTAATAGCATTAAGTCTTTGTTATTAAAAAACAATTTTTCTAACTTTGTTTCAGGTGCTGATTCAGGCAAGAGAGTATGTGATGGAACTGAAGACATAAAAACACTAAAAAACCCGTACACTGATACATTTCAGTTAAGATTCATTAACATGGTGTATAAAGCTGTTTATGCAATAGCTCATGCCATTCACAATGCAGTGTGTCAGGAGACTAATTTCACCACTCAGTGTGATAAAAACAAAAAACTGGAATCCAAACAGGTCAACCTTTAATGAAAAAGATTTATAGCATCATCAATAAACCATCAAGTCCTATGATTTTGGTTAAAAGTTATTGTTTATTATTTCTTTCCCCAACTTGATCTCTGAAAATCTAAAAGATTTGTGCTTTTCTGCTTTGTTTTTTAAAACTTCACAGGTTTTTACTGAACTAAAGAAAGTCAACTTTTGCCGCTATGGTTATCCTGTGTCATTTGATGCTAACGGGGATCCTATAGCTTTTTATGAGGTGCTCAACTGGCAGAAGAGTGAGAGTGGAGTTATTGAGCTGGTAACAGTAGGGTACTATGATGCATCACTGCCTAAAGGCCAGGAGTTTCATATCAACAGGAACATAACCTGGGTGGATGGTGGAACACAAGTAAGATCTCAAATGATGATAGTTTAACAGATAAAAAGTTTGTGATCTAATTAATCACAGCTGCTTAGCAAAGACAAATTGAAAACGTGTCATTGTTTAAGGTTCCAGTATCAGTGTGCTCTGAGAGTTGTCATCCAGGAACTCGTAAAGTGTTGCAGAAAGGAAAACCCATCTGCTGCTATGATTGTATACCATGTCCTGAAGGAGAGATTAGCAATATGACAGGTAATGTCTCATGTTTCCTACTTGTATGTACATGATCCAGATCACTAACAGTAATTTTGAATCTTTTTTGCAGATTCAGTTGACTGCTTCCCATGTCCCAGTGAGTTCTGGCCTAATGCTCAGAGAGATGCTTGTTTCCCCAAACCTGTGGAGTTTCTTTCCTTTGATGAAGTCCTGTCAATCATCCTGGCTGCATTCTCTGTTAGTGGGGCCTGTCTGGCCATCATAACAGCAGCTATTTTCTTTCATCACAGAACAACTCCAATAGTCAGAGCCAACAACTCTGAGCTGAGCTTCCTGCTGCTCTTCTCTCTGACTCTGTGTTTCTTATGTTCATTAACTTTCATTGGAGCTCCCTCTGATTGGTCCTGCATGCTGCGACACACAGCGTTTGGCATCACCTTTGTTCTCTGTATCTCCTGTGTTCTTGGCAAAACTGTAGTGGTTTTAATGGCCTTTAAAGCTACACTTCCAGGGAGTGATGTCATGAAATGGTTTGGGCCTCCACAGCAAAGAATGACTGTAGTGTTTTTCACATTGATTCAAGTTCTAATCTGTACTGTGTGGTTGTTACTCAGTCCTCCCTTCCCAATGAAAAATCTCAGCACATACAAGGAGAAGATCATCCTGGAATGTGCATTAGGTTCTGCTGTTGGCTTCTGGGCTGTGCTGGGCTACATTGGCCTGCTGGCTGTTTTTTGCTTTGTGTTAGCTGTTCTAGCTCGGAAACTACCTGATAATTTTAATGAAGCCAAGCTGATCACCTTCAGCATGCTGATATTCTGTGCAGTGTGGATCACCTTCATCCCAGCATATGTCAGCTCTCCTGGGAAATTGACTGTAGCTGTGGAGATATTTGCTATTCTGGCCTCCAGTTTTGGACTGATTCTGTGTATATTTGCTCCAAAGTGTTTCATCATTTTATTTCAGCCAGAGAAGAACTCTAAGAAGCATGTAATGAACAAAATTTAAATGTAAAACATCAGAACATTTTGAGATTTAGAATGGTAAAATTACCATATATGATCGAATATTACCTGATACACACGGTTTTGAAGTTGTCTTATTTATATGAATTAAACATATTGTGGCAAAATTAGATTTGTCTGTTGTGTCTTTGTTTTACAAACTGTTGACCTGGGCCTTTAATATTTGTACAGGAACCCCTGGACTAGACACACTTGCCAATGCTTTAAAACCATATCTACCAAAGTTTTTTCTGGTGACTGATGCATTGTGCTCTTCATGACATCTCCAATGTCGTTGGTGGCCATCAATTTTGCTCAGTGAACAGCGCTGGACCCCACTGGTCCCCCATTCAGTGTAAATGCTCCCTGGACCATTCAAATTGATGAGGCCTGTGACTGGTGAAGTGTTCAACACCCTTGCAGGTAATCCAGCATGCGAGCACAGTCTTCAATGGTTTGTTGTGGCACTTGGGTACTTCCCACTTCCTCTACATGGGCCTGGAGCTTTGTGACTTTCATCACCTGGGTTTTGCACCGCACTGTTCACAATGAAGCGATCATAGGTGTGGTATGTGGCCAGTGTAGACATGTGCATTTAAAGGTTTAGGGAAGGTCAATTTAAGTACATTTGTAACAATTCTCGTGTAATTTATATCCTAATACAACAAAAAACAAAATGGGAAGACAGATCAAGAGAAAGAAGAACAAAATGTGTGTGTGTGTGTGTGCACGTGTGTGTGTGCATGAGGGTGGGAAGGTGTGATTGTGTCTGTGTGTGACTTGTTATCTGTTGGGTCTGGTCCCCCCCCCCTTCTGAGAGATGCTGGGCCCTCCTCTGATGAGACTGTCCTCCCTGGCTGTGCCTCGGCATTGGGTGGTGCCTTTTTCCGCCAGCGTATTGGGGTGTGTCTGCCTGCTCTCCCCCCTGTGGCTGCCTGGTGGGATCTGGGTCCCCAGGTGCGGACAGGCCTCTGCTGGGGCCGGTCCGCACCTGGGTCTCTGGTTCCGGCTGGAACTGCCCTGGATGGCTGGCGTTGCCTGTGAGCTCCTCGCTGCGACCCCCAGGGGCTCTAGCGCAGCAACTGCCAGGTGACCCACATGGGGTGAGCCTCTGCGCTCTCTGGCGGGGAAGTTTGCGGCTGCCTTGGCGGTGGTCTCCCTGGAGTGTCCGTGGCCTCTGGACATCTGGGGCCTGGACCTCCTCCGTGTCCTCCATGGGCTTTGGGGGTGGGTCTGTGGCTCATCAAAGTTATTGAATGTTTCTTTAGAGAAACCTTACATACACAAGCGCGCATATACACACACACAGGTGATCACAAGGTCTTCACATAAAGACGGACTCAGGTGTTTTCAGACACATTCACTGGGGCTGTGGTTGACACTGAACGCACATTGAATTAATCATTACCATGTACATTTTAAGGATATCACAGTTGTGTATTCATATGCTGTTTGTTGCTGTTGTATCTTTTCTCTTCTCTTTTGTTTGTTTGTGCTTTATTTGCAGGTCTAGAAGTGGATTCTTCACGTCTCTTGTTCACTTCTTTTTCTGTTTACTTTCTCCCCCGTCCTTCTTTCTGTACCCTTCCCCTCCTTTTCAGTTTCCGTGTCCATTGGGATTCAAATAAAACCAAAAAACAATTCTAATGAAGATTTTTAAAGTTTTATATTATATAGTTAAATATAAGTCAGGTGGAGCATTATAGCAGTGGCTGTAACGTCTCACCTGGAACAGCAACACTGTTGGGCTTCTTCCTGGACCTCAGACATTGTTTGCTCTACAGCTGGATAGGACACGGGGCTAAAAAAAAAGAAGTTGCCCCAGAACATAAGGGCTGTGACGCAGCTGCTTCCAGTCTTTCAGAGCTGATGAGTCCAACAGGTCACCATCAAGTTACTGGAAACTTCCTCCCGAGCTTTTGAGGGCATGGACAGGCTTGAAATGCACTGCATGCCCCCTATAGAACCATTTGTTTCAGGCCACATTGCATCTGAGGATGGTAAGCATGTCCTCAATGAGTCATACACTGCTGTCCAAAACTGACCATTTTCAGTCTGCTTTGACAGCAAGGGCCTACAAAGCTGTGCCTGTAGCTGTCAGGGAAATAAATGTCTTCTCCGTGCTCTCGACCTACCAGACCGAGCTGTGTGAGAACATGGTCAACAGCCCAGCCCCAGAGGTGTGGTTGGAATTAACCGTGCTTATGGACATTTGCTTCTGCATGCAGTGCAGCGCGGTCCAGGCTATGACAGGACATGTCTATAGTAGGGATGTGAATCCACTATAACAGTTTATGCACCACAGATTAGCTTAATGGTTAAGCTAAAAATATACGTAGATGCCAAGCAGGGGTCGCGTTAACAGAATATTTTCCGTCATTTACCGGTTTTTTAAACTTTGACGGACAAATCTTAAGGCGGTTCGTCATTTGACAGATAAACATTCACACACCTGTGTACGTGTGTGTGGGCACACGCCATCTGACCACGCAGAGCGGATTAAAATGACAGCGAGCAGCAGCTGTGCATAATGACGGGATCTCCTCGTCTCGCTTTCTTCTGCTTTCCCGGGTCCAGGTAGTGAGCCGGGAGCCCAGACCCCCCCCCTTCTCCAGCCTCCTCCTCCACCAGCCAACAGGACTTGTCCGAACCACCTCAACTGATTCTGAATCAGTGGTTCTACTCCGAGTCTCTCCCGAATGTCTAAACTCATCCTATCTCTAATGATCCTTGCCGCCCTGCAGAGGAAACTCATTTTGGCCGCTTGTATCTGCGAACTAGTTCTTTCAGTCATTACCCAAAGCTCATGACCAGGTGAGGATTGGGAGGTAGATCGGTAATAGACCCATGCTTTCTGGTTCTTTACCACGACAGACCGGTTCAGCGTCGCATCCCTACAGATGCTGCCCTGATCTATCTGTGATGTTTTGTAGCGTTCATGTTGAGTTTCCTGATTTGTTTGAAAACAGCTGATCTACGGCTTGCTGTGGTAACAAGGCAGCGTGGAGTGCGTGACAGCTGGAGGAGCGAGAGTGTCCAGATCCAGAAAACTACGTGGTTTTTGCTTTTTTTGTAACGCAGCGACAGCCGACAGTTTTCCTGTTAGTAAATAAAACACAGAGATTTGGAAAAACTGACTTTTTGCGTGAGAGACCATTACAATATTGCTAAAATGAATGAAAAGTAGTGCTGTCAGATTTAACTCGTTAATTAATTTGGAAGACATAACGCGTTAAAAAAAATTAACGAAATTAACGCAACTTGTGTTTGAAGCAAGGCGGAGCGCTTGTCAGCATCAGATTTCCTGCAGCTCCCGTCGCAGCCCGTGTCCTCCCTCCCACCTATGCCCACCCGCTCCTCAGATCTCATCAATTCAGTTCACTTCACCTGTCTCCCCGGTAGCGAAACTCAACTCTCCGCTCCTTCCACCGTGGAAACCGAAAGTAATCGGCGATGAAACTGGACGGTCTCTAGCCTTCCTGCTCCTTTCTCGCCGTACGGTCCCGTTCAGTTCAGTTCAGCAGTGAGCAGGTGTTACGGGTCCAGTCTGACACCGAGGTCCGAGCGGACGGAGGTGTCATTTCGACTCGGTACGAGAAACCCAGACCCTACCTCTATCTGAAAAGTAAANGTGACGGAACAGAAGATCTAAAATTGCTCCAGAATCCGTACGCTGATACGTCTCAGCTAAGAGCTACTAACATGGTGTATAAAGCTGTTTATGCAATAGCTCATGCCATTCACAATGCAGTGTGTCAGGAGACTAATTTCTCCATTCAGTGTGACAAAAGCAACAGATTAAAATCGAAACAGGTCAGTATAAATGTTTAGTTGAATTTATGTATTTTTCATAAAATTTTAAGTTCCCAAACTGTAGTTTTATTGCTTACTGTTTTATCATGTTTCCCAGTCATTAATTTCATACTTTACAGGTCTTAACTGAACTACAGAAAGTAAACTTTTCCCGCAATGGTTATCCTGTGTCGTTTGATGCTAACGGGGATCCTGTAGCTTTTTATGAACTGGTCAACTGGCAGAAGAGTGAGAGTGGAGTTATTGAGCTGGTAACAGTAGGGTACTATGATGCATCACTGCCTAAAGGCCAGGAGTTTCAGATCACCAAGAGCATAACCTGGGTGGATGGTGGAACCCAAGTAAATGATTTCAATATGACACATGAATAGTTTTCATATTGTTTTTGCAGCCGCTGTTATAATAATTTTGACTTGCTCTGTCCCAGGTACCAGTGTCAGTGTGCTCTGAGAGTTGTCCTCCAGGAACTCGTAAAGTGTTACAGAAAGGAAAACCCATCTGCTGCTATGATTGTATACCATGTCCTGAAGGAGAGATCAGTAACACAACAGGTTATAACAGTGGTTTTCTGTCCAAATTTCTGATGTAAAATCTAACAACCCTTTCTGACGTATTTTTATTCCTTTAGATTCTCCAGACTGCTTCCCATGTCCCAGTGAGTTCTGGCCTAATGCTCAGAGAGATGCTTGTTTCCCCAAACCTGTGGAGTTTCTTTCCTTTGATGAAGTCCTGTCAATCATCCTGGCTGCATTCTCTGTTAGTGGGGCCTGTCTGGCCATCATAACAGCAGCTATTTTCTTTCATCACAGAACAACTCCAATAGTCAGAGCCAACAACTCTGAGCTGAGCTTCCTGCTGCTCTTCTCTCTGACTCTGTGTTTCTTATGTTCATTAACTTTCATTGGAGCTCCCTCTGATTGGTCCTGCATGCTGCGACACACAGCGTTTGGCATCACCTTTGTTCTCTGTATCTCCTGTGTTCTTGGCAAAACTGTAGTGGTTTTAATGGCCTTTAAAGCTACACTTCCAGGGAGTGATGTCATGAAATGGTTTGGGCCTCCACAGCAAAGAATGACTGTAGTGTTTTTCACATTGATTCAAGTTCTAATCTGTACTGTGTGGTTGTTACTCAGTCCTCCCTTCCCAATGAAAAATCTCAGCACATACAAGGAGAAGATCATCCTGGAATGTGCATTAGGTTCTGCTGTTGGCTTCTGGGCTGTGCTGGGCTACATTGGCCTGCTGGCTGTTTTTTGCTTTGTGTTAGCTGTTCTAGCTCGGAAACTACCTGATAATTTTAATGAAGCCAAGCTGATCACCTTCAGCATGCTGATATTCTGTGCAGTGTGGATCACCTTCATCCCAGCATATGTCAGCTCTCCTGGGAAATTGACTGTAGCTGTGGAGATATTTGCTATTCTGGCCTCCAGTTTTGGACTGATTCTGTGTATATTTGCTCCAAAGTGTTTCATCATTTTATTTCAGCCAGAGAAGAACTCTAAGAAGCATGTAATGAACAAAATTTAAATGTAAAACATCAGAACATTTTGAGATTTAGAATGGTAAAATTACCATATATGATCGAATATTACCTGATACACACGGTTTTGAAGTTGTCTTATTTATATGAATTAAACATATTGTGGCAAAATTAGATTTGTCTGTTGTGTCTTTGTTTTACAAACTGTTGACCTGGGCCTTTAATATTTGTACAGGAACCCCTGGACTAGACACACTTGCCAATGCTTTAAAACCATATCTACCAAAGTTTTTTCTGGTGACTGATGCATTGTGCTCTTCATGACATCTCCAATGTCGTTGGTGGCCATCAATTTTGCTCAGTGAACAGCGCTGGACCCCACTGGTCCCCCATTCAGTGTAAATGCTCCCTGGACCATTCAAATTGATGAGGCCTGTGACTGGTGAAGTGTTCAACACCCTTGCAGGTAATCCAGCATGCGAGCACAGTCTTCAATGGTTTGTTGTGGCACTTGGGTACTTCCCACTTCCTCTACATGGGCCTGGAGCTTTGTGACTTTCATCACCTGGGTTTTGCACCGCACTGTTCACAATGAAGCGATCATAGGTGTGGTATGTGGCCAGTGTAGACATGTGCATTTAAAGGTTTAGGGAAGGTCAATTTAAGTACATTTGTAACAATTCTCGTGTAATTTATATCCTAATACAACAAAAAACAAAATGGGAAGACAGATCAAGAGAAAGAAGAACAAAATGTGTGTGTGTGTGTGTGCACGTGTGTGTGTGCATGAGGGTGGGAAGGTGTGATTGTGTCTGTGTGTGACTTGTTATCTGTTGGGTCTGGTCCCCCCCCCCTTCTGAGAGATGCTGGGCCCTCCTCTGATGAGACTGTCCTCCCTGGCTGTGCCTCGGCATTGGGTGGTGCCTTTTTCCGCCAGCGTATTGGGGTGTGTCTGCCTGCTCTCCCCCCTGTGGCTGCCTGGTGGGATCTGGGTCCCCAGGTGCGGACAGGCCTCTGCTGGGGCCGGTCCGCACCTGGGTCTCTGGTTCCGGCTGGAACTGCCCTGGATGGCTGGCGTTGCCTGTGAGCTCCTCGCTGCGACCCCCAGGGGCTCTAGCGCAGCAACTGCCAGGTGACCCACATGGGGTGAGCCTCTGCGCTCTCTGGCGGGGAAGTTTGCGGCTGCCTTGGCGGTGGTCTCCCTGGAGTGTCCGTGGCCTCTGGACATCTGGGGCCTGGACCTCCTCCGTGTCCTCCATGGGCTTTGGGGGTGGGTCTGTGGCTCATCAAAGTTATTGAATGTTTCTTTAGAGAAACCTTACATACACAAGCGCGCATATACACACACACAGGTGATCACAAGGTCTTCACATAAAGACGGACTCAGGTGTTTTCAGACACATTCACTGGGGCTGTGGTTGACACTGAACGCACATTGAATTAATCATTACCATGTACATTTTAAGGATATCACAGTTGTGTATTCATATGCTGTTTGTTGCTGTTGTATCTTTTCTCTTCTCTTTTGTTTGTTTGTGCTTTATTTGCAGGTCTAGAAGTGGATTCTTCACGTCTCTTGTTCACTTCTTTTTCTGTTTACTTTCTCCCCCGTCCTTCTTTCTGTACCCTTCCCCTCCTTTTCAGTTTCCGTGTCCATTGGGATTCAAATAAAACCAAAAAACAATTCTAATGAAGATTTTTAAAGTTTTATATTATATAGTTAAATATAAGTCAGGTGGAGCATTATAGCAGTGGCTGTAACGTCTCACCTGGAACAGCAACACTGTTGGGCTTCTTCCTGGACCTCAGACATTGTTTGCTCTACAGCTGGATAGGACACGGGGCTAAAAAAAAAGAAGTTGCCCCAGAACATAAGGGCTGTGACGCAGCTGCTTCCAGTCTTTCAGAGCTGATGAGTCCAACAGGTCACCATCAAGTTACTGGAAACTTCCTCCCGAGCTTTTGAGGGCATGGACAGGCTTGAAATGCACTGCATGCCCCCTATAGAACCATTTGTTTCAGGCCACATTGCATCTGAGGATGGTAAGCATGTCCTCAATGAGTCATACACTGCTGTCCAAAACTGACCATTTTCAGTCTGCTTTGACAGCAAGGGCCTACAAAGCTGTGCCTGTAGCTGTCAGGGAAATAAATGTCTTCTCCGTGCTCTCGACCTACCAGACCGAGCTGTGTGAGAACATGGTCAACAGCCCAGCCCCAGAGGTGTGGTTGGAATTAACCGTGCTTATGGACATTTGCTTCTGCATGCAGTGCAGCGCGGTCCAGGCTATGACAGGACATGTCTATAGTAGGGATGTGAATCCACTATAACAGTTTATGCACCACAGATTAGCTTAATGGTTAAGCTAAAAATATACGTAGATGCCAAGCAGGGGTCGCGTTAACAGAATATTTTCCGTCATTTACCGGTTTTTTAAACTTTGACGGACAAATCTTAAGGCGGTTCGTCATTTGACAGATAAACATTCACACACCTGTGTACGTGTGTGTGGGCACACGCCATCTGACCACGCAGAGCGGATTAAAATGACAGCGAGCAGCAGCTGTGCATAATGACGGGATCTCCTCGTCTCGCTTTCTTCTGCTTTCCCGGGTCCAGGTAGTGAGCCGGGAGCCCAGACCCCCCCCCTTCTCCAGCCTCCTCCTCCACCAGCCAACAGGACTTGTCCGAACCACCTCAACTGATTCTGAATCAGTGGTTCTACTCCGAGTCTCTCCCGAATGTCTAAACTCATCCTATCTCTAATGATCCTTGCCGCCCTGCAGAGGAAACTCATTTTGGCCGCTTGTATCTGCGAACTAGTTCTTTCAGTCATTACCCAAAGCTCATGACCAGGTGAGGATTGGGAGGTAGATCGGTAATAGACCCATGCTTTCTGGTTCTTTACCACGACAGACCGGTTCAGCGTCGCATCCCTACAGATGCTGCCCTGATCTATCTGTGATGTTTTGTAGCGTTCATGTTGAGTTTCCTGATTTGTTTGAAAACAGCTGATCTACGGCTTGCTGTGGTAACAAGGCAGCGTGGAGTGCGTGACAGCTGGAGGAGCGAGAGTGTCCAGATCCAGAAAACTACGTGGTTTTTGCTTTTTTTGTAACGCAGCGACAGCCGACAGTTTTCCTGTTAGTAAATAAAACACAGAGATTTGGAAAAACTGACTTTTTGCGTGAGAGACCATTACAATATTGCTAAAATGAATGAAAAGTAGTGCTGTCAGATTTAACTCGTTAATTAATTTGGAAGACATAACGCGTTAAAAAAAATTAACGAAATTAACGCAACTTGTGTTTGAAGCAAGGCGGAGCGCTTGTCAGCATCAGATTTCCTGCAGCTCCCGTCGCAGCCCGTGTCCTCCCTCCCACCTATGCCCACCCGCTCCTCAGATCTCATCAATTCAGTTCACTTCACCTGTCTCCCCGGTAGCGAAACTCAACTCTCCGCTCCTTCCACCGTGGAAACCGAAAGTAATCGGCGATGAAACTGGACGGTCTCTAGCCTTCCTGCTCCTTTCTCGCCGTACGGTCCCGTTCAGTTCAGTTCAGCAGTGAGCAGGTGTTACGGGTCCAGTCTGACACCGAGGTCCGAGCGGACGGAGGTGTCATTTCGACTCGGTACGAGAAACCCAGACCCTACCTCTATCTGAAAAGTAAAACCAGTACCGGACCGAGGCGATCCCATTCCCACACTAGACTCGGACCCCTCATTGAAAACGATGCAGACCGTGGGTCAGTTTGAACACTGCAAAAAATGATTCTCTCATAGTGTTTCCACATGTTGGAAATCTTTTATTATTTTAAAACAATACCCTTCTGAAATTGTACATAAAATAAACAGATTCATAAAGTACTGTATTTAGGGTCTGTCCAGTTTTAGTCAGGAATTTTTGTTTTTCAACTGTTTTGAACTGAAATGCAATTTAAATGTATTTTTTCATCAATTATAAAAGCTTTAAAAATGATTTTTTAAAAACATTTTGGCATATTTCTTGGTTGGACATTGTAAACTGCATGTAATTTCTTTTTTCTGAAAAGAAGTGATTAAATGCGTTTAACTGCAATTAATTTCTTTCAAATTTGCGATTAATTAGTGAATTTATTTTAATCGACTGACAGCACTAATGAAAAGTAAACAATAATGAGAATGTCATTATCATATTTTTTATTAATAAGTGATTTTCTACCCTGTCAGTCAAATGACAGATTACGAAAATGTCTAGCGAGACCTCTGATTCCAGTATAAAAACAGTCAAATTGTGCATTATTTAAAGGTCCAACATCATGGTGGTACTTGAAGATCCTACATAGGTTTTAGGAGGTACTCATGTAAAAAAGTTTGAGAACCACTGCCATAGATCATAGTTTAGACCTGAAATATCAAAACATTTAGAAAACTTTGATACACAGAAAAATGCTCCAGATAGCTGCTTTAAACTGTGTCGTAAACCCCGCTCTTCAAGGTCCCTCAGTGACCAAGACCATATTCCTCCCTGGCTGCTTTACCTGGGAAGGATGGAAAACCAGTCTGGCAGCGTAAGCTGCCTTTGGCAGCCTTGCAGGGACAGGCGGCCCAGACAATCATTCAGCAGGCTAAGAAAAAAACCACCTGTGGCCTGATGGCTTGCCGCTGACACCGGAGAGGAAACTTCCCGTTCCCCGTTTGCCAGTCTCCACCGACCTGGGTGTGCCTCTTTCTGATCCCAAACCGCTGCGTGGTTCTCCGGCAGAGGGAGGAGATAATATGTACACACACACTGTTGTTTTATTAAAAGTTGTTTTACTGCTGCACCCAAACCAAAGGTCGAGGGCACAGTTGCCTGTGCAACACTCCTGCTCTGCCACAGATGGCCCTATAGAACAACTTTTGTAGACAGAGTTGGGCTGCAGCGCAATGGCTTCTCTCTATGCAAAGAGAGACATGAGCTGTTTTGACACCTTCTGTTTGTATTCAGCAGACTTCAGTTTGCACTAACTCACCCTTGAAACTCTGGCATAATCAACTCCCGAGCTCAAGGGAAACCCACTTATGTTCTACAGGATAAAATTTTAAGGATGCATGTTTCCATTTATCAGTTATTTATCCTCTGCACAGGAAATGTGTATGGTTTGCTTTTCGGGCCGTCTGTTATGAGTACAGACTGCTTTCCTTTGGTCTGTCCCTGAGTCAGAGAATGTTTGTACATTGAACAGAAGCAGCAATAGGCCAGCCTGGCCACATACCTGGATGACTGACTTCTTCTAGTGCAGTCAGAACAGAAGGCTGCAGCTCAGATAGAGATTCTCATTCGGCACCTGCTCAATCTTGGATTTGTAATAAATTAGGAGAAGAGTACATTGTCCCCAGTTCAGACCATTGTCTTTTTGGGACAGGGTACCCTTTCTGGCTGTGCCTTTTTTTAAATATTGGAGGCCTTTTTTTTCTTGTTCAAGTCTCTGAGCTCCCTTGAGCTTAGGGGAAGGGACATGTTTTTTATCACCTCCACACACCCTACCCTCCAAGTGTCTTCCTCTCTACAAAGGGAGCACATAGAAATGTGCATGCCCGCAGACACCGGTTTTCTGTTTGTGATATGTTATTGGTCTGAATCTTGGAAACAGCTGTACTGAAACTAAGTTTTGTTGTATCAGGACACTGATGCAATGACAATAAAGTCATCTTGTATCTTGTATATCCCATAATGAGACATCGAAACAAATCCTGTGAATAAGAACTTTAGGTAACTAGTGTCACCCCGGTTCTCAGAGTACCATGAGAGAGCCGTCTCATCAGAAAACCCTTCTTGCACGGGCGAAGTGAGAAGAGGTGTTTATTTTTGAATGACACTAAGTGGTAGTGCAAAATAACTTAACAAGTGAGTGATGCATGCACTATCACCAGCCAATTAAGAAATATTTTGGGGCTAGACCAGGGGTACTCAATTACGAACTGGGAGGAGCCACATGACACTTCATGGAGATGTCTGCGTGCTTGGGGGGGGGGGGGGGGGGGGGGGGGGGGGGGGGGGGGTTACTCACGCCAATTTACAGTTTTGTTACAGAAGGACAGCTTTTCATAAAAATTGAATGTTAAAACTACAGATACAATTTTTTTTTTTACAGTGAAAGCAGTTGTTTGTCATATTTGAGATATACATGTAATCTAATCCAATTCTTAATATATTTTCTTTGAAAACCTGAAAAACACTCATATAAAACTTACATTGAAACAGCATTTGTTTCCCAAGAGAGACCATGGTGTAGAGGTAGTGAAACTCGCCTCTCATCTGGGAGACATGGTGTCATAATCTGAGGTTTTGTGAGGATCCTGGAGCAACACAACAGTCGGAGGAAAACAGGAGGTAAGTAAAATAATGTTTTTATTATAAGATGTGGAGGTGGATCCAGGAGGATCCGTGGAATCCGAGTACAGGAGACTTTGGTAGGATGAAGGAAGGGATCTTGGGGAGGTTTTGTCTGTCCTGGGTGAAACTGGTTGAAGCGGTGGTGAGAAGTTGATGGAGGATGAATGGAGTGGAGGCAGCTGGCTGGCAGGGGGACAGGCAGACCAGGTGGACATGAGGTTGAGGAGGACTCTGGAGGATCTTGAGGTGGACGACGCCAAGCAGGTTGGCTGGAGAGATAAGAGGAAAATAATTACAAGGTTCAAGGATACAAAATATAGAGGAGACCTGAGTTTAACACTAGTGAGGTGGAAAAGACTGGCGTCGTCCCTCTGTGGATCTGCTCCTTAAGAAGGTCCTCCTCTGATGAAGCTGATGAGCTGCAGCTGGGAGCTGCAGCTGGAGAGGATCTGCCTGCCACGCCCTGAGGGAAAAAACAGACTGCCTGCGGGCACCCAGGACATGACACCTGGGTTAAAATCCTGGCGCCTACATCAATTGTTAGATGGTTAAAGCTTACTGTTTGGGGTGCGTGGTGAGCCAGAAATACATGAATCGTGGACCCGCATATTGACATGTAAATGTCTGGACCAGAGTGGCCCATTACATGTCAATAACAAGTGGGCCCCAACAGATGTCAACATATGTGGATTTACATAAATTGGTCACTCGATCATTGTCAAATCAACACAGTGAGAGTATTCTGACCAATACGGTACTTTCTCATATTTATAGCTGTACACATCAACATTAGCGATGATTTTATTAGCTTTAGCACACATGTTATGTTTGCTGTATGTTTTACTTCCAATGTTTGCATGATCTGATTAGTCAACTAATAACAAAATTAATCTGTGACTATCAAAATTACACAAAATGATTTAGTTTTAGTGCTATGTTTATAGTGCCAATAAATACTAAAGGTTCTCTTTTAAAGTAAAGACAGGGGTATGCTTGAGGTTTGACAGTGATATGAGTTACATTTCTTGAAATATGAAAAAAGAAAGGAAAAATAGAATATATTTTCTTCTACAGTCAATAAGAAAGTTGAAAGAGGCTGTTCTGTTCTTAACAAACAGCCACCTGATCCACAAATAAGATTTATAATCCAGTAAAGACACACTTACACCTTAAACAGTCTCCTAAGAAAAGGAGATCAGATCTGTCTTTATTGGTCTGAGAGTAGCAGTGAACATGTTGGTGTTGATGATATCCATATAACTTAACCCAGATAAAAAGACAAAAATACAGAATTCATATCAGTATATTACAAACACATGTAATAACCTTATTTGTCTAGAAACTATCTACGATACAAATGTACAGTGGAAATAATGTGTTGTCATTAGAAACAAGGGAATACTGGGTGAGGGCGTATACTGTAAGTTCTGCAGACTGACAGCCTGACGTATAACAGAGAAGGTACATAAACCAGTAAAACACACACACATACACAAACGAGGAATGGAGATCAGATGTGTCTTTATTGGTCTGGGATTACTTCTGATTTTGTTGTTGCTGGTGTCAGTTGTTATTGGTGATTCTCTGGATGGTCTGAAACAAACTGAGCCTGTAGAGGCTCGGAGTCATGCTGGTGTTACTGCTGCGGCTACATTGCCGAAGTGTTCTCTACAGGGTACACCTCGTTTATCTGCATTCTCAATGGATGGTGATGTTGTTATTGGAGGTGTTTTCTTCATTCACTACAGCATGAAAACAGTGATATATAACTACGCCACCAAGCCGGAGCCTCCAAAATGTGCAGGAAGGTTAGTGAGAGGGAGATGTGTTTAAAAAGGATTGTATATGTATTTGAATGTCAATTTAGCTGATTTGCTGTAAAGTTTGCTTTTGTTGTCGACAAGACACATAAAGAAAAGTATTTGTTTAAAAAATGTTTAAAAAATTTTTGAAATTAGACCCACATTACACTTGTTGTTTTTTTATTGCACACAAATATTAAATTTAGTAACTGGTTTCCTAATAAGAAATAACAAAATTATGTTAAATTGTACAAAGATGTAAAAGTTTTGATTGATCTCAATTTACATTATAAAATGTATTGGTTAAGCAAATGTTTTGTTTGACAATCAGATGAACAAATTTGCAGAATCAAGTGATCATTTTGTTTCGCATGCAGATTTTCTAAATTTTTTAAGTGTGTGTTTACCAGCTATGTAATATATTACATTGTCTGGATGTTTTTTTCTCTCTCAATTTTATGTAGACTGAATGAAAACTCTCACTTCACTGATTTTGTGCAGACTTAATGCACGGGAGCTGCGCTTCTCTCGTGGAATGATCTTTGCTATTGAGGAGATAAACAACAGCACAGAGCTGCTGCCGGGAATAAAACTAGGATATGACATTTATGATACATGTGCTTCTGGGGTTGTGGACACTCATGTAGCCTTTCAGCTAATGAATGGTCTGGAACCTGAGTTTTATAAAGTCACCAATTGTTCTCAATCTAGAGTGATGGCTGTTGTTGGTGACAGTGGATCCACTTCATCCATCAGCATGTCACAAATTATTGGGCCCTTCAACATCCCTCAGGTAAGAAATCTGAATTTGATGCAGTGAATTGAAAACATATTGATAATGAAATATAGTACACATTTTATACCAGTAAAAAATAAATAAATTTTCACACTTTAGGTTAGCCATGGTTCCACCTGTGCCTGTCTGTCAGATAAGCAGCAGTTCCCAACATTTTTCAGAACAGTTCCCAGTGACCAGTTCCAAGCTGATGCTCTGGCCAAGCTGGTGAAACACTTTGGCTGGACTTGGATAGGAGCTGTCCGCTCTGACTCAGATTATGGAAATTATGGCATGGCCTCTTTTCTTAATGCTGCACAAAAAGAGGGAATCTGTGTGGAGTACTCTGAGTCCTTTTTCCGCACCGACCCACGGAGCAAGATCCAAAGAGTAGCTGATGTTATCCGCAGGTTTCAATATCACTGAGTTTGACTTTCTATCTTGTATACTGATGGGAAGTTTGGTTAATAATATGCTAAAAAAAAAGTGTTGCAAGCAATTATAAGCAAGCTTGAAGAAAAAAACTTGTAAAGTTATTTTTTATTTGTTATATGAACAACTATTGTTTTAATAGTTACAGTAAAAAGCACTGATCACATGCATTCATTTATGCTTGTAACAACAGTATGTTACACATGGCAAAGACTGTAAAATCAACACCTTTTATTTTCCCTGCAGGTCATCAGCGAAGGTTGTTATGGCTTTTACATCCCCTGGAGAAATGACTGTTCTGTTAGAAGAGCTGGCTCTGGAGCCTTCCCCACCTCGTCAGTGGATAGGAAGTGAGGGCTGGATAACTGACCCTTATTTGATGAGCTTCAGTTTCTGTGCAGGGACCCTCGGAGTTACAATAAGCAAATCTGTCATCCCAGGTCTGAGAAGCTTCCTACTGGATCTCTCTCCAGCTAAAGTAGCTGCCTCCTCAGTGCTGACTGAGTTCTGGGAGGAGGCATTTAACTGCACACTGACAAAAAGTGAGAATTTATTAGAACTTTATTTTTATATAATCATGAATTTTTGGTAATTTATAATGGAACAAAAACAACACATAGAGTCTCAGGTGGCATCCACGCACAGCGGGCTTATAATGTTTTTTTTTTCATGAGCATAAAGTTTCTGTTAACATTAGGTGTTAATAAACATGAAATAGAAAAAGGTTTAAAAATCCCTTGACAATAAAAACAATTCTTCTAATCCTGTTTTCAGGTGCTGACTCAGACAAAAGGCCATGTGATGAAACTGAAGACATAAAAACACTAAAAAACCCGTACACTGATACATCTCAGTTAAGAGCTACTAACATGGTGTATAAGGCTGTTTATGCAATAGCTCATGCCATTCACAATGCAGTGTGTCAGGAAGCTAATTTCACCACTCAGTGTGATAAAAACATCAAACTGAAATCCAAACAGGTCAGAGTATAACCAAAAAGATTTTAGCATTTCTAAAAAACCATCAACTGCAGTAATTTAGGTTAAAAGTTATCGACTTTTTGTTCTTTCCCCCACTCTATTTCCTAATATTCTTACAGGTTTGTCTTTCCTCATCCCCTTTTTTAATACTTCACAGGTTTTAACTGAACTACAAAAAGTCAACTTTTCCCGTAATGGTTATCCTGTGTCGTTTGATGCTAACGGGGATCCTGTAGCTTTTTATGAGCTGGTCAACTGGCAGAAGAGTGAGAGTGGAGTTATTGAGCTGGTAACAGTAGGGTACTATGATGCATCACTGCCTAAAGGCCAGGAGTTTCATATCAACAGGAACATAACCTGGGTGGAAGGCGATATACAAGTAAGAACTCAAATTATGAAAATTAAACAGATGACAGGTATCTGAACTAATGAGTGACAGCTGCTTTGCAAAAACTTAGGTACCAGTATCAGTGTGCTCTGAGAGTTGTACTCCGGGAACTCGTAAAGTGTTGCAGAAAGGAAAACCCATCTGCTGCTATGATTGTATACCATGTCCTGAAGGAGAGATCAGTAACACAACAGGTACATTTTCTTTTTTCATTTTCTATACTGAATAACTAAATATTGCCACACTAACAGTGTTTTCTAAATAAAATTTGTAGATTCTCCAGACTGCTTCCCATGTCCCAGTGAATTCTGGCCTAATGCTCAGAGAGATGCTTGTTTCCCCAAACCTGTGGAGTTTCTCTCCTTTGATGAAGTCCTGTCAATCATCCTGGCTGCATTCTCTGTTAGTGGGGCCTGTCTGGCCATCATAACAGCAGCTATTTTCTTTCATCACAGAACAACTCCAATAGTCAGAGCCAACAACTCTGAGCTGAGCTTCCTGCTGCTCTTCTCTCTGACTCTGTGTTTCTTATGTTCATTAACTTTCATTGGAGCTCCCTCTGATTGGTCCTGCATGCTGCGACACACAGCGTTTGGCATCACCTTTGTTCTCTGTATCTCCTGTGTTCTTGGTAAAACTGTAGTGGTTTTAATGGCCTTTAAAGCTACACTTCCAGGTAGTAATGTCATGAAATGGTTTGGGCCTCCACAACAAAGAATGACTGTAGTGTGTTTTACAATTATTCAAGTTCTAATCTGTACTGTTTGGTTAGTAAACAGCCCTCCCTACCCAATGAAAAATCTCAGCACATACAAGGAGAAGATCATCCTGGAATGTGCATTAGGTTCTGCTGTTGGCTTCTGGGCTGTGCTGGGCTACATTGGCCTGCTGGCTGTTTTTTGCTTTGTGTTAGCTGTTCTAGCTCGGAAACTACCTGATAATTTTAATGAAGCCAAGCTGATCACCTTCAGCATGCTGATATTCTGTGCAGTGTGGATCACCTTCATCCCAGCATATGTCAGCTCTCCTGGGAAATTGACTGTAGCTGTGGAGATATTTGCTATTCTGGCCTCTAGTTTTGGACTGATTCTGTGTATATTTGCTCCAAAGTGTTTCATCATATTATTTCAACCAGAGAAGAACTCCAAGAAATACCTAATGAACAAAAATGAAAACATCAGAAAGCATGTTTAGATCTAGATGACAAATGAGACACCGTTCTGAAGTTGTGTTTATTTGAATAAACATTCTTTGGAAAAATTTGACTTTTTTTTTCATTTTCATTTGTTTCTTTGTTTGACAAAATATACGTTTGGCCCTCTAAGATCTGTATTAAAGTTCTCCTGGACTAGACAGACTAGCCCATGTTGTAACACCACCACCACCACAGGTTTTTCTGGTGACTGATGTATGGTGTTCTCTTTGACATCTCCAACGTTGTTGGCAGTCATCATTTATGCTCATTGTCAATCGACTTTCATCAGTGAACAGCACTGATGCACACTGGTCCCCCATCCTGTGTAAATGCTCCCTTGCCCATTCAAGACAATGTCACTTGTGCTTGGTGTTTGGTCATTCATTTAGTATAGTTTGTGGAAAACCCTCAAGCTCCCAGGCCTCTGGAAGGGGACAGGTATCTGGAAGTTCTAGTTATCAACAAAGCTCCTCTTTAACCTACCTGCGGTGTCCTCCATCTGCATCTGGGTACTACCTTCAATCCTGGGTTTATGACATAAACATTATGAGCAGGACTGGTGACAAAGGGCATCCCTGGTGGAGTCCATCCCTCACTGGGAAAAGGTCCAACTTACTGCCAGGTATGTGGACCAAACTCACTCCTCTGGTACAGGAAGTGAATGGCTCTTAACAAAAAGTCATACACCCCATACTCCTGGAACACACCTTACAGGGTGCCCCTAAGGACAGGGTCATAAGCCTTCTCCAAATCCACAAAACACATGTGGATTGGTTGGGCAAATTCTCATGACCCTTTCATCACCCTAGCGAGGGTAAAGAGCTGGTCCACAGTTTCATGGCCAGGTCGAAAACCACATTGCTCCTCCTCAATCTGAGATTTGACTATCTCCAGCTCCGGGAGGCTGAGGAGTGTGATCCCCTATAGTTGGAACACACTCTCTGGACCCTTTTCTTAATAATGGGGACCATCACCCTGGTCTGCCACTCTACAGGAACTGTCCTCGATGACCATGCAGTATTGCAGAGACGTGTCAACCCAGACAATCCTACAATATACAGTATATAGCCTTGCGATACCCAGGTCATATCTCATCCACCCCCGGGGCTCCACAGCTGTGTAGTTGTTTGACTACCTCCTTGAAGCGCCACCTCATCACGGTGGAGGAGTTTGAGTGCTCTAATAATCCTATGGAGCTAGGTTGTCTGGTGCACATTTGCCCCTGGCAGAGTCACCTATGGCAAATTGGTCCTAGGTGATGGGTGAGACAAATTGTGGTTCAGAACATTCTTCATGGAGGTTAAATTAAAGAGTCAGCATACCCAGCCTGTAGGGTTACCGGGGTCCCATGCTGGAGCCAGGCCTGGGGTTAGGGTCCGGTTGCGAGCACCTGGTAGCCGGGCTATCGCCCATAGGGCCTGGCCGGGCCCAGCTTGAGCCGGATACATGGGCTCACCCACCTGTAAACCCATCACCTGCAGGAGGAACATGAAAGGCCCGGTACAATGTGGATTGGGTTGCAGACCAAGGCGGGAGCTTTGGCAGTCTGTTCCCCAGACACAAAAACTGGCCTTTCAAAACTTAATTCTCAAAAACTTATTTACAATTGTTTATGGATCTAAGGTTTGTCCTGTTTGTATGACTTCATTATCCTCTAGTAGCTAATGATGTCAACACCATGTTAACACCAACACTTCAGTAGTTCATTCATTTTGCTGCCTGACAACCTGAGTGTAGGTATGTGTTGAATGTAGCCAGTAGCGGTTGTAAGCACAGCAGCCCTGAAAGGCAAATGGAAAAAAATTAGAGGTGGGCATAGATTAATTTTTTTAATCTAGATTAATCTAGATTAATTTTGAAATTAATCTAGATTAATCTAGATTAAAATGGCTCATTTGAATTCTGCCAAAGGGTTCATAATACCGGTATGTGTGTTCATGAGGCTGGAGAGTCGTGATACTTCAAGTCTAGAGTTTAAGGTTAGTAACAGCTGATCCACTGTTTGGATCAGCTGTTACTAACCTAACAAGAAATACTAAACCTGTCAGAACTTCCCTCAGAAACCCAGACCTGAGTCACAAACCAGAACCCCCAGATGAGCTCTGAGCTCATTTTAACAACCTAATCTGATGGTTGATCAAGTTATCAGGATGAAACATTTTAACACTAAAACACATTGATCTGTCATCAGAGGTCTCTCTCCTTTAACTTTACAGCTGTTCTCTAAGGCTCACCCTGTTTTAATAGTTTTACTGTAGAAACCTTCTCATCTCCTGACAGTAAAGGATTACATTTAGTTTACAGGTCACCTGATTAAAGCATCAACTCTCTTTTTTACATCAAATAACCATGCTGATTTTTTTTTAGCTGTCAAAAAATGATTGTAGCATCCAGTTTATCTGTAATGGATTAAATCTGCCTTAAAATGACTTCATTTCTCTACTGTTTATTTCACATTATCCTATAGGGCTGTTTCATCATGTTTTTGTTAAATAAAACCACTTTAGGGGATTTAAACATTAACGAGTCTGAAAACTAAAGACAACCCTCTGATAAAGTCACTGACAGATCAATGTGTTTTAGTGTTGATGTTGTTTGATTGGTTGAATGTTCAGCTGTCAGTTATGCTGAGAAACGCAGCACGCGCTGCCACATTCACTTTACCGAGAGGCGCGTGCACAGCTGAGGCTGTCGGCCCAAATAACACGTCGGTTCACCAGGAAACACCTGGAACCAGACAGCCAGTCCAGACCTGGTTGATGACTTGGTCGAAGTTCTGCGAGAACTCTACCAAGTTGTTGCCGCGGGTTCGTGACTCGCACAGCGCTCTGCTGCGTCTCCTCCAACCTGGATCAAGTCTGAACCACACAGTCCGGTTCAGGAGGAGGGGGCGTAATATGCGAGGTTGGCACGGGCGCGCGGCTCCCGGACGCGCCTCTTTCACCTCCTTGGGTCCAGGTGAAAATCCTGGACCGGAACCGGCTCCCGGTGAAGGAGACACGCCTCACGTCTCCCGAACGCGTGCTTTACCTGGAGCCGCGGCTCCCGGTCCGGGTGAAGGATCGGGTCGGATCCGGGAGCCGCTCCAGGTGAAGCGAGCGTTCGGGAGACAGGAGCCGCGCCTCCTTCAGCTAGACCGGGGGAGCGGGTCCTGCTGCAGGTCCGGACTCCGGAAAGATCCGGGCCAGGATCGGAGTCTGCCATTTGCTAATGCCTGTAGATCTCTTAGACCCAGTGACCCAATTTAGATTAACGGCGTTATTTTTTTTATCGCGCGATAACAGTTTCGCGTTAACGCAGCGCGTTAACGGCGTTATCGGCCCAGCACTAAAAAAAATGTTTTACTTAGGCTCATTTTCTATTTTTCTTGTAATGCTTTTATAACGCCACCAGAGGGTGAGATGTTTTCCCCCTCTCTACTCTTGGAGCCCTGAATGGCAAACAGAAAAACATTTTTTTTAGAGATGCTAATGCTAATTTTGCTAATGCTAATGCCATTTTTTCCTTCTTCTTCATAGTCTTGGAGCCCTGAAAGGCAAGTGAAAAAATATTTTCAGAGATGCTAATTCTAAAGCTAATGCTTTTTTTTCTTTCACTTTTGGAGCTCTGAAAGGCAAGAAAATAATATTTTGCAAGATGCTAGTCCTAATGGCTTAATTTTTTATAGTTTTTCTGTGTACATTTGCAGCTCTGAAAGGCAAGACAAAAAACATTTTTTGTAGGTGTTATTGTTAAAGCTAAATTGGTTTATCTGTGTAATACTTATTCCTGCCACCAGATGGCAAAATTAACTTTGGTTTTCCCTGATACAAACCATGGACAAACACGGTGCTGTGAACTCAGCCATCCTTTTCCAGGTGAGTTTAAATATATTAATCTATTTTTTTAAATAATGTACATTTGCACATTGTTTTGAAAAACGTACATGTTCATTTAATCTTAATAAACAAACTAGTTTAAAAGTTTCATATTCAGGTATCAGCGCTCTTGTGCTGATTTGCAGCTTGTTAGAGATTTTACTCTCAAAGAAACCCCGAGCTCCAAGGAACAGAATCAGACCAGACAATCAGTTTAGTTTAAGGCTGTGTGAGTGAGAGGCCACACGTCAGTTTGTTAGACTTCCGTGAGGAGCTCTACTGCTGGGATCTTTTCTCAGCCCATATTTATTCAGAATACAGGTTGCACAACATCACATGATTGCGTTCAAAGCAAAGATAACATTATGCTGTTTAAGATCATTTCTACTTCTAGGGTAGACTTTTCTGTCCACGTTGTAGATTCAAAGAATGTTTTGATTTGTTCAGAACACTTAGTGCCTGTAACTTTGCAAACCTCAGCTGGAGATTAAAAAGTCACGAGCAGGGTATATTTTGTAAGAGCAGACATTAATCATAATAATTAAAAACTCCTTCACAGCTGCTAATAGCTCATGCTAAATAAACAATCTGGCATGAGAGAGAGGTGTAGCTTCACTCTTAATCGATCCACAGGTAAGTCATTTCATGGTAAATGGTAAATGTCTTGTATTTATAGAGCGCTTTCTAGAGTGTTGAACACTCCCCAAAGCGCTGTACATTCACCCATTCACACTCACATTCAGGGATGCACGCATGAGGGTTTAGCCCATTATGCAAAGGCAGCATCCTATCCACAAGACCCACATTTGTTATTGATGCTGCAAATACAGTATCAACATTAGCCATGTGACCATTTCATGTTTTTTTTTTTGTTTTATTCTCTTCACTATATTGAGTGTCATATAATTTGATTTTAGAGACATGTCCTCCCATGGACACACCGGAGTCCCCTGCTCTGTTTTCAAAGTGGAAAAAAATAATGTTGATCGTGTTGAGAGTCCAACTCACCAGTTCTATGTTGAAAGTAATGTTTAATTCAAGTGAAAGAATGCGGGAGTTGCTCAGATAGTTATTACAGACAAAAAGCAGACACACAGCAGAGCAGAGAAGAGAGAAACGTCCTGCTCAGAGCCGGAGGAGAGAAGCCTGGGCAGCATGAGCATAGACTGACCAAGACCACCACTGTGATTGACCTTCAGCAACTCCTGGTTGAGAAATCTGATGCTGTTCCACAGCAAAAGGGGACCAGCATGAGGAAAAGTTACCAAGCTGTTGTGGCTGGGTATAGACCTTCAACATTTCACCGACAGAGCAAAACAAATCGTCATTGCCAACGTGTGGGCTATTTACCATATCACTGTGGAAAAATGCAATCATTCTAACATCACTGAGCTAGTCAAAATAAGAGNGAATACCAACAGAATATTTCTGGGGAATCTGGACATTATTTTGGGGGGCTAACCACACGTTTAGCAAAGTTGCTCATTCCACAGAATCACAGTTCTCACACATTTGACCTTTTACGATGACCAGTAAGGCTTTCCAACACTGTGAAATTTATTGCCAAAAACCACTGTTGCAACAAAGACAAAATGTAATTTTATAATGCCAGTTAGAACTATATGTCCTTTTTTAAAAAAAAAAATCAAAGACAGGAGTATGTGTGAGACTATAACTATAACATGTTACATTTGGTAAAAGTCATAGAAATGTCTGTTGTTGACATTTTAAAACATGAGATGTGTAGATGAAAGGATGTCCTTATAGAGTCAATAAAGGTGTAAACAAAGTTGAGGATGTCGTTCTTGATGAACAACCACCTGATGCTTATTAGAAGTTTATAAACAAGTACAAAAACACCCACACCCACAAACACACACTTGAAGAATGGAGATCAGAGCTGTCTTTATTGGTCTGAAATTAATAGTGAGTTTCATGGTGCTGATGTCAGCTGATGTCTGCGGAGGCTCTCTGGATGGTCTGAAACAAAGGATAAAGCCTATAGAGGCACTGACTGATGCTGCTCTTACTAATGAGGCTGCATCTATAAAATGTTCTCTACAGGGTTCTCCTCGTTTACCTGCATTCTCAATGGACGGTGACTTTGCTATCGGAGGCGTTTTCTTCATTCACTACATTATGCAAACAGTGATTTCTAACTACACCACCAAGCCTGAACCTCCAGCATGCACAGGGAGGTTAGTAGAAAAGAAGTGTGGTTGAAAAAGATGTTAGACTGAATGGAAGTTATATGATTTCCTGTAAACTTTGTTGTAATATTATGCATAAGGAATAAATAAGTGCATTTGTTTGAACAACATCAAACAAGTAGCACAGTTCATACATATCAACATCCTGTTTTTGTTGCAAAAAAATATTACATTTAGTGTCAAATTTATTAATGAGAAAATGTATATATTAAATTTAATTCAATTCAATCTCAATAATTTAGTGTATTTTCATTTCTTGTAATGAAATTTCTTAAAAAGACAGATTTTATCTTTGCATTTGTTTTATGTTTAAGAACTAACTTCATTGCTACTATTTAAACTGAGATATATTTTTCTTTATTTGTGCAGTGTAAATTAAAATCTAACCTGATTGACTCTGCACAGCCTCAATGCTCGGAACCTACGTTTTGCTCGTGCAATGATCTTTGCTATTGAGGAGATAAACAACAGCACAGAGCTGCTGCCTGGCATCAAACTTGGGTATCAGATTTATGATACATGTGCTTCAGTGCTTGTGGCTGCACATGTGGCTTTTCAGCTGCTAAATGGTCAGAACCCTGTGTTTTACAAAGACAACAATTGTTCCCAATCTGGTATGGTGATGGCTGTTGTTGGAGATTCTGGATCCACACCAACCATCAGCATGTCACGCATCATTGGGTCCTTCAACATCCCTCAGGTAAGTAGTCTGAATTTATCACATAGTGACATATTTTAATATATGTTCATATTTATTTGAGTTGTTATTACTGGTTATAAACCACTTTAATTTCTTATTATAGGTCAGCCACTTTGCCACCTGTGCCTGTCTGTCAGATAAGCAGCAGTTCCCAACTTTCTTCAGAACTATTCCCAGTGACCAGTTCCAAGCTGATGCTCTGGCCAAGCTGGTGAAACACTTTGGCTGGACTTGGATAGGAGCTGTCCGCTCAGACTCAGATTATGGAAATTATGGAATGGCTTCTTTTCTTGATGCAGCTCAAAGAGAGGGAATCTGTGTGGAGTACTCTGAGTCCTTTTTTCGAACCGACGCACGTAGCAAGATCCAGAGAGTGGCTGATGTTATCCGAAGGTTTCTACATCCCAGATTTTGATTGTGTATCTTGTATTGACATGGACACAGAAGGAATTAAAAAGTCTTTTACAATTATTATGAAAATCCAATATACACATTGATCCTCTGGGTGGTTGAAATTGTTTAAAATACTTGTTTTCATTTTTTTATGTAGTATTTTTAAGGTTTTTAAAGAGCTTGAAAGTATTTGACATTTTAACTAAAATTGGTTGTTAAACCAGACACATTGACTGGGGCTGTGGTTGACACTGAACTCTCTTGAACTGGTGTATACGTATACATTTGAAGAATATCACAACTGTTGTGTATTCATATGCTGTTTGTTGCTGTTGTATCTTTTCTCCCTGTTTTGTTTGCTTGTTTGTTTGTGCTTTATTTACAGGTCTAGAAGTGGACTCTTCACGTCTCTTGTTCTCTTCTTTTTCTGTTTACTTTCTCCCCCATCCCTCTTTCTGTACCCTTCCCTTCACTTTCAGGCTCCGTGTCCAATCAACCATAAAAACATTCTAATAAAGATTTTGGGGGTTATATTTCAACAAAAATCAGGAGGAGTTTTATAGCAGTGGCTGTAACCTCTCACCTGAAACAGCAACACTGTTGGGCTTGTTAAAAAAAAAAAAAAAAAATTGGTTGTTAAACAAAAATGTTTAAATTATTTGGGCCAAATATGTGTCATTTATTAATGTGTAAATCATCAACAATAGGCTATAGCATTCTGGAAAAGCTTGAAAATTCATCTTGAAACGGCTTCAGTTTAAAACTGTAAAAGCTCTGAGAACCTTTAAAGTGAAGAAGTGCTGAATTTGTTAGCAATATGCTGTATGTTCATTGCAATAAGAGGTTACATTAATTATTAATGTTCAATTGTATCAGTTCAAGCCAATGCTTTTTATTTCTCTGCAGGTCATCAGCTACGGTTGTTGTGGCTTTTACAGCTGCTGGAGATATGAGTGTTCTGTTAGAGGAGATGGCTCAAGACCCTTCACCACCTCGCCAGTGGATCGGAAGTGAGGGCTGGATAATTGAATCTAACTTATTGAGCTTCAGTTTTTGTGCAGGGGCCATTGGAATTGGCATTCAGAAATCAGTCATCCCAGGTCTGAAAGAATTTCTTTTAGATCTTTCTCCCACCAAAGTAGCTGCCTCAGCTCTTCTTACTGAGTTCTGGGAGGGTGCATTTAACTGCAGACTGGGAAATGGTACGGTATTTCGGGAATAATATCGGAATTTTTTACACTGCTATTTAGAGATCCATACAAGATCTGTAAAAATAACTGTAAGATTTATTAATATTGAATCAAATAAGTAAGTTACATTTGTTTATATTTTTATAATTTCATGTCTTTTAGATGCAAAATCAGAAAAGAAGGCATGTGACGGAACAGAAGATCTAAAATTGCTCCAGAATCCGTACGCTGATACGTCTCAGCTAAGAGCTACTAACATGGTGTATAAAGCTGTTTATGCAATAGCTCATGCCATTCACAATGCAGTGTGTCAGGAGACTAATTTCTCCATTCAGTGTGACAAAAGCAACAGATTAAAATCGAAACAGGTCAGTATAAATGTTTAGTTGAATTTATGTATTTTTCATAAAATTTTAAGTTCCCAAACTGTAGTTTTATTGCTTACTGTTTTATCATGTTTCCCAGTCATTAATTTCATACTTTACAGGTCTTAACTGAACTACAGAAAGTAAACTTTTCCCGCAATGGTTATCCTGTGTCGTTTGATGCTAACGGGGATCCTGTAGCTTTTTATGAACTGGTCAACTGGCAGAAGAGTGAGAGTGGAGTTATTGAGCTGGTAACAGTAGGGTACTATGATGCATCACTGCCTAAAGGCCAGGAGTTTCAGATCACCAAGAGCATAACCTGGGTGGATGGTGGAACCCAAGTAAATGATTTCAATATGACACATGAATAGTTTTCATATTGTTTTTGCAGCCGCTGTTATAATAATTTTGACTTGCTCTGTCCCAGGTACCAGTGTCAGTGTGCTCTGAGAGTTGTCCTCCAGGAACTCGTAAAGTGTTACAGAAAGGAAAACCCATCTGCTGCTATGATTGTATACCATGTCCTGAAGGAGAGATCAGTAACACAACAGGTTATAACAGTGGTTTTCTGTCCAAATTTCTGATGTAAAATCTAACAACCCTTTCTGACGTATTTTTATTCCTTTAGATTCTCCAGACTGCTTCCCATGTCCCAGTGAGTTCTGGCCTAATGCTCAGAGAGATGCTTGTTTCCCCAAACCTGTGGAGTTTCTTTCCTTTGATGAAGTCCTGTCAATCATCCTGGCTGCATTCTCTGTTAGTGGGGCCTGTCTGGCCATCATAACAGCAGCTATTTTCTTTCATCACAGAACAACTCCAATAGTCAGAGCCAACAACTCTGAGCTGAGCTTCCTGCTGCTCTTCTCTCTGACTCTGTGTTTCTTATGTTCATTAACTTTCATTGGAGCTCCCTCTGATTGGTCCTGCATGCTGCGACACACAGCGTTTGGCATCATCTTTGTTCTCTGTATCTCCTGTGTTCTTGGCAAAACTGTAGTGGTTTTAATGGCCTTTAAAGCTACACTTCCAGGTAGTAATGTCATGAAATGGTTTGGGCCTCCACAGCAGAGAATGACTGTAGTGTTTTTCACATTTATTCAAGTTCTAATCTGTACTGTTTGGTTGTTACTCAGTCCTCCCTTCCCAAAGAAAAATCTCAGCACATACAAGGAGAAGATCATCCTGGAATGTGCATTAGGTTCTGCTGTTGGCTTCTGGGCTGTGCTGGGCTACATTGGCCTGCTGGCTGTTTTTTGCTTTGTGTTAGCTGTTCTAGCTCGGAAACTACCTGATAATTTTAATGAAGCCAAGCTGATCACCTTCAGCATGCTGATATTCTGTGCAGTGTGGATCACCTTCATCCCAGCATATGTCAGCTCTCCTGGGAAATATACTGTAGCTGTGGAGATATTTGCTATTCTGGCCTCCAGTTTTGGACTGATTCTGTGTATATTTGCTCCAAAGTGTTTCATCATGTTGTTTCAGCCAGAGAACAACTCCAAGAAACATATAATGAACAAAAAATAAGTGTAAAAAATCAAAAGGTTGAAAATTGAAGACCATGACCCATATTGCTGAAATTGCCTATATTTGTTTCAAAATGTGTTGTAATTTCATGATAAAACTAAATAAACATTTAAACTTTGAATAAACAGATTTCCCTCCTATTTGTATTAAAATGAAGTCATATTTTTGTTGTATTTTATTTTTGGAAATATATTTCCTCTACAGAGTGGCCAGGCTCAGCCTTAGAGATAGGGTGAGAAGCTCGGACATCGGATAAGTACATCTCCAATTTGGCCTGGAAATGCCTTGGGGTCCTGCTGATGGAGGTGGTCAGGGAGAGAGTGGTCTGGGATGTCCTACTTGGGAAGCTAAGTCTGTGTCAGGAGGAAAGATGCAAATGTTTAATCTAGGGCCGAGGTCATCCACCTGCTGGAACAGAGTCTGTGGAGGCTTTGCATGTAAACAAAGACTTGATTATGGTTCTGTCTGTTCATCCTATTCTGGGCCAGAACCTCAGTCAATGCGTTTACATGCACATCTAAGTCGAGCTAGATCGGTCTAGGTTGAATTTATGTTAATACACTGGGAGTCTTTATCCTAGTTTTCATGTCTGTTAGAAAACCGAACTCTCAAATAAAGTTCGTTCCACTCCACTACGATAGGTGGCGACATGCGCCCTTTCATGCTGGTTGTTTTCTTAGCGTTTAAAAACTGTTGTTCTAAACGCTTCTATCGGCCACAAATTTGATCGGGCATCTTCGTGTACCCAGCGCTGGCAAGCTGTCCGTTTGTTTTTGCTGCTTTCGTCTTTTACCGCTACTGATTTGTTTGTATTCCCACTTCCGCGATCTCGTCACTCCCGGAGGAGGAGTGGTCAGCTGGCACTAGCTCGGATAAACTGTTTACATGGAGGAGGAAATCGAGCTCCAACCGCATTATCTGGGTGCTTTAGCTCGATTAGATCAAGTTCAACTTCAGCCAGACTAACGTGTTTACATGCATTTTTAAAAGCCGACTTAAGTCGATTTAAGGCAATAATTTGGTTTTCTTTACTGCATGTAAATGCACTGAGTGAGTCCTGGACCACAGACTGACCAGAACACATAGAAGCACCACATAACTGAGACAAAGGAAACAGAATCATATAATACTAAAGAACTTCACTTCACTTTATTATAGAAGTCCCCGTAGGGAAATTCATCTTGCAGACAGGTGAACAATGAAACACAATCCCAGACACAATTAGCAAAAACAGTAAAAGCATTTAAAAACATTTAAAAAATAAAAACATAATAAATAAAAATAAAAATACCAAGTTAAAAGCAAATATCATCACAAATCAATAAAAATCAAAATTAAAACCATCAGACTAAAAGACCTAAAACAATCGAACCTACTCCCGTTTTAAGTTCAGTTGAATGATGGCCTGAGTTATAAAGGAGTGTTTCCATCTGTTGGTCCTCGCTTTGGGCTGACGGTACCTTTTTCCTGATGGGAGGAGCTCAAACTCTCCCTGCAGTGGATGATGAGGGGAGTGGAGGATGACCTTAGCTCTCTGTGAGACTCTCTTTAAAAATGTCTGTGTCAAATCAGGTTATTTGATACCCATAATTTTACTGGCCACCTTTACTATTTGTTTCATCCTGTTTTTTTCTCCTTCATATAGGTTCCCAAACCAAGTGATAAAAGCGAATGTCAGGACGGATTCAATCATGGAACAATAGAACATGGTCATCAGTTTCTTACACACTCCAAATTGATTTAAAGAAGTAAAAGAAATAAATACAAACAAAAATAAGCAAAAAAATTGGGAAAATATATATAAATCTTAGTGAAATTACTGTATTGACTCGAATATAAGACAAGTTTTTTTTCCCTTGAAAGTAATGTGAAAATGTGGGGTCATCTTATAATTGGTGTCATGACCTGACCACACCAGCAGAGGGCGCCAGCGTTTTGTAAATAGCAAAGCTGACGCTGACATGAATAGACTGGACTAAAAATGGGTCAAATTAACAAAACAGAGGCAAAGTTTTGATGCTAATTTTAAGATAATGGAGCTCAAAGCAGCAAAGGCATCAAACTACTGTCAGGCAACCAGGTAATATGGAGTTCAGTATGTCTAGTGTCTTTCCTGACAGAATCCCACACATGCTAGAATATGCATGACAGATCTTTGTGATTGCATTAATAGGTGACTATTAAAGGTCTGTAATTAAGTAAATATTTAAACTAGGCTACTTCATCAAAATTTCAACAAAAATTGTTTCTTTAAAAAGTGAATTTGCATTGTTTTCTGAAGATTAGTCTTGGAAAAGGGGGTTGTGTTATAATCAGGGTTGTCCTATATTCGGGTCAATACAGTATTATAATCTATAGGATGAGTTGCTAAGCCTTTGTCAGTAGGGGTCCCAAGTACTCTGTTGGTAACAGAATTTCATCATCACAGCTCCTGCAAAGGGTCAGGTGTCGTCCCACACCAGTGTGTTGAGCCTACTACATGAACCAGATGTTGCCAGTGCTGGCAATATTGTGCCATTCGTCACGGCAACTCCGGATCATTGGATGTCGTCCGCAACGACATCGAACCATCGTGTGCGGGGTTTACCTCGTGGTCGTCTTTAGCCTGCAGCCCTCGGGTCAACCTGCAGAATGACTCTGGTCAGGTGGTCCAACAGAAGACAGAGGATGTGGCCGAGCCAGCGGGTGCTGTGTTGCTCTGCCAGGCAAGATGCTGCGAACTGGTGCACTAGCACCAGTTCTCACCAGCACTAGCACTCGGTTGGAGACCCGCTGGGACCACCTGATGTTTTCAATGGTTCTCAGAGCGCTGCTATCAAACCCATTGATTCTTGCAGCCAGAGTTATTATTTTTTTATTTATTTGATCTTTATTTATCCAGGAACAACCCATTGAGGTTAAAACCTCTTTTTTTTTCAAGGGAGACCTGGTCAAGATAGGCAGCAAACATCACACAAAGTTACAGATAAAAGTTGTACAGTTAAAACCCATTTAAAAACAACACAAAATATAATAAAATAGCTAAAAGTCTAGTAAAAATTGGAAACAGTAAATGAAACAGTCACATGTCATGGAGTTGGCCTCAATATTTCTTAGTTTAGATTTAAAAACTGTCATATCCTGGGCTCCGGCAGGCATGCCTTCTTCTCCCTAATCAGCAGGATCTCTCCACTCATCACCCTCAGCTGCTCCTGATCAGGCAATCAGCACCAGGGCATAAAGACTCCAGCCATCCTGCAGACGAACGCCAGTTCATTGTTTCCTCTATCCCTGTGGTAACCTGGCCTTTTAATATGTATATCCTCAGTCAGTCCGTAGTCTAAGCTTGTTTGTTCCTTCCTCCAGCGTTTCCTCTCGGTTTCCGTCCTCCTGCTCCGTTCCGGTCTGCTGCCATCATACCTGGATCTCCAGCCGGTCACTCCTCCCTCAATCGTCATCTCATCTGGATGCCCCTGCCGATCGCTGTCGTCTCCGCTCCTCCTGGTCTCCCTGACTGCCCTCCTACGATCATCATCATCCTCTTCTGACCTGCCTGCCTGTCTGTCTCCCTGCCGGTCACCAGCTCCAACACTCCCTCCTCACTCCACTCACAGTTTCATTTCATCATCATCCGCTCATTCAGTGTTCCCCGCCTGTGTTTACTCGCCTCTCCTCCCTGCAGTGAGGTGGAGTACGGTTATGCCTGGGACGCTAGGGCCTCCTAAGGTCGACACCTCCAGCACCAGCACCTCTATATAATAAATCACTTTGTTTTCACTTACCTCCAGCTTCCCCTTGTCTGTGTTCACGCCAGGGTCCATCCACAAATCCAATCCATAACGGAATGAACTGGCCACACAGGACCCTGCGATACAGCTCAATCAACCATTCTCGAGCGAGGCGACCCCAAGGAGTTAAGACAACAGGCACCGACATATAGACCCCAGTCCTCATAGACACACCGGTCCGGATCCAGGCCTTGAGTCCCCCAGGTTTTCCTCCTCCTACCGAGATTCTCAGTCCTGGCTCAGGCATCCCCAGAGCTCTCCTTCAGGCTCCAACCTCCCTGAGCTCTACAAGCCTCCAGGACATCCAGTCCGTTCCTCCAGCCCCAGTCCTATTTCCAGAGCATCCCAGGACTCATTTCTTCTCTCTGGTCTTCCGTCTTCTCCCATGCCACTCAGCAGTCCTCTGCTGTTCAGAACTCACCAGTCCCGGTCCTCTGCTGTTTTCAGAACTCACCAGTCCAGCAGCGTCCCCAGAGCCTCCCTCCAAGACCGGCTCCGGGGTCCCCAGAGCCTCCCTCCAAGACCGGCTCCGGCGTCCTCAGAGACTACCTCCAAGACCGGCTCCGACGTCCCCAGAGCCTCCCTCCAAGACCGGCTCCGGTGTCCCCAGAGACTCCCTCCAAGACCGGCTCCGGCGTTCCCCAGAGCCTCCCTCCAAGTCCGGCTCCGGCGTTCCCCAGAGCCTCCCTCCATGTCCGGCTCCGGCGTTCCCCAGAGCCTCCCTCCAAGTCCGGCTCCGGCGTCCCCAGAGTCTCCCTCAAAGTCCAGGCCCGGCTCCTGGCCCTCCTCAAAGTCCAGGCCCAGCTCCAACGGCCCTCCTCAAAGTCCAGGCCCGGCTCTAACGGCCCTCTTCAGGGACCTTCACCGGCTCCAGAGCCCCTTACCGGCCTCTCTGCCCTCCGAGTCCTCCGCGGCTCCTCCTCCGAGCCTCGCGCGGCACCTGCCATTCTCTCTGGTGACGTCGGCCTTACTCACTGCCTGCCTCTTCTTTTGCTCTTGATCGTCCCTCCTCCCTGGTTCAGGGCTGCACTGTTCCTGTGCAGTCTGCCCCGCCTGCTTTGGCTCGTCCGCCAGGAGGTGTCCGTTAGGAGGGAGGTACTGTCATATCCTGGGCTCTGGCAGGCATGCCTTCTCCTCCCTAATCAGCAGGATCTCTCCACTCATCATCCTCAGCTGCTCCTTATCAGGCAATCAGCACCAGGGCACAAAGACTCCAGCCTTCCTGCAGACGAACGCCAGTTCATTGTTTCCTCTATCCCTGTGGTAACCTGGCCTTTTAATATACAGCATATACCATCAGTCAGTCCATAGTCTAAGCTTGTTTGTTCCTTCCTCCAGTGTTTCCTCTCGGTTTCCGTCCTCCTGCTCCGTTCCGGTCTGCTGCCATCATACCCGGATCTCCAGCCGGTCACTCCTCCCTCAATCTTCATCTCATCCGGATGCCCCTGCCGATCGCTGTCGTATCCGCTCCTCCTGGTCTCCCTGACTGCCCTCCTACGATCATCATCATCTTCTGACCTGCCTGTCTGTCTCCCTGCTGGTCGCCAGCTCTAACACTCCCTCCTCACTCCACTCACAGTAAGACCCTTTCTATTTCATCATCATCTACTCATTCAGGGTTCCCTGCCTGTGCTTACTCTCCCCTCCTCCCTGCAGTGAGGTGGTGTACGGTTACGCCCAGGACGCTAGGGCCTCCTAAGGTCCACACCTCCAGCACCAGCACCTGTATATAATAAATCACTTTGTTTTCACTTACCTCCAGCTTCCCATTGTCTGTGTTTATGCCAGGGTCCATCCTCAAACCCAACCCTTAACAAAAACACCCAATGAAATTAACTCATTTTCCATTTGACCTGCAGTTGGTTCGAAGCTGAGGGTGCAAAGTGGACAAAAACCTTTTTGCCAAGTTCAGTGCGTGCAAATGGAACAAAAAGCACTAAGAATTCTTGCAGACAAAGAGAATAGTGACCAGCATTTTTCTTTTCTAGAAGGGAACATATGTAGGAAGGCAGCAGTCCGAGTATTACCTTGTATACAAATCTGTATAATTGAGACTTTCTCCTGCTGGTCAAAGCAGGCCATCCAACCTGAGAGTATAACCCACAGTGGTGAGTCAGACATTTACGGTTTGTAATGAACCTCAGAGCAGCATGATACACGGTGTCAAGAGACCTTGAGTCTTGTTTAAAGGCCAGGTCTCTGAGCCTTAGAGTAGAATGGAGAGTAGTTGTAAGTTGTTGTAAATGCGGAGCTTTGTCTTGTGTGAGATGGTCTGGTGCCGCCAGGGTGGTTTTCAGAGAGACTGCAGAGTTTATGCTGCCAGGGCTCTTCTGTGGTTGAGCTCTGGTTTCAGATCTCCGTTGTCTGTCCCTAAGGAGCCCAGATACACAAAATTCTAGACAGGCTTGATGATATCATTACCAGGGCATATTGGAGGTGGATCTGGTCCATCCCCAACATGCATGAACTTGGTTTTGGTCCAGCTCACTTGGAGGCCGAGCATCTCTGCCTCTTTGCTGTAGATGCCCAGAGCATCACTCAGCTCACTGTGGGATGTGCTGAGCAAGATGGTGTCATCAGCGTTATCCAGGTCGATCAGGTGGTAGCTGCCAAAGGACTCTCCGAGGACCTGTTCGCAAACCCTGAACATCAGATGGTTGATGAGGCAGTTGAAGAGGTCAGGAGAAACCACACAGCCCTGTTAGATGCCACTGGAGATGCAGAACCAGTCAGAGTCTCTGCGTTGATTCAGACACAGCTCTGTGCGTTGCTGTAAAGAAGTTTGAATAGGGCAACGATCTTGGGTGGTGCTCCCAATGCTTCTAGGATACTCCACAGTGAAGTGTGGCGAACGGTGTCAAAAGCAGCCTTCATATCTATGAACCTAATATAGAGGTGTCGGCCTTTACGGAATTCATGTCTTCTCTATCAGTAGACGAATGGCTGAGATATGGTCTATCGTGGAGTGGTTGGGCATGAAGTCAGTCTGCTGGCGGTGGCGGCTGCTCCTCATGGCTGGCAGAGCATGAGTGAGCAGGATCCTGGTAAAGAGCTTGCCGGGGATGGAGAGAAGTGTGATGCCTCTGTGGTTGCTGCAGACTAGCCTATCTCCCTTATGTTCCCAGAAGGGTAGGATGACCCCTCTGGATCCCTCATTGTGAAGCCTCTCTGTCTCCTACACCTGATTGAATATGTGGTTTTTGCACAGATGCTGGGGGCTTTCCTGTTACGTTTTTTCAGAGTTGCTCTGACATCCTCAGGTGTTATGAGGTCTGTGACATCACAGGGGGCTGCAGCGTTGGCGGTTGCAAAGATGGTGGAGTTAGCTGAGTTGGTACTGTTCTGCAGCAGGAGACTAAGTGCTCTATCCAGCGTTCCAGGCAGTTTACCCAAGTTGTTATGAGATTGCCGTCCGAATCTTTCACCAGGGCTGTCTTTTTGCATGGGCTGTTCCAGGCTTGGCGCAACAGATTAAAGACACGGTTCATGTTGTTGTTGATGGCCGCAGACTCTAGGTGTTGAGCCTCTGCTTGCCAGTACGTCTCCCACCATGTTGTGCTGATGGTTCAAGCAGTGATACTTCGTATGATTGCCGTGGAGCCGGGCCTCGCATTGCCACTCTAACAGAATTTACTGATATTATTGAAGATGTAACAGTTTCCTTCTCCTTTCTTGTGCTGAATGCAATCCACTTGTCCAAGTCACTCTTAAGGCCTATTCATACTCCACGAGAAGAAAGAGCTTTGTTCTCGCTGGGGGGCTGTGAGAACAAAATGACGTCATTTTGTTCTCGCAGACCCAGTTCGGCAGCGCTAACAAACAGCTTGTTCTTGTGCACATCAGCCAGGCCGAACTTTTTTCGGCAGGATGTCCGAGAACAACTGCTGTGATTGGTCAGAAAGTGAGGATGAGCGTGGTTAATGCGGTTAGCGGTTCACGTTTTTCTCCAGCGCCTGCTGTGCTGCTTTGTGCGGACGGACCTGAAGGGTGACGGTCTGGATCGACTCGAGCTAGGAGGACCAGCGCAGACCGCGAGGGTTTGCGCCGGAGACCCGTATGCCTCCGCTCCTCACGTAGCGAGGATGGATCATTTTAAACTGCACACACACACACACACACACACACACACACACCTGATACGCACACCTGTATGACACATTGCTGAAATAGTTCAACAACTGAGTTCTCATGGAGTATGAATGCTTCCTGCCGAAACAAACTTTTTTCTTGTTCTCGCAGAGCCCCAGCGAGAACAAATTTCTTTCTTCTCGTGGAGTATGAATAGGCCTTTAAAGCAACTCTCTTTTAGTCTTTGTTTGTAGGATAATTTTTCCGTTTCCATAATTTCATCTATGATTGTTGTCCATAGGTGGAGACTTGGTCTATCAGCTTTTAGCCAGTTCTTTGTAATCGCTTTTCTACCTGCTGTAAGAACTATCTTGATCAAATATTGGTCCCTCTCCTCCACTTGACCCTCCAAGTAACCCAAGTACAAAACTTGACATGCAGAGAATTATATACATATAACCCATTTTTCCCATTGCAAGAAGAATTGATCCAGGTTATGGTTAACAATAGCTGTTATCTCTTCCAATATATATTATAATTACAAACATGGATATCATATATATATATATATATATATATCCATGTTTGTAAGGCTAGACTCTAGTTCTTGTGTCAGCCATTTCCTAGTAAGATTATTTTTAGCTGCAACCAGTAATATACCTAACAGATATTTATCTTTTTTCCACATATTCCTGTGGTATAAGGCCAAGAAGTATACTCTTACCTTCTAGGGGTAAAGTGCAATTTTTTCACAATATTCTGACTTTTTTAGATGAACTTGAAGTTTTGCCAAATAGTTTTTCATCTCTCACCCTAGCCACAGCTATCTGACCTTTCTTCCCAGCAGTTCCTCATTTAGGAACTCTTATCAAGCTTTTCCTCAGTCCACCGATCACCTGCCCTTAACATACAGTAAATTCCTCGGCCTCCTTGCTTGTTTTCTATGAGAAATGAGCCGAATACTCATTTCAGACCAGTATTCTGTACGGATAATGCATTTTTGACGAGTCCGAGCCAGATCCGAATAAAACGCTAAATTATTCGTGCTCGTGCTGAAGGAAATTATCAACTGACTGTGTTCACGCTCTGTGAGTGACCAGTCACACAGAGTGCCCGCACCTGATTTTCTCAGCTGCGGAGAGGAGGAGGAGGCGGGGAGGGCGTTCATCCAGGCCCTCATCAGGCCCAAAAGTAACCCGCTCCGGCTCCGCCACCCGTCCCTCTCCCGTGCCCCATAAGCGCTAGCTATGCTCGGTCAGAACAGCTGTATGGGCAGACCGCCAGAAGCGGCGGCGGGGAAACTGAGGAAAAACTGCTGGTCTGGCAGCGGTTCTTCCCGGTGTGAGGGTAGGAGCAGATGGAAAGTCCGCTTAGGGGTTTCAGTCCTGACAGGACGCGTTCTCCCAGTGAGTGAGTAGTTTGGTGAGGAGGAGGCTCCATGTGAACCTGGACGCTCTGGTGACCCTGATTGTTTCCCGGTGGACCAACGACAGTCCAGACTTTTAAAAATTCATACTTTGATCTGCCTGGTCCATAAAACCAGTAGATCAGCGGGTCCACTGACACTGAGTCAAATCATCATCATTCATTTTGCTTGGTTCCTGCGTGATGCGCATTTGGCAAAAAAGTCTGCGTAAATCCGGTCTGAGAGACCCATTGGCAGAAGGACGAGGATCCCGTTATCTGTCACGTGTCAGGTGAACTCAGCCGTGCTCGCGCCCCGTGTGTCTCCCAGCTGCGTGACTGACAGCTTAAAATTCAATAGATCATCAACACTAAAACACATTTATCTGTCAGTGACTTTATCAGATTCGTCTTTACAGTTGTTTTCAGAGACTCACATTAATTCTAATGTCTAAAAAGACCCACTAGTAGTTTAACTAAAACATGATGAAAGAGCCCTGCATGCTGTAACATGGATAATAAAATAAACAGGAGAGAAATAAAGTCATTTTAAGGCAGATTTAATCCATTACAGATAAACTGGATGCTACAATCACTTTTTGACAGGTGAAAAAAAATCAGTTTGAAGTTATTTGATGTGGTAAAAAAAAGAAAACAGTTAATCAGGTCACCTGTAAACTAAATCCAATCCTTTATTGTCAGGTGACCAGATGAGAAGGTTTTTACAATAAAACTATTAAAACAGAGTGAGCCTTAGTAAACAGCTGCAGTCCTGACAGATCAATGTGTTTTAGTGTTAAAAATGTTTGATTGGATCAAATTCAACCTGCTACCTTTATCAGACATCAATGAGCTCAGATTTCATCTGGTCTGGTGACTGTTGGGTGGGTTTGTGACTCTGGCCTGCCACTTCAGGGCAAACCATGTCACTTCCGGTTCACGCCCCACCCACTTACGGTTTAGGCCCCGCCCACTCTGAGTACAGATACAAATACAGATAATTTTGGTGATTGAACAGATACAGATAATGCGGTACTCGCTCATCCCTAGTTTCAGATCCTCACACCCAAACTGTGACATCAGGAGGTAAGGGCGGCCATCCACTAATCAGAACATCAGTAGCTTGGTCCCGTTCTGACATATCACCTTAAAGTATCCTTGGGCAAAATATTGAACCCTAAGTTGCCCCAACCCAAAATGGCAGCCCACTGCTCCTTTAAAAATGAGAGGATTGGTCAATTTCAGATGAAATTTAGATGCCAATTTAGACATTGTGTTCAGATTTAGAAAAATATTAACAAGTATATATGTGAGAACAGTCTGTTATATAAATCAAATTTTTTAAAGTTATAAAATAGAAGCTATACAGATATCCTCAATACTCAGAAATGATTTAAACAGATGAGGTAAGAAACATAGTCGAAATAATGTCATTATACAAATATGAAAGGCGTGACCAAATAATCATGTTTGTGATGAACAGCCACCTGACACACAATAGAAGATAATACACCAATAAAAACACACATGCACTAATAAACATACACTTGAGGAATGGAGACCAGATCTGTCTTCATTGGTGTGAGATTGCTCGTCACTGTGATGGAGCTGATAGCAGCTATTGCCTTTGGCAGTTCATTAGATGATCTCATACAAACAAATGAATCTGTAGAGGCTGTGACTGCTGCTGGTGTTACTACTGAGGCTTCAGTGTCGAAATGTTCTCTGCAGGGTTCTCTTCGTTTACCTGTATTCTCAATGAATGGGGATTTTGTTTTTGGAGGTGTTTTTCTCATTCATAACAAAGTGCAAACAGTGATTTTTAACTACACCACCAAGCCTGAGCCTCTGATGTGCGCACGGAGGTTAGTTAGAAAGAAGAGTGGCTGTTAGGGAGAGTTCATGTATCTGAATTGAAATGATGTGACTTGCTGGGAATTTTGCTGTGATGTTGTGAAGATTTTAAAATACATTTTAAAAGATTACATCCTTTTTAAAATAAAATATATATGTTTTAATATAAAAAAATGTTTTTTATATATAACATTTTTATCAGTGTTTTTAATTTCTATTTTTAATTATCTACATTTTTTATCATGTTTGTATATTTGCTTTTGTCTATTCAGCATTGATAAATTTTGTATTTTTTTATTTGGTTTATAAATAGTTTGAGTAGAGTTGATCCTTGTTTATTTTATCAGACACACAAATCAAATATAGTGTCAGGTTTTAATGAAGGAAATAAATTTAGGATGAATAAATCATGAGATGTAATTCTAATAAATTAATCTACTCCTTCATTTTATGAAAAAAAATATATTTCAGCAAGCTTTAGGTTATTGCTTTAATTGATAAGTGAGTTTGTTGATTTCTCTTTGTCTTTAGGTATTATTTAAGAACCCATTTGTAGCTTAGATGTTTTAAATATTAGGAATTTTTGTTTATGTTTTTGCCTAAACATGAATTTTAACATGATTTTCTGCAGCCTTAATGGTCGGAACCTACGCTTTTCTCGTGCAATGATCTTTGCTATTGAGGAGATCAACAACAGCACAGAGCTGCTGCCAGGAGTCAAACTAGGATATCAGATCCATGATACTTGTGCATCAGTGCTTGTAGCTGCTGATGTGGCCTTTCAACTATTAAATGGTCAGGACACTGTGTTTTACAAAGACAGCTATTGTTCTCAATCTGGTCTGGTGATGGCTGTTGTTGGTGATTCTACATCTACAACATCTATCAGCATGTCTCGCATCATTGGGCCTTTCAATGTCCCTCTGGTAAGTAATCTGCATTTACTGCAAGATGAAACACTACAATGCACATGACAGCTTTATTGTTAATATAACCTTTTTTACTGTTAGAACCCTCATTTTATCTCTTTAGGTCAGTTACTACGCCACTTGTGCCTGTCTGTCAGATAAGCAGCAGTACCCGACTTTTTTCAGAACAGTTCCCAGTGACCAGTTCCAAGCTGATGCTCTGGCCAAGCTGGTGAAACACTTTGGCTGGACTTGGATAGGAGCTGTCCGCTCTGACTCAGATTATGGAAATTATGGCATGGCAGCTTTTCTTGATGCAGCACAGAGAGAGGGGATCTGTGTGGAGTACTCTGAATCCTTTTTCCGGACCGACCCACGGAGCAAGATCCAGAGAATAGTTGATGTTATCCGCAGGTTTCTACATCACTGATTGTGTATCTAAAAGATTAGTGATTCTGTTGTTTTTGTACAATCTTTAGAACACTTAAAGCACATTTACACATCATTCATTAGCACTACATAAAGGCTTCTAGCAATATAGTATGATTTGATTTATTACTTGTAGAAGTGTATATTAGATTACTTTGGTTATGAAGGTGTACTATATAAATTAACTGAATTCCATTTGAAAGAGCAAGTTAAAATACATGCAAATATATTAGGTTAATACATTTTAATGTCTCTGCAGGTCAACAGCGATGGTTGTAGTGGCATTTGCGACTTCTGAAGATATGAGTGTTCTGTTAGAGGAGCTGAAACAGGATCCTCCACCACCTCGTCAGTGGATAGGAAGCGAGGGCTGGGTTACTGACCCTTACTTAATGAGCTTCAGTTTCTTTGCAGGGGCAATCGGAGTTGCCATTCAGAAATCTGTCATCCCAGGTCTGAGAGACTTCTTACTGGATCTCTCTCCCTCTAAAGTAGCTGCCTCCTCAGTGCTCATTGAGTTCTGGGAGGATGCGTTTGCCTGCAGTCTGAGAAAAAGTGAGAACAAATGCTTGCAGACAAATATTTTGTTGGCTTGTGTATTTAGATTGTTCCACACCCTGATCTATACAAATTAAAAAACTGACTACACCGGTATTTACATAAAAAGAAATTGCAATGCTACATTTCCTCACCTTGCTCAAATGTTTTCTCACAGAACAGCCTTAAGCATTGTTCCAAAAAATAAATGTTTACATTTATTCACTGACTGATTGAAATATGTCATTTTAAAATATGTTGTAGATGCTGATCCAGACAAGAGAGCGTGTGACGGAACTGAAGATATCAAAACGCTCAAGAACCCGTACACGGAAACATCTCAGCTCAGAGCTACTAACATGGTGTATAAAGCTGTTTATGCAATAGCTCATGCCATTCACAATGCAGCATGTAAAGAAACTAATGTCACCACTCAGTGTGACAAACAAATTATAATGGAGTCCAAACAGGTCAGACAAATAAAATGCCCAGAGTTTAAGCATTTTCTAAACCTAAGTCTAAGTCCTCAAATGATTGTAGATAAATTCATGTAGCTAATCAAAATTGATCAAAAACCTGCTATTTCCAGTCCTTTCAAAGTGTCTACCTGTAGGATGGGCCAATTCTTTCTTTATTACTGTTGTATATATGATACAAAATTAAATACAATTGACAGTGATATAGTTGTTATAAAAAATAAGCCAATTAATAGTTCAGCTTTAAAAACAAAATGTATAAATTTGTATTATTTCATATTTCCAATGATCAAAAGCCATACAGGCTTTTAAGGATTAAACTGAAATATGACTTCATTACCTTTATCTTATTTATTTCTTCTATAACAGGTTTTTACTGAACTAAAGAAAGTCAACTTTACTCGCAATGGTTATCCTGTGTCATTTGATGCTAACGGGGATCCTGTAGCTTTTTATGAGCTGGTCAACTGGCAGAAGAGAGAGAGTGGAGTTATTGAGCTGGTAACAGTAGGGTACTATGATGCATCACTGCCTAAAGGCCAGGAGTTTCATATCAACAGGAACATAACCTGGGTGGAGGGTGGCACTAAAGTAAGTTTAGTCATCATGGTTTTTAATGAACTGCTTGATGACAGCTTCCATTAAAGCACAAAACAACAATACATCATCTTTGATTTTGTTTAAATCAATATAACAGGTACCAGTATCAGTGTGCTCTGAGAGTTGTCGTCCAGGAACTCGTAAAGTGTTGCAGAAAGGAAAACCCATCTGCTGCTATGATTGTATACCATGTCCTGAAGGAGAGATTAGTAATATCACAGGTAAAGTCAAATAGTAAAAGAAAAAAAAAATTTTTTTTGCTTAATTTAAGTTTTGAGTGTCAAATACCCTTTCTGAATCTTTTTTTTTTTTTAGATTCTCCAGACTGCTTCTCATGTCCCAGTGAGTTCTGGCCTAATGCTCAGAGAGATGCTTGTTTCCCCAAACCTGTGGAGTTTCTTTCCTTTGATGAAGTCCTGTCAATCATCCTGGCTGCATTCTCTGTTAGTGGGGCCTGTCTGGCCATCATAACAGCAGCTATTTTCTATCATCACAGAACAACTCCAATAGTCAGAGCCAACAACTCTGAGCTGAGCTTCCTGCTGCTCTTCTCTCTGACTCTGTGTTTCTTATGTTCATTAACTTTCATTGGAGCTCCCTCTGATTGGTCCTGCATGCTGCGACACACAGCGTTTGGCATCATCTTTGTTCTCTGTATCTCCTGTGTTCTTGGCAAAACTGTAGTGGTTTTAATGGCCTTTAAAGCTACACTTCCAGGTAGTAATGTCATGAAATGGTTTGGGCCTCCACAGCAAAGAATGACTGTAGTGTTTCTGACATTCATTCAAGTTCTAATCTGTACTGTTTGGTTGTTACTCAGTCCTCCATTCCCAAAGAAAAACCTCAGCACATACAAGGAGAAGATCATCCTGGAATGTGCATTAGGTTCTGCTGTTGGCTTCTGGGCTGTGCTGGGCTACATTGGCCTGCTGGCTGTTTTTTGCTTTGTGTTAGCTGTTCTAGCTCGGAAACTACCTGATAATTTTAATGAAGCCAAGCTGATCACCTTCAGCATGCTGATATTCTGTGCAGTGTGGATCACCTTCATCCCAGCATATGTCAGCTCTCCTGGGAAATATACAGTAGCTGTGGAGATATTTGCTATTCTGGCCTCCAGTTTTGGACTGATTCTGTGTATATTTGCTCCAAAGTGTTTCATCATATTAGTTCAACCAGAGAAAAATTCTAAGAAATATCTAATGAGTAAAAATTGAAGAAAAACGCCTCAGAGGTTTGGAAACAAGACAATATTATGACCATGACATTAGGACAACTACACTATGTCTTAAACTGCTAATATTTGTTGTAGAAGGATCTGTAATCTTTATTTTGGATGCAAAGTTTAACAAATGTATATGTCACTTGCAATATTGACATCATATGCTGTTATTAATTTTTCTTTAGAAATATGTTATTGTGGTAAGCATAATAAAACTTCAAGATAACTTCTAAATCTATAGCTTCTTGTAGTGTTTCTTTATTTCTCATGAAATATAGTAAATAATTAATTTTACCTAAAAACAATAAGGAAATTTTGGTTTTATGACACTTCACGTTCTGCTGTGAACTGCAAAGAGAAAAGGTAAAACCCTGAGGCTCCAAAACTATATACTGTCCTCACACTGTGACTGCACCCTGAAGATCCTGTCCATGAACACCACAAACACAATCAAGGACAAGGGACAGCCTTGGCAATGGCTGACCTGCACCAGGAACAGAGTCGACTTAGTTCCAAGATTGCAGACACAGCTATTGCTTTGGTTGTACAGGGACTTGATAGCTCCCGCAGTGTCCCTACAGAATTCCTAAGGACATGGTTGTAAGCCTATAAAATCAGAGTCAGAATCAGCTTTATTGGCCAAGATTGTTGCAAAATCAAGGAACTAGGCTTCGGTTCCACACGCTCATATTGTACAGACATTTAGTACAGTATAAAAAACTAGAGAAATTACGGAACTGGGGAATAATATAGGAATCATATCAACATTTATGTACAGCTTTTTTAAGTCAATGTACTTGGTAATAAAAGAAGGAAAACATATGTGGACTGGACAACCAAAGCTTCCTACACCATAGTTTTTTGCCTATGCTACCACCAAAACTGCAGTTTTTCTGGCTAGTTGGTACCTGTCAGCTGCTTCAGGGATCTTCTGCGATGGTCAAGCCCAAAAGGCCTTCTTTATCCCATCTTGATGGCTTCCACCACCTCTCCTATTATTCCCCACAACAGGCCTCAATGACCTTCTGGTCACAGCTCCTGTAAGATGAATCAGCAAGAGAGGTTCTGAAAATGGCCCATTCAGATTCCATGTCCCTAACCTCTTCGGGGACATGTGGGTATCTGTCCCAGAGGTGTGAATTGAAGATTCCATGGACAGAGCCCTCTGACAAATAATCCCAGTTCATCCAAAGTAGGAAGGCTGGGTTATCTGAACTCTTGGATCCCTCTAAATAACCGGGTCGAACTCAAACACTCGTGTGCTCAGCCTGAGAATTTTGAGTGTCCCCACCTTCACTCTGTGTTTCTTCTTTTGGGCAACTTCAGAGTAGGAAAGAGTCCAGTCCCACTTAAGGAATTGGGATCAGAGCTTAAGTTGTGCATAGAGCTGAGCCCAGTTACATGTAGTTTGTATTACTCAAACTAACACATGAGCCTCAGCTCTTTGCCTGCCAGAAAATTGACATTCCCAGTTTATGATGCCAGAGATCAGCATGCCCAGGCACCCACCATCACCTGCCACCCATCCTGCATTTCACTTGACCTAGAACATTTTCCTCACAGGTGGTGGGCCCACATGAAGATGTTTCCTCTGTCTTTTGGGGCATAGCCCTGCCAAACCCCAAGAGCTCAGGCTTGACCACTATTTGCTCATCAACAAGCTCTCCTTCAAGACCTTGCTTAAGTAGGACGTCCCAGACTTCCATTTCCAGGTAAAGTTTTCCATCTAATGTCATTGTCGTCCAACAAAATATTTGAACTGCCTTTAGTCTGACCCCTCACCTGAGACCACTTGGCCATGGGAGACCCTACCAAACCACACAGCCCCCAGGATCATAGGTGTACTCAAACCTCTCCACCACAAAAAGGGATTCAGTGGAGAGTGTGTCCCTAGTGTCTCGCCTCACCTTTACCTCTACTGTTCCATGGACAGGACAAAAACCAAATTGCTCCTCCTCCATCTTAGAATATACTGTTGATCGAACCCTCCTCTGAAGTACCCTGGAGTAGAACTTTCCTGAGGAGTGTGATCCCCTGTAGTTGGAACACACCCTCTGGTCTCCTTTCTTAAAAATGGGAATCACAACCCCAGTCTGCAATTCCACAGGAACTGCCCCCAATGACCATGCAATGTTGCAGAGATGTGTCAACCAAGACAGTCCTACAACATCCATAGTTTTGAAAAACCCTGGATTGATCTCATCCACCAGCAGGGCTCCGCCGCTGTGTAGTTGTTTGACTACCTCAGCAACAGTCCATCCTCAGGTCTCCCAGCTCTGGTTACTCATTGGAATGCACGACTTTGGGATTGAAGAGCTCCTCAAAGTATTCCTTCCACTGCTTGACTATAGCCCTACTTGGGCTGGTCCTCATGGGCGGTAGCCCGGCCACCAGGCGCTCACTCATGGGCCCCAACCCCAGGCCTGGCTCCAGGGTGGGATCCCGGTACCCCTCCAGGTGAGGTCCTCTGACTCTTTGTTGTAGTCTGCATGAAAGGTTTTCTGAACTGCTCTTTATCTCTCCCTTCACCTAGAACACATTTTCCATGGGAGAACTTACCATGGGTACCAAGTGCCCCAGACAACATAGCTCCTAGGATCATTAGGGCACTCAGCAATTGCAGAGCTATCATTGAGTTCCCTAATGTGCAAACTACAAAGTTACTGTAGTATAAAGGATCTGTAGATCTAGCATTAGTGACTCCATATAAGTTATATTTCTCTACCTCAGAATACACATCAAGGAGAAGTACCTCAGAGAGGTCAGTGGAAAATAAGAGAGGTTGTTGAATTAACATTTGAGAACAAGCAACAATTCACAACATTTAACCAAATAGAATGCAACAGAATCTGGAGTCTGGGACCAACACAGACCAAGTGGATATGTAGGATCTGCTCTTGAGGATAATAAAGGACTTGATGGAGCAGATAGATTAGATAGTTTTTGAAAATAATTGAGGACATTTCTTTCATAACTCATTTCTTGAGCTCTTTATTTAGTGAATAAATACCTAAACCTTTTTATCAGAATCAGCATCAGGTTTATTTTGCCAAGTATGTAGCACACACAAGGAATTAGACTCCAGTTTCACTTTTGCTCTTGTCCTCATCTTTTTCACTTTGCGCGATTGAGTTTTTTCTCTCTCCTGTATTATGGGTGTTGAATGGGATTGTTCAACATGCTGATGGCCTAAAGAAAGACACCCTGTTTATTAGTCTATTGGTTTTGGTGTACAGTGTTCTCTGGTGATGACCACAGGGGACGGGTGAAACAAAGTTAAACCCTGGGTAAGAGTAAGTAAAAGTTCATTTTAATAGCACCTTTCAGCAAAAAATAAGATTATTTAAACTTCTGTGATTCTGATCTGGTCAGTTGATCGACAGAGGGGAATTTAATCAGTGTCAGCTGTTTTGGTGTTAATAATTCTAACAACAGGTGCAACAAAGGGGCAACAATGAGACAAGTTTGGGCAAAACATTCTACCCAAAATGTTGCCAACTGGACACTGTCCAGATGGCAGCCCACTGCACCTCAAGATTTGGTCAAATGCAAAATTTCCTCAAGGGGACAATAAAAGATGTATTATTTTTATTACCATTATTATTATCTCTGATGCTCAGAGATGATTTTAACAGATGAGATAAGAAGCATAGTGGAAATTATGTCAGTAGAATGACATGAAAGGCGTAACCAAGAATTGCTGTTTGAGGATGTATTGTTTGTGATGAACAACCATCTGACACCCAATGGAAGTTTATAAACCTATACAAACACACGGACTAATGAACAAATACTTGAGGAATAGAGATCAGATCTACCTTTATTGGTGTGACATTGCTTGTCGCCAGTGTTGGGTAAGTTACTTTAAATTAATAACTTAGTTACATTACTAGTTACTTCTTTCAAAAGTAACTCAGTTACTTTAAGTTACTCGTTACTTTCAAAGTAACTAGTTACTAGGGAAAGTAACTATGTTATGATTAAAACAATTATATATTATAAATTACCCACCTAAATTTACTGTGATTTATTGATGCTGAGGGCTTCATACAGTGATGTAAATTACTGGTGGATCTTTCAGAGGCGATCAATTAATCAGTTACATGTTTTTATTCTGTCTTTCTGACAGCCAGGTATCTTAACTCATTTCAAGTTGCATCAAACTAAAATTTTGTAACAAAAACGTTCAGTCAAAACAACAGGATGGTCCTTAAACCAACTTTTGATCCATCCTACCTTTATTCAGTAGAGCTGCTGTTTTCTCATGACTGATTAGTTCAGTCTGCTCAGAAGGAGATCTTAGTTTCCACTCAGCTTTGACCACAGGCTGCTATCAGAACAGAGCTGACACGGTTTTTCAGAACCAGCAGCACAGCTACGTCCAAAAACCGACAAGCAACGACGAACTCCGACTCTTTCATCTCAGTTTTTGTTAAATCCAGTGGTTTCACCTTCTCACGGTCCAAAAACGTACAACGACATACAGGATGAGCTGCTAAAACTCCAACTTTAACGAGCCACCTGCTGTGTTCAGATGGCGCAGAGTGGGCCTGGAGGATGAGACCAGGTCCAGTACGCAGCTCAGCGCCACCAGCTGCAGGCGGGTCTGCCCGTCTCGTTGCAGCAGGTGGAAAGTTTGAAACTTGATAAAGATGAGAAGCGATTGGAGAACTCCAGATGAGGTGGAGGGGACTCCGGCCTCCGGGAACCGCGGGCAGTTAGAGTTCCGACCCGGGCCACCTCAGACCAGGATGAGCAGATGAACCAGATCGGCCCGGTGTTGAGGTGAAGACCCGGTTTCTGGGTCTCTCGCTCCTATCTGAGTCCACTCACCATCCGGCGGGATGGAACAGGTGCAGAGGTCTGAGGAGAACGGGGCGTGAAGCTGATCCACACCTGAGCGGGCTACAGCTGCCGGACCATCAGAGCTGTAGCCCGCAGCCGCCTCTGTCACCTCGACAGGACAGGAGGGATCTCAGCCTCTGGAGTTTCCGCTGGACATACAATCGAACCATTGTTAGGTCCAACAGACGTCGCCAGCGGGAGTCGCAGCGGTGTCCTCCTCGGCTCCCGCTGCGTTGCACGGAGGAGCGCTCACAGGTGAACGGGGTGCGACTCGCGACCGGCTGCCCCCCACCCATTATAAGGTCACACGCCTCCTCCGTTTCTTCCCGCTGGCGCCGGGCCCACCTGACGCAAAGTAACGAATAACGAGCCTAAAAAAAGCCCAGTAACGAGGAACGCGTTCCTGATTTGGGGAGACTAACGCGTTACTGTGTTCGTTACCGCAATAGTAACGTAGTTACTGTAACGCGTTACTTAATAACGCGTTACTCCCAACACTGCTTGTCGCTTTGTTGAAACTGTCAGTCTGCAGTGGCTCTCTGGGTGAACTGAAACAAAGAATTAAGCCTGTGGAGTCTCCAACTGCAACTGAGGCTTCAGCTATGAAATGTTCTTTGCAGGGTTCTCCTCGTTTACCTGCATTCTCAATGGATGGGAACTTTGTTATTGGAGGTGTTCTCCTCATTCACAACAAAGCGCAAACAGTAATTTTTAACTACACCATCAAGCCTGAGCCTCTGATGTGCGCATGGAGGTTAGTAAGAAAGAAGAGTGGTTGTTAAGGAGAGTAGATGTTTATGAATGAAAATGATGAAATGACTTACTGGGAGGTTTTACAGTGATGTGACGTTTTTGAAAATGTAATTTTACATGTTTGACTGATAAACAAGTAGGAAAAGAAAGTAATCCTTGTTTACATCCAATTTTAATTTATTGTATTATTAAAAGGCTATGAAGTATTTAATTTAATTTTGTTAAATTAGTTTTAAATCTTTAGTCTGATGGACAACATAAGTTGGTCAAGCAAAGTTTAGATTTTGTTTTTTAATTAAGTAATGAGCTTGTTGGTTTCTCTGTATCATTGGTGTTTCTTTGTAATCTCATTTGCAGGTTAGTTGTTTTTCTATTTTTGTGTAGCTAAATGTCAAATCTAACTTTATTGGTTTTGTGCAGCCTTGATGCCCGAAACCTGCATTTTTCCCATGCAATGATCTTTGCTATTGAGGAGATAAACAACAGCACGGAGCTGCTACCAGACATCAAACTAGGATATCAGATCCATGATACTTGTGCATCGGTGCTTGTAGCTGCTGATGTGGCCTTTCAACTATTAAATGGTCAGGACCCTGTGTTTTACAAAGACAGCTATTGTTCTCAATCTGGTGTTGTGATGGCTGCTGTTGGGGACTCTACGTCCACAACATCTATCAGCTTCTCACGCACCTTTGGGTCTTTCAATGTCCCTCTGGTAAGTGGTGTGAATTTACTGGATAGTAGAAGTACTAAAAGAAACCTGTCAACTCAATTGTTACATTGCGTGTCTAATTATTTTGACATGCTTGCTGACATGACATGCTTCCATCGGACATGAATTTGCTTGGGCGTCTTCGTGTACCCTGAGCTGGCAAGCTGTTCATTTGGTTTTGCTGCCATCGTCTTTTACCGCTACTGATTTGTTTGTAATCCCACTTCTGCGGTCTCGTCACTCCCGGAGAAGTAGCATCCAGCCAGCATTAGCTCAGCTGAGCGGTTTATATGTAGATGAAATCGAGCTCCAATTGCATTATCTGGGTGCTTTAGCTCGATTAGATCTAGTTCGACTTCAGCCGGACTAACATGTTTACATGCAGTTGAAAAAAACAACTTTAGGCGATTTAAGGCAATAATTCGGTTTTCTAAAGTCCATGTAAATGCACTGATCATTAGCTCACCCTGTTGTATGTTGGTACAATATTGCCATCACAGAACTTTATATATGAGGTCACAGCATCTGTATACTCATCTAGGTTGTCTGAGGCAGTCCTGAACTCGTCCCAGTCTGTTGAGTTGAAGCAGAACCTAAATTCCTCCACAGCCTCCTTGGTTCATCTTTTAGATGTTTAACAGCAGGTTTGGAGAGCTTCAGTCTCTGTTTGTATGCAGGGATCAGATGAATCATGATGTGGTCCAAAAATCCGAGAGCAGCGCGAGGCACTGCACGATATGCTCTGTTTATGGTGGTGTAGCAGTGATCCAGTGTGTTCTCCTCTCTGGTCGGGCAATTGATTAATTGCCTGTATTTTGGCAATTCTTGGCTCAAGTTCCCTTTATTAAAGTCGCCAAGGACAATAATCAAGGATTTCGGGTGTTTTTGCTTCGCGCACAGTAGCTGGTCCGCGAGTGCCTGCTGAGCCGTGTGCATGTCAGCACGCGGCAGAATATAGAACGCAGCCAGGATGAATGAGGAGAATTCACGGGGAGAGTAAAAAGGTTTACAGTTAATACTGTAAGCAGGTATTCCAGATCAGGAGAGCAGTGTTGGGAGATCACATTCACATCAGTGCACCAACCACTGTTGATGTAGAAGCAGACTTCTCCACCTTTTGTTTTGCTGTTTCATTGCAATCCCCTCTGAGTAGTTGGAATCCATCCAGCTGGAGCACACAGTCTGGTGTCTGTTCAGAAAGCCACGTCTCTGTGAAGCACAAGACACAAGATGGAGAAAAGTCTCTGTTTCTTCTCATCAGCAGTTAGCTCGTCCATTTTGTTGCAGAGTGAGCGTACGTTGGAGAGAAAGGTTCCTGGTGTGCGCATACCTCATTTTGGTCAGTAGAAAATGAGAGTGACACACACCAATGTCAAATCAAAAGTCTGCATGAGGCTTTTACTCACAGTCCTCTGATCCGCTGTGCTCACGTAGTCTTCTTGTCTCCTCCCACAGATCGTCATCGCCATGATGCGCCATCTTCTGGCTGCCTGACAGCTGCTGCTACACTGAACACCATTATCTTAAAATTAGTGTTGAAACTCTGCCTTTGTTGTCTGTTAATTCAACCCACAGCACTTTTAATGCAGTCTTTTCCGGTCGGCGCTGGCTTTGCTTTTTATAAAATGCTGGTGCCCTCTGCTGTTACAGTCGTGTAATGACCCCAAACAACTAAACCCTGAGTCGTTTTGTTTCCTTTTCACATTCTGTCTGGTGTTCTTTCTTTCCTGAGTTGTAAGTCCGTCGAGTTTCCCCTATGTATGTTTTATTGCATGACATGCAGGGTATTTCGTATATGACGTTGCATTTTTTCTCCGGGTGTATCTTGTCCTTGGGGTGAACTAACAGCTGTCTTTGTTTTTTGTGTGGTTTGACTATGGTTTGGATCTGATGTTTCTTCATGGTTCTTTCACACGCACCACAAAAAAGAAAGCAGAACAGGAGAACCTAAAATCAGCCATCACAGATCACTGCAAAAGAAAAAAACCACATCATGGACTGGGAACAGGGAAGAATCATACACACTGAGGAGAACAGATACAGACGTTGGATAAGGGAGGCAGTGGAAATAAGGAAGCGAGCCAAGTGGTCCATCAACCGGGACGAGGAGGCCTACCAGCTGTCTCACACCTGGGACTCACTGCTCCAGGGACTAGCTGGTGGAGATGGGCGTGGCCAACCCCGCAGATCTGTCAGGTCAGGGTTGGCCATGCCCATCGGGAAAAACAGCTGATAAACGACATGTCACACTAACACCAGTGACACTTCTGATGAAGGCCACAGGAGCGCGTCGAAACATGTCAAGGTAAAAACTTATAAAGAACATACAAGTCTGAAGAAAATAACCTATAATCATTTTCAGTATGATGATTGTTGTAGGATCTGCTACTGTGTCTAACCTGATGCAGCAGAGATATTTGTTTCACCTACTAAACTAAATGCTAATTTGCAACCATATATATATATATATATATAATGCTCTTGCTGTCATGCCAGACATGAATGGTGTCAGGTTCTCACTCCCCTCCACCACCGTTGATCACCTTCTGCTGCACTCACCACTAATCATCACCAGCTGCAACTCATCACCCGAGGAGCTTAAAAGGAGTGGAGCTACAACTGGACGGTGTCAGCCTGTTCCACTACTTCTGTGGTACACAGGTTTACTACTAATCTTCTCTGTTGTTTCTCCATGTGCTCATCCTCTGCTATTTACCTTCCCAGTTCTTCTCCACGACACCGTCCTCACTCCTCGCTCCTCTGGATCCATTCACCCAGTCCTCAGTCCACCCGGACCAACTACCAGTTCTTCACCAGCCTCCCTCCAGCCAGTCCTCAACCCTGCTCCAGTACTCCTCCAAGCTTCGTTACCTCATGGACACAGTAAGCCTCTCAAACTACTATTATCACTACAAGATCATCCACCCTACTCGTCGTTCACCAGTCTCTCCTCTCTTTAAGATCCAGACCGGCATCGGAACCAGCAAGGTCCAGCATGAACATTTAATAAAACTTTTTTTACTTACCTTAACTATGTCCTCAGTTGTGTTGGCTCCAGGATCTGGCTCCAGCATCTGGTCAAAATTATGACAAATGGAATACTTTGATAATTCTGTAGTTTTCTAGTTTTCTATCTACAATAATGACCATACCCACTGGTGACATAACTCAAGGTGACTCTAGAAAGTCCTTTAAAGAGCATATTTTAAGTTCTTTTTTTTTTTTTTTAAATTCTGATAAAACTCTGTCCAAAAATACTATTTGAAATGTTTATTGAGGGTATTTTGTTTTACAATACATTTTTTTAAACCATTTTTCTAGTCCAAAGTGCCCCTTTTTGCAAAGCTTCTAAAAACGCTTTTTTTTTCATATGTGAACCTGTGACGTCAGCTAAGGGAGGTCCTAGCTAGGTGGCGCTGCTTACAGTGTTGTCAGATGTAGATAAATAAAGTATTTGTAGGATAATTTAACACTCTGTACGATCAATAATCCCATAAATATGATGATTTGAGCCCTTTGTTGTGTGGAGTTTGTGTAACAGATGCTTGTTTTAATCATTGTGTTAGATTTTTTAAAGCTAAACTACTTTAACATCTCAGACTGGCACCGCTCTAGTCTGCCAGCTGCCTGCTCGCTGTCGGCGATGAGTTCTTAGTTTTAGGTTAGAGCGCTCTTTAATCAAGTCGGTGTGAATTCATTTTAATAAAAAATGCTAAATTATTATGTTTATGAATGCCAATCGCCAGTCTGTCAGGACACTGAGTCAACAACGGGACGGCTTCCTTACCGGTACGGTGACTTCTGTTTGGAGACGAAAAAACTCCGGCGGTCCTGGTCTAGTCCAGGACTGGATGTGATGGAGTCCCACATACCGACGAAAAACATTCAGTGTGACTCTAAACAGGCGCCGTTACTTCGATCCATTCACCGGAACCGCTGTTAGCAGACAGCAGCTAACAGGAGCTAACGGGGAGACTTGAGTCTCGTTTCCATGCCAGGTTTGGTACGGTTCGTGGTGGGTCGTAATCCGGTACCGATCAGCGATTTCATGAGAGCATTTCCTTCAGGTGTCTGACCCTCACCTGGCTGGCGGGGTACAGTAAATCCATGCCGCGATGCTCTCCAGGGGGGCTTCCCGTTCCCAGCGGCTCCCAAGAGGGGCTTCCCGTTCCCAGCGGCTCCCAAGAGGGGCTTCACGGCGGGGTTTCCAGGCTGACCCGACACTGTTTCGGTCAGCCTCGAACCGTTTAGCTGCATCCTGTGAAACTTTTTATAAACTCTTTCATTTCTTAACAATCCACCTGAACGCAGCTCAATGTTTGGAGCTCTGATGATCAAAACCTGGTGCTAAACGCTGGCCTTTTATCCAGACCCGAGTGAGGAGGTGGGTCACGGTCTACAGCTGGACCGACAGGGTACAGCCTTACAGGACTGATTGTTTTTATCTTTTTTTTTTTAATCTTAATAAAATAACTGCTCACTATAGTAATAAAGTAATAAAATAACAGCACTCTAGGGGTTTGTTTTGCTCGTCACAAGCAGTGATAAGTGGATCAGTTTTCTATATAGAGAACGAACGGTCTCCCTGAACTGTCGTCACTTCCGGTTTGGTGAAAAAATTGACAATTCTCACAAAAACGAATCCAAGAGCCTAAATAAGCTGAATTTGTGTAAATTTTTATTCAGAAAAAGTTTCTATTATATTTCTCTAAACATTTGTTTAAGGGAGTGTCTAACTTAAAATATGCTCTTTAACTCAGATTTAGGATTGAAGAAAATCTGGGGCTTAGCCCAAGTGAGTGATGGATTCTTTAGTATGTGCCAAAAAAAAAAACATTGGGTTTTCCCAAAAAAAATTTACGGTATCTCAACGTTCAAATTCTGACCACCTTAAAGCAGACAAAAAGCACTGGATTACTTATAAAAGAATATGCTTTAATGAAGCAAAACACTATCTGGTGGTTCAGCGCGTGTGTGTCGATAGGCTTCCTCATCAGTATGAGCGCTTGTTTGCAATGCCTCACAGCAGGAAGTGAAACTCGTTGGCGTGGGATCACAGGGTGCACGATCGGTACCACAACAGCACCGGTCCGTAAAGGTGCGTTGTGGCAGAGGAAACTGGTGCACATGCACACTAGATATCATGAATGTGCACCGTGTGTCATATCTTCGGGTGCCTCCTCCCTAACCAGCTGAACCTCTCTACATAATCACCTCCAGCTGCACCCAATCAGGCAATCAGCACCAGGACACAAAAGGATCACCGTTTCTGCAGGAGGACGCCAGTTCGTTCCACTATTCTTGTGGTAACTAAGGCCTTTTAATTCCAGATCTCGTTCAGTTCTCAGTTTAATTCTTTGTTCACTTCTTCAGTGTTCCTGTTGGCTCCTGTCCTCCTGCTCCAGTCCCGTTCAACTCCACCTGGGTCTCTCTGCTGATCGCCGTCAGCCTCCGTTTCAACCTGGTTCCTTTGCTGCACAGCTTCTGGTCACCTTCGTCTTCAGCCTCTGTTCCATCCGGGGACCCTGGCCGCACTCCAACCGGTCACCCTCACCCTAAGTCTCTGTCTCGTCTGGTCTGCCTTCCTGTCTCCCTGCTGGTCACCAGCTCCAGCTAACCGCTCACCATCTCCGCTCCATCTTGCCAGTCTGGACCTGAACCTTTTACCTCCCTTCACAGACCCTTCCTCACTCTACTCACAGTAAGACTCTTTCCATTTCATCATCCATTCATTCAGTGTTCCCCGCCTGTGCTCACTCTCCTCTCCTCCCTTCAGTGAGGTGGCGTACAGTTCCGCCCGGGACGCTGGGGCCTCCCAAGGTCCACACCTCCAGCACCAGCTTCTGTAAATAAAATCCCTTTGTTTTCACTTACCTCCAGCATCCCGTTGTCTTTGCTCCAGGGTCCGTCCTAAACCCCAATCCTAACACCGTGGTGTAGACATATAAATACAGTAATCCTCAGATTTCTTCATGCCCTTCTTAATAAAATGGCAAAATTCACAATAGTTACTTAAAAACTAGAAATGTAAATATAAAATGTGCTAATATAAAAATTGCTAAACTATAACTTTGATAGAAGACATTGCTTTTCAATTGTGGTTGAAAATAATAATTAAAAAAAACTGTCCTGAACAAATTAGAGAACTTTGCAGATAAACTGTGGGCCAAAATTACTGTCAACAGGTGCAAAGGTCTGTTTGAGTTACAGAAATCTATTGTTTGCAGTGATTGCCTGATAGGGCTGTTAAACAAAATAAACATGCAGGTTTGGTCAACTAGTGACTCTACAATCGTCCCTAGGTGTGAGTGGGTGTATGACTGTTAGTCTTGTTCGCCTTTATGTGGCCCTGTGATGAACTGGCAACCTGTCCAGAGTGCCCCGTGACTGCTGTGACACTCTGTGTGAGTGCACTTTTAAAAAATTTGCAATTCTTTACTCTTATTTTTATTACTCGTTTATTTTAGTTCTTTTTCAAAGGCATACTCAGTAGCCAGGTAAACAATGTAGCTTTTTACTTTTTTTATTAAAGCCTCTTAACAACGTTCCAACATAGTATAGCAATAAATATATTGAGATTAAAAAAAAAACCCCGAAAGAAATCAAAGTAGTTGTCCTGCAGTTCTCTAAAAACTTCAGCTTCGTTCGGACCGAACGATAGGATTGGACAGTCCAGCTGTCTGTCTGCTGCATTTCCGCACTGCTTGGATCCACCAATAATCCGCCCGCACACATTTTCCGTCTGAACATCCCAGAAGTGAAAGGAGGACAGAATTAGCGAATTAGCCGTCGGTTAGAGCTTCCATTTTAAGATAAAAACATCAGAGTCCCCCCAAAAAACACATTTTCAGCTAGCAGAAAACTAAAATCGTTTGGAGATGAAAAGAGGAAAAGCTGAGGGAACATTTCTACGGCTGAAGTTAGACTCTGCTTTGTTATCGTCGCAAAACAGTGTCCTGTGTCCGTGGGAAGGCTGGCTTATGGATTTTACCCGACAGGAGGGGTGAGTGCATCGAGTTGTGTTTCTGTAAACTAGCTAGCGAGACCTCGTTTGTTTACCTGGCTACTGAGTATGGCTTTAAGCAGGGCAGTGGTGGAGCTGATGCTCATCTACAGTGTTCATTGGGTGAGAGGCCGGACTTGTAGGAGCTGTGTTTCAGTGTTTCCTTAAACAAATACCACTGTACATAACTACTATCCAGCCTGCTCTGGTTAAAATGCCTTCAAATAATGCCAAATATTACTGTATGATTTGATCAATGACATGCATATTTAAGGGTTGTTTTTAAATGTAAGTTGAATAAGAAATCCCTGAGGAACAGCGAGGTGATTTTAAAAGACAAAAAAAAAAAAGACAGAGAGGAAGTAATGTCCTTATAGGGTCATCAAATGTGTAACCAAAGATTACTGGTTGAGGGCGTCTTGTTTGTGATGAACAACCACCTGATGCACATTAGAAGTTTTGTAACCAGTAAAAACACACATGCACCAGTAAACATACAGTGGAAGAATGGAGATCGGATCTGCCTTCATTGGTCTGAGATTAATGGTGAGTTTGTTGGAGCTTATCTCAATTGTTGTGATTGGTGGTTCCCTAGATGGTCTGAAACAAAGGATCGAGCCTTTAGAAGATCTGACTGGTGTTACGGAGGCTTCTTTGATGAGGTGCAACCTGCAGGGTGCTCCTCGTAAACCAACATTTTCAGTGGATGGGGATTTTGTTCTTGGAGGGGTCTTCCTCCTTCACTTCAAAGTGCAAACATTGATTTATAACTACACTACCAAACCGGAGTCTCCAACGTGCACAGGAAGGTTAGTAAGAAGGTGGAGTGGGGACAAAGGATTATAGCTCTATGTGAATGAAAATGAAGTGATTTGCTGCAAAGCTTCCTGTGATGTTGTGGGAAAATGAAATGGTTTATGGTTATTTTTAAATTGGTTTTAAAACATCTATTGTTTTTAAACACAAACATCAGTGACTGATTTTATTGATGGAAAATAAAAACACACTTTGTTTAAATCAAACTATTCCATTCAATTCTGTTAAACCAAACACTTTGATTTCAGATTTCATGACATGAAATGTCTTAATTACGAAAACACTTTATTTAATATTTTAATCTACAAATAAATTGCAGCATCAGTGGTGTTGGTCCTATTTTATTTGTGTTTCATTTTGGTTTTTGAGCTCAGTTGTTAATACAGTTATCTTTTGTGTGGGTAGTCTAAATGTCCTCTCTACCTTTGTTGATTTTATGCAGCCTTAATGCCCAGAATCTGCAGTTTTCTCGTGCAATGATCTTTGCTATTGAGGAGATCAACAACAGCACGGAGCTGCTTCCAGGCATCAAACTAGGATATCAGATCCATGATAATTGTGCATCAGTGCTTGTTGCTGCCCATGTGGCCTTTCAACTATTAAATGGTCAAGATCCTGAGTTTCACAAAAACAACAGTTGTTCGCAGTCTGGTGTGGTGAGGGCTGTTGTTGGTGATGCCATGTCCACAACATCAATTACCCTGTCACGCATCATCGGGTCTTTCAACGTCCCTCTGGTAAGTAGAATATTTTACTGCAAGGTATAGTACTAAAATATACCTGTCAATTCAATTGTTAATGTTTTCTGTGTCTGAGTGTTTATTTTGTTTCAGGTATATTCTCTAAATATATGTTGCAACGACACATTTAAAAAAAAAAAAAAACAGTGCATAAGAATTTTAAACCACACTGTCATCTTCTCATTTTAGGTCAGTTACTATGCCACATGTGCCTGTCTGTCGGATAAGAAGCAGTTTCCAACTTTTTTCAGAACTATTCCCAGTGACCAGTTCCAAGCTGATGCTCTGGCCAAGCTGGTGAAACACTTTGGCTGGACTTGGATAGGAGCTGTCCGCTCAGACTCAGATTATGGGAATAACGGCATGGCTTCTTTTCTTGATGCAGCACAGAGAGAGGGAATCTGTGTGGAGTACTCTGAATCAATTCTTCGGACCGATCCGCTTAGCAAGATCCAGAGAGTAGCTGATGTTATTCGCAGGTTCTTATGTCACACTGATATTATTTGTGTATATATTTGTTGTAGGACTGCTCCACTGCAAACCTAAAAAAACTTAGTCGGTGCTTGCATAAATGGCAGGCACATCTAACTTTATTTATTAATAATATAAAACTGAAGTACTTGTTGTGTTTGTGTCCTTAGATGGGTGAAATCCACTATGTTGTTTTGTGGTATATACGTACTGTACAACTGTGGCCACTGATCACTTCCTTTTGTACAATTGTTAGGACCACCTAAAGCACAGATACACTGCACATAAAAACCTCTGAAAGCTGTTGGTACAATTTTGAGTATTTAAAGAAGTCTTGATTAAAATAGTCATAATCACACATTAGAATACTATATTACTAGTTTATAAAGCTGTACATTTTTGAATAAGACCGTTTGTTTTGTTTCTTGTTGTTTATGCTGCTGCAGCGGCACTGTACTACAGTACAGTACAGTATAGCATAATAATTTGGATGCTGTTCAACTGAAACAAACTAAACAGTGTCATAATTATTGTTGAGAGGTTTACATGAAAATTAGCCACTAATTTCTCACTGTTCAGCAGCAGTGTCTCCTCTAATCTGACTGTGGCTGTTGTCAAACAACATCCTGTTTCAACAAACATGTTTGCTTTGAGCGATGTCACTGGTGCATATGGTTCTCACTGTAGAAAAATAACTGAAAGAGTTTCACTTTCAAATGACATATTACTTTATTGATATGCTACGAATGGGTTTTGTATAGTGCTTTGAGATGAGTTTTGTTATGAATGGTGCTATTCAGATGAACTGAAATTAATTATTAGATTACATAAAATATGTGTAAGAATATTAAAACCCACACTTTAATGTCTCTGCAGGTCAACAGCAATGGTTGTTGTGGCCTTTACAACTTCTGGTGATTTGAGGGTTGTGTTAGAGGAGCTGGCTCGGAGGCCTTCACCACCTCGTCAGTGGATCGGAAGTGAGGGCTGGGTAACTGATGCTTACTTGATAAGCTACGGCTTCTGTACAGGAGCCATTGGAGTTGCCATTCAGCAATCTGTCATCCCAGGTCTGAGAGACTTCTTACTGGATCTTCCTTCCACAGAAGTAGCTGCATCATCAGTGCTTACAGAGTTCTGGCAGGAAGCATTCAACTGTACACTGACGGAGAGTAAGATTTTTAATTGAGTATATAATATATTTAAAGAAGGCAATAGTTTTGTTACATATTTAGATTGTTTATTGTCATTTTACAATGGAATATTAAACAAACCCTTTTGTTTTGTGACCATGCCAATTTCTAATTTCCTAAGTTGACAAAAACAACATGGACAGATGCTCTTAAAATAGGTCACTTTCACATACTGTGAGCAAAATTATGAACTGACTGTTGACTAGTATGTTAAAACTTCAAGCTTTGGGAAACATGAAATCAATGAAAAACAGTTAAAGTTTTACTTGAGAGATTAAAAAATGTGTTTTTAACTTTTTGGTTATAGATGCCAATCCAAAAAACAGAGCATGTGATGGAACTGAAGACATAAAAACTCTAAAAAACCCGTACACCGATACGTCTCAGTTAAGAGGAACAAACATGGTGTATAAGGCTGTTTTTGCAATAGCTCATGCCATTCACAATGCAGTGTGTCAGGAAACTAATTTCACCACTAAGTGTGACAAAAACATCAGACTAAACACCAAACGGGTACACTCAGATAAACATAAATTCCACAATTTTAAGCCATCTTCTTAGCCTAAATTATTTATTATTGCCTGTTTTGATTGTACTCTAACTTTTTACATAACAGGTTTTTACTGAACTACAGAGAGTCAACTTTTCGCGTAACGGTTATCCTGTGTCATTTGATGCTAACGGGGATCCTGTAGCTTATTATGAGCTGGTCAACTGGCAGAAGAGTGAGAGTGGAGTTATTGAGCTGGTAACAGTAGGGTACTATGATGCATCACTGCCTAAAGGCCAGGAGTTCCAGATAACCAAGAACATAACTTGGGTAAATGTTGGAACACAGGTGAGCAACCTAATAATCTGACACAAAACGATCTAATTAGCTGCATTAGCTTTGCAAAAAAAAATTATGTTCAGTTATGCATCTTGCTTGTGTCAGGTTCCAGTATCAGTGTGCTCTGAGAGTTGTCCTCCAGGAACTCGTAAAGTGTTGCAGAAAGGAAAACCCATCTGCTGCTATGATTGTATACCATGTCCTGAAGGAGAGATCAGTAACACTACAGGTACAATCAAATGTTTAATTGCATATATACAAATACAAATATATGATTGGAATATTAACAGTAAAAAAAATTTCAATGCATTTTAACTTCTTTAAACTTTTGAGTGCCAAAGACCCTTTCTGATTGATTTCTTTAGATTCTCCAGACTGCTTCTCATGTCCCAGTGAGTTCTGGCCTAATGCTCAGAGAGATGCTTGTTTCCCCAAACCTGTGGAGTTTCTTTCCTTTGATGAAGTCCTGTCAATCATCCTGGCTGCATTCTCTGTTAGTGGGGCCTGTCTGGCCATCATAACAGCAGCTATTTTCTTTCATCACAGAACAACTCCAATAGTCAGAGCCAACAACTCTGAGCTGAGCTTCCTGCTGCTCTTCTCTCTGACTCTGTGTTTCTTATGTTCATTAACTTTCATTGGAGCTCCCTCTGATTGGTCCTGCATGCTGCGACACACAGCGTTTGGCATCATCTTTGTTCTCTGTATTTCCTGTGTTCTTGGCAAAACTGTAGTGGTTTTAATGGCCTTTAAAGCTACACTTCCAGGTAGTAATGTCATGAAATGGTTTGGGCCTCCACAACAAAGAATGACTGTAGTGTTTTTTACATTTGTTCAAGTCCTAATCTGCACAGTTTGG